>CM055121.1:70599725-70958975 GCA_029206835.1 Rana muscosa | reverse complement strand
GGTGCTTAAAAGACATTGGATGGCGTAAATGAGAATCATGGGATTAAAAACGAAAAGTACAAAAGGGAATCGAGAAAGAATGAATGAATGAATATTGAGACGTGGAATTCCCCTGCACAGGTTGTTAGTTCGGGATATACTGTCGCATAATGATAACAGGGGCGGTCCAAAAGCCTATCCGAGTTATATGATAGACCTGTCTAAACCTATTGTGACCGGAATCTAAACGGAACCCCTACCTAGGGCTTAGGATGGGCAATATTCATCCTTAAACATTATCACACATTTGTGGAGATCGGTGTGTCCCTGAGCCCACAAATATGTAGGCCCCTGAACCCACCGATCCAGAACCATAGAAACAGATAAACAAATAAACAAACAGGCATTGAAACATTGCAACGCTGCTCCCCCCCCCCTGGCCCCCCAAGGAGCTCGGACTGTGTGTCAATTCAGTTGGGCCTCAATCTGAAAAATCATTGTCCAGGTCTAGGACCAGTCTCAGGAGATACCCCAGGGTTGTGTTCAAGGTAAGAGTATACTCTTCCCCTGAGACCCAATGACATCCCGCTTAAACATGGGCGTAGTTCAAGTTAGGTCTTATTGTGAAAGAAGTAAATGCCTAGCATGGAGAGCTTATCACAAGCTACAGAATAAGTGCAGGTTCAACCCATAAAAAATCAAAAACGGAAAAGTGGAGGAGTGAACCCGGCCCCACCGTGAAAAACGGTAATCTGGTTTGGCGATTCCCTTAGCATAATCCTACAGCAGGGGCCAATATAAAAGACAATATGTCTAGATTGTAGAGACATTCCTCAAGCTGTCAGGAGCCGAGTCCACCTCCCCAAAGTAATCAGCAGGCATAAAAACAAAGCGGTCTAAGTAGGCAAAGGCATATCCCTGGCAAACCATGCGTGTGAGCATCTGTTACCTTCTCGGTAGTATACATCACCTAGACCCTGGAAGGAATGGACCCCGAGAAGGCCCCCCGGAAAAACTGTAGGAGCAAATCAGAGTTAGTCATGTCTGGAAGAGAAAAAAAAAAAAGGGGGGGCACCGAATGCTTTTGGCGCTTTGGAAGGCATCAAAGGGCCACAGCTTAGAAATAACCGTCTAGGTGAAGGTGAAAACTCAATTGGCTGGAATCAAAGGGGGCAGTAAGTTCCAATCGGGCTTGGGGGGTGAGGTCAGCAAAGAGAGAAAAAAAAAAAGGGGGGGAAGAAAAAAAAACATTTTCCTTTCTCTCCTCCTTCCCCCCCCCTCCCCCGTGCCGGAACCGAAAACAAATTTAAACAGCAACAGAACGTTTCTGTGTAATCTCAACTAGGTAGTGTAGAGGCTTGATGTAGAAAGGAGCAGAGTTAAGCATCTTGAAGTCCCCCTCTCGGGGTTCCAGCCGGGTCCGGGTGTTGCAGGAGGTTGTCTCGGCGGGCATAGTGGTCTCCTGGTGATGTCGGGTCCAATCTGCGGCGTCTGGAGCGTTGTCCCTGAGCTTTTGGTGAGGAGTTGTGCGAGACAGGTTTCCAAGGCTCCGTGGGAAAGTAGAAGGAGTACCAGTCAGGCAGGTCAATCAATGGTATGTCTAGTTGTTCGCAGAATACAGGCAAATCTTCCGGGGTCCGTAAGAAGGCTGTACGGCCCCTGGTGGATGCTGAGAGGCAAAACGGGAACTTCCACCTATACTGTATATTGCGGGCCCGCAGTGTATCCAACAGGGGACGCAGAGTGCGCCTATTCTGCAAAGTTATTTGAGAGAGATCTTGGAATAATTTAATGTCTGTGCCATTAAACAAAATTTGGCCTCTATCTCTTGCCTTCCTCAGTATCTACTCTTTGAGGGGAAAATTTACGATACAGCACACAATGTCCTTGGGGGGCTCAGAATCTCGGGGAGGGGGTCTCAGGGCCCGATGCAGTCTTTTCATCTCGATGGGGGAGTCAGCCGGGCGGCCCAAGAGGTCATTGAAAATGGAGCAGACCGTTTGTGGTAGTGTAGCCGGGTCTATACCCTCGGGGACCCCCCGCACCCTAACATTATGTCTGCGACCCCTGTTATCTAAATCCTCCACATGTCTGTGGAGTTCAAACATGTGAGACAGTTGTGAGTCATAAGGTCTTTTGTACTTGCCTGATTGCTACTGCCTGAGTTTGGGTGGTTTCTTCCACCTCGGTGAGGCGATGGTTCATTGTGTGAATGTCCGACTTCAGATCCGCAATGGCCGTTGTTAGAGTATGTTTGATGTCTAGTGCCACTCTCTGCAGATCTCTTTGGAGGTCGAGTAGGCTCGGGTTAGGGTCTGTGGCTGATCTCAGACCAGCGGTGTTTTCAAGCGGGATCAAGGATGAGGCCTGTGAGGCCTGTGAGCTCTGTAAAGTCTGCATCTCCCCGTGGTCCCCTGAGGGCCGATTCTTGAACATCTCCGGAATATTGTTGCTCAATTGTGCCCCTGAGTCTTTGAGAGTGCGTGGTGTGGAGGAACTTCTAGTGGATTTCCCCATGATTCAGCTGATTGTGGTGTCTAAAGAAAGCGTTTCACATCCCCGTCATGCAGGAGTCCTATCTTCATGCCGCCATCCCGGCAGCCGTCTGAGCAGATCCCCACCTAAATAAGTCTTCTAGCATAGCAGAGCATAGCAGCCCGGTTCACCCCTCTTGCAGGCGGGGTGTCAGGATTAAGCCTTGATGTTAGTGCAGGGGAGGACGGAGAGGCTGTCTGTAGGCCTGAGGTGTAGCAAGATGGCCGCCGTTCCCCTGCTTTAAACAGCACTATTGGGTGCCTCCACCGGCCTTCTGAACTCCCCCTCTCCAGCCTGACTGTCCAGGAGAGGTGGGATAGCTGTGGCCAGAGATGTTCCCCGCTCCTCCCGTAGCCGCCTTACCCGAGTCCCGGGGATTCGAAGGGCCCGCAGGCCTCAAGATGGCAGCGGATCTCACGTGGATGGGATCAGCCCAAAAAGTTCTTTAAGTGCCCCCGGCACAGACAGGGTCCAGGATGGGGGACCAGGCGGGTGCCGAGTGTAGGACCTGGCCCCCAGAGACGGATCGGGTCGGCCTCACTGCGCTCTCGCGGGGGTGCAGCCGCAGGAAAGACCGGGGATTCAAGGCCTCACAAGGCCGCGCGGAGTCGCGGCCACCACAGATGGCTCCGAGAGTAGGCTCTGTCTTCGGGCTGTTCCAGGTAGGAGGATGGGTGGCGGGTGGGGATGGATGGTGGTCTCTTACCTCCAAGAATGCCGGGGTCTGGCTCCTCCGGGAGGCCTTGGGCCTACAAGATGGCGGCGGCTGTAGAAGCTGGCGGCTACGGATCTCGGGCTTCCCCCGGTCGAATCGCTCCGCAATAACGGCCCAGGACACTGCGGTGGGGCAAGGTGAACAGGCTGGGATGAGATTGGGACGTGGATGGTCGTTTTAGCAACCCGGATGGCGGTGGATGGAGTTCGGGAGTCCCGGAGCTCCCCTGAAGCACGTCCGCCGCTGCACACGTCAGGACACGCCCCTCAATGCTTACTTTTATACTGCCTTTGTCAGTGTGAAGGGGGTGGTTTTAGCAATAAATCTATGACAGAATTACGCTATGGAGTGTGTTTCTTTTCTTGTGTGAAATGAATTGCACTCGGAGGATCCTATCTAGAGTAGGGTTTATCGTGGATGGAGAGTAGTGTTGAGCGAACCCGAACTGTAAAGTTCGGGTCCGTACCGAACTTTAGCTTTTTCCCGAACCCGAACCCGGACTTTGCGCAAAAGTCCGGGTTCGGGTTCGGGTTCGGCAATCTAATTACGCATTTAGAAATGTTTCAGGGGCCAGCCAATCACCTTTTGATTAGCTGGTGTGCCCTTAGAGGCCATCATAGCCATGCCTACTAATGGCATGGCTGTGATTGGTCAGTGCAACATGTGACCCAGCTTCTATATAAGCTAGAGGCACACAGCACACACGTCACTCTGCTTCAGAATAGATAGGGAGAGGATCTAGTCTGCTGCTGCTGCTTTTAGGGAGAGATAGAAAAATACATGAGGTAGTCCTGATTCTGCAATCTGAGGGAAAAGATAGAGATATAGTGTAGTGTAGGGCCAGGTTCCTGTGTTGGTGCTTTCAGGGAGAGAGAATATTATATAGGAGTCCAGATTCAGAGATTAAAATCAGCGATCTGCATAGGTTTACCTGTTTGTGTTGCAGTGCAGTCTTTTTACACTGCCATGAGCCCAGTGTCAGAGAAAATCTAACTTTTAGGGGGAAAAAAAGGCACTTTATTGTGCTCTTTTCCAAAAGACCCATAGGGCAAAAAAATAAAAAAAATTGCATTTTATTTTGCTCGTGCAAAAAAAGACCCGTTTAGGGCAAAAAAAAAAAAAAAAAAAATTTGCACTTTAATGTACGCTTGCAAAAAGAGCCATTCAGGGCCACAAAAAATAGTTTGCAGCGTGTTATACATATGTGGAGGTGTGTGAAATAAACAATTTCTATATAGTTTTCTCCTACTGTGCTATACTAAAAAAACATTTTTTTTGAATAGCATTTTCTGCAGTTCTGTAGCTGTGCGATTCAGCGGTTACGTACTGTGGGTGTGTTCTGCTCTTCCAAAAAACGCCTTTTAGGGGCACAAAAAATAGTTTGCAGTGTGTTATTCATATTTGGAGGTGTGTGAAATAAACAATTTCTAAATAGTTTTCTTCTACTGTGCTATACTAAAAAAACAACATTTTTTTTGAATAGCATTTTCTGCAGTTCTGTAGCTGTGCGATTCAGCGGTTACGTACTGTGGGTGTGTTCTGCTCTTCCAAAAAACGCCTTTTAGGGGCACAAAAAATAGTTTGCAGTGTGTTATACATATTTGGAGGTGTGTGAAATAAACAATTTCTAAATAGTTTTCTCCTACTGTGTGTAGCGATACCTCCAACTAAGAAGGCCGCAGATTTAGTTGGGCCCTGAAGACAGCTCCGCCAACCCCCGGCAATATGCTCAACCCCCTACTGGCACAGCTAGTAAGGGGAGATAGGACCGCGTGACCGCAACTCTAGGTGACGCAGTCCTATGGCAAACACACACAGTGATATACTTTAAAACTTCTATTAAAGTAAGTGAAACTGACACCAATGTACTTGACCCAGATATTTTACTGAGGCTAATGGGCAAGTAATAAACAACAGTATAACAAGTTGCAGATCCCTGCAATAAAAAGTAATAAAGATAAACAGAGTAATCAGAATAATTAAGTATTGCTATGCAACTCTAGCGCTGCCCTTTTACAGCTACTTCCCCTCATGGGTAGACTAACACCCAGCAATGTCTACCTATGCAGTCAGGCCTGACTGATCTAAATGGAAGTTCAGTGAAACAATATTCGCTAGCAATCTCTCGGTGGTGCACTTGAAGAACAACTTTGTAATCCCAACGAATAGTAAAGATAAAGTATCTGTCTTTAAACAGCTCTCACCACCCGGACAAGTCCAAGTCCGTTTCCTCCATCGATTCGTCTGGGAACAGGAATCCACCGACATCCAAGTCTTCAATCCTTCTGGTGTACTGCAACAAGGATGAGAAGATGTCTCTAAGGTTCTGCTAGGCTGGCAGAGGGCTCTTTGGAAAGGAGCACAAGGCCCAGGCTTCAGGCCTTGTGCACACAGCAGTTCAGTACAAAGATCCTCTTGCTAGGAGAGGGGGGTGTCCAAAAAGAGCGAACAAACTCCACCTCCCCTTTATAAAGTCTGCCCCAGCAGTCTCTGTTCCGGAGCAATGTACCCTGGGTGCTGCAAGATGTACTGGGAGATGTAGTCTCTCTCTCTCCTCTGCTTTCACTTCCAGTAATGTCTCTTTACTTCCTCCCGACTCACCTCTCACCTGGAACTTCTTGTCTCTCTGTCTTAAAGGGGAATACCCCGCTACACACTCCCCCCACTTCGAATCTTTGGTCCCCAAAGACATTTTTAGATCTACAAAACATTTTAGATTCAATGCGGTTGCATAGGATTGACAGAGGAGCCTCCCACCAATCATCATAGGATGGGGAGCTGTCCTGTCTACAGGTCGCTTCAGTGGGGGCGACCTGTCTAACTGTGCCAGAGAGTGAGCTGGGGTTGCCCTCCACTAAATGGACAGTGGAAGGATCCGGATTCTCAGCATTCCTTCTAGCAGTAACTACAGAGTCTTCCGAACTGTTCCCCATTTGTGGGTAGGTCAGCTTCTTAGGAGGCCGGATGACTCTTCGAGCCCTTTGCTCTCTTGGGATTTCTGGCTCTGGCGCCTCAGGCTCCTCTTCCTCTGAACAACCATCCTGGGCATCCTCCTAGTATTCTGCTGAAGGACTAGAAGGGATGAACTCTGTGGCTTCTGGGTTCAGTGTTCCATCTTGAGTGTCTTCAGTGGCTGGAAGATCAATATTAGAAGTTTCTGGAGTTGGGGAAGGCCACAGCCAATCAAGTTCTCCTTCTTCATTTTCACTAAGTTGAGAGGCCTCTCCCTCTTCAGCTCGGGAGGTCTGCGACCGAGTGTTCGGCCTAGGAGTATCCAGGATAGAGGCCGGTTCAGGGGAGTCTCCCGCAGGAGGTATTCTAACTGCCTCAGCAAGTGGGAGCAGGTGATTCCGATGCCACGTCTTCAGTGGGCCTACCTTTCCTTCTGGTTTCAACTTATAGACAGGTAGGCCCGGCAACTTCCTACAGATGACATAAGGTTCAGATCTCCATCTATCTGCAAGTTTGTGCTTCCCAGGGATCCCCAGGTTGCGTAACAGCACTCGATCCCCAGGCTGTAGGTCTTGCACCCGGACCTTCAAGTCAAAGTTTCTCTTATTTCTAGCCCCCCTTTGGTCGGAAGCTGCTTGAGCTTGCTCATAAGCTACTTTCAGGCTTTGTCTGAGCCTGTCCACGTACCCTTTGTGGGATGTGACTGAGGAATGGTCCAGAGAGGTGCCAAAGGCCAGGTCCACAGGTAGTCTCGCCTCTCTCCCAAACATGAGTCGATATGGGGAGTAGCCTGTAGCATCACTGATGGTGCAGTTGTAAGCATGTACTGTGGCTGCTATGTGTTTGCTCCAATGTTGCTTTTCTCACTTTCCAGAGTCCCCAACATGTTGAGCAAGGTTCGGTTGAACCTTTCCGGCTGAGCATCTCCCTGTGGATGGTAAGGTGTAGTTTGAGTCTTTTCGATTCCCAAAGAATCCAGGAGCTTCCGGATCAGTTTACTCTCGAAGTCCCTCCCTTGATCTGAATGGAGTCGCTGTGGCAGCCCATAATAGACAAAGTACTTCTCCATAAGTACCTTGGCTACGGTGGAGGCCTTCTGGTCTTTGGTCGGGAAAGCCTGGGCATACCGGGTGAAATGGTCGGTTATCACCAGAACATTTCCTAGTCCACTCAGGTCGGGTTCGAGGCAGAGAAAATCAATGCATACCAGATCCATTGGGCCTTGACTTTGTAGATGGCCCATTGGGGCAGCTTGATGGGGCAAAGTCTTCCTCTGGATGCATCGGGCACATGAGTGGCAGTACTCCTCTACCTCTGCCCTCATGCAGGGCCAATAGAACCGACTTCTGACAAGTTGAAAGGTCCTTTCAGCCCCTAGGTGGCCATGATTGTCATGCAGGGCAATCAGAACAGTCTCCCGATGTTTCTCTGGGAGGAACAGCTGCCACTTATCTTCTGAGTCATCAGAGGGGCCCCTTCGGTAGACCACTCCCTGATGTAACTGCAACCTATCCCACTCCTTCCTCAGCAGACGAGCTTCTTTTGAAGGTTGACGCATGAGTCTGTTTGGATCCTGATTCTCCAAGGCCTCCAGGACCAATCTCCCCATGGGGTCTTTCAATTGGTCACACCTCAATTCCTTCTTGGACAGTCTTGGTAGGTTGTCCTCTTCCAATTGAGCTACTCCACAGTAGTGTTTGGGGACTCCCACCGTGGTAACTCCTATTTCCTCTGCTCTGGAGCCTCCTCGGGCTTGGAATTCAGCTCCTTGACAAAGGGCCAGCACCCCGTCCGGTGCCACTTGGGTCCAATCTTCTATTTCAATGGTGGGGGAATGAGATCTCCTGGACAGAGCGTCTGCGTCTCGATTCCCAGCCCCTGGCTTATACTTTAGGCTGAAACTGAATCCAGACAGTGCGGCCAGCCACCTGTGTCCAGTGGCGTCCAGCTTGGCCGTGGTGAAAAGGTAGGTAAGGGGGTTGTTGTCGGTCTTCACAGTGAACTCCGCCCCATATAGGTAGTCTTTGAGTTTGTCTACTACCGCCCACTTAAGGGCCAGGAACTCCAGCTTGTGGGTGGGGTAGTTCTTCTCCGAGGGGTTCAGGCTCCTACTCACGTAGGCAACAGGCCGCAGTTGCCCTTTGTGTTCTTGGTAAAGTACTCCTCCCAGACCGTCATGACTAGCATCCACGTGCAGTTCATAGGGTTTGGTTGGGTCTGCGTAGGCCAAGACCGGGGCAGTGGTTAGGCTCTCCTTTAATGCCTGGAAGGCCTCTTCACACTTCTGGTTCCACTGATCTCTGACTGACTCTCCCGGCTTCCTGGGCCCTGAGTCGTCCTCTTCCCCCTCGGTCTTGAGTAGTTCATTCAATGGTCTAGCAATTCGGGCGAATCCTTCCACAAACCTCCTGTAATAGGAGCAGAACCCCAAGAAGGATCTGAGTTCTGTTACTGTGGTGGGTCGTGGCCAGGAGGTAACTGCCTCCAATTTCTCAGGGTCTGTGGCCACCCCCTCTTCAGACACTATGTGCCCCAGATAGTTCACAGAAGACTGGTAGAACCGACACTTCTCAGGTGAAAGCTTGAGTCCTTCCTCACTTAGTCTTCTCAACACTTTTTCCAGCCTCTCTTCGTGTTCTTCCAAGGTTCTCCCAAAGACAATGACATCGTCCAGGTATACAAGGACTTCAATAAGGTTCATGTCTCCTACAGTCTTCTCCATGAGACGTTGGAAAGTAGCTGGGGCTCCAGACAGACCTTGGGGCATCCGATTGAATTCAAAGAACCCCACTGGGGTTATGAAAGCTGTCTTCTCCTTGTCTTCTGGATGCATAGGGATCTGATAGTACCCGCTCTTGAGGTCCATAACGCTGAACCATTTGGCTACAGACAAGCTCTGTAGGGCATCCTCTATCCTCGGAGTGGTGTATTGGTCGGGGATGGTTTTCCTGTTGAGAGTCCTGTAGTCTATACAGAGCCTCAATGACCCATTCTTCTTTCTGACCACCACTATGGGAGAGGCATAGGGGCTCCTGGACTCCCGTATCACACCAGTCCTCTTGAGTTCTGCAAGTTGTTCCCTTAGATCCTCCAGATCTGCTAGGGGGACCCGCCTGACTCTCTCTCGGAAGGGCTTGTCTTCCTGGAGGCGGATCCGATGGGTGGCACTCCTTGCACACCCCACATCGAACTCATCTCTGGAGAATATCTTCTCCCATCTAGTCAACTGGGCCTTGGCTCTCTCTTTCCAAACCCTGGATAGATTCAAGTTCTCCATGGACAGCTTCTCCCAAAGATCTCCTCTTTCACCCGTCCCCTTTACTTCTGACAGGGTAACCGGGGCAGCAGGGCTCACCTGGCCCAGCAGCATTCTGGCAGGGATTTCCATGGGGCCTCTGGTAGTGTTTCTAACACTCACTGGAACTCTACAATGGGCCTTCTTCAGAACCTTCAGCGGAATCACTTCTGGTATCACTTCCAGACCTGAGGACTCTCCTTTTGGGTCGGACTCCAGCACGACAAAGGGTCCAGGCTGCTTCCAAGTAAGCTTCACAGTGGCTCTGAGACCGGTTACTTCACCAGGCTGCAACACTACCCCTCCTCTTCCAAGTCTCCACACCTTCCCTATCCCCTCCACCGGGGTCTTCTGCTCTAGGACCAGCCTTTGGTAAGCCGTCCTCAGCATGGGATGGATCTTGGTGGCTGCTTGCCCCTTCTCTTCCACTAAAGGGGTCAGGAGTCTTCGGACCAGGTCCGTGTTCGTCCCTATTATAAGGGAGCTCTTGTTGGCTCCTGGCGGCCGAGGGCACACAACTGCCAGGGTGTCAAACACTTCGGCCTTCCCAGCCACAGATGGGTCAAAGGTCATCCGGATGGGCAGATAGCCATCATAGGGGAAGCTCTGGGTTCCAATTCCCCATATTTCCAGCTCCTCTATGTTCTGGATGGGCAGATGACTCAAGTGCTTATCGTAGAAATCCCGGTATAGTAGGGTCACTTGTGCCCCAGTATCCAAGATGGCTCTGGTGTAGACTCCCTCCACTTGAATGGGCACTACAGGAGATGGGCCTACCAGCTTCTCCGGATATGGCCTGGCAGGAGTCGCCTTCTTCTGGTCCTTTCCCTTCGGACTCTCTCTCGTCCATCTCCCTTTTGACTTTAGTCTTTCTTGGGCCTGGTATGCATCGATTTCCCTCCTTTTAATGGGCGTACAGACCTGCTGAGGGATATTATAGTTTTTCTTAGGTGTGCATTCCCTTTGGGGAATGCTGTGCCTCTTCTGAGGGGTCTGGCCCTCTCTCTTTGGGGTGTACCCCTGCTGAGGGATACTATAGTTCCTCTGAGGAGTTTTGTCTTTTCTCTTCCTTAGCTTCTCATTCAGTTTGGAACTCACTGAAAATGATGGGCACCCGGTCGGCTCCTTCACCGGGGCCCGCTGAAGTTTCCCGCCAGCTGTTTGGACTTTTCCTCAACTACCAGGCTTGGGCATACTCGCCTGAGATGTCCTTTTCCTCCACATTTGAAGCAGGCTCTCTGTATTGGTTTCATAGAGCGGTTAGTGGTAGGGGTCTTTGGTGCCATGAGTGGTGAGACTTCTTCTGTCTGGGGTTTCACCAGATGAGTCATCAACATCGTCATCATCTCTAGTATTTCTTTCTGGGTCTGGAACAGCTCCTCCAGTCCAGTCTGACTTGTGGGGAAGTGGTGAATAGGTGAAGACCATGATCCCTGTTCAGTGCTTGCTGCCAGTACACTAAGCTCCCGAGTGTCTGAAGGGACATCTATCTGTTGTACTTTGGCACTTGTGGTGCTAGGAGATTGAAGTTTCTTCTGTTTTTGGTCCTTCTCAATCTCCATCTTATCTGCTTCATTCATTTTCTCAATGAGGACCTCATCCGGAGTTGAGGGATCTTCCAAATGCTGCTTCAGCTGTAGCTTGATGTAGTCACTCCTCAATCCCGTAGTCACAGATCTCAGGAATCTTTTGGACTAGCTCGACTCCAAAATGCTCCCCATTTCCTTCATCCTTGGATGTGGACAACAGGCGGTCCTTGAGCTCAATGGCCCGGAATAGGAAGTTCTGAGGAGTCTCTCCACTCTCCTGGGTCATATTTATCAGTCGATGAAATAACTCAGCAGCATCTTCCTCCTCATAGTAGCTTTTCAGTATCCTCTTTAGCTGGTTCAGGGTCAATCCACCCTTCCTCTCTAACATGCCCCTGACACTTGAACCTGGGCTGATGGCATGGATTACAGCCTCTCTAATTTCAGATTCCTGATATCTTTTCTGTAACCCCAACTCTATTTGGTGTAGGAGGTTGGTGTAGGACAGTTTGTCCTTCTGCCCTCTTTCTCCTATCTGGCCATCAATGCGGAAATCCTTCCGGATGGTTACTTCCTGCAGGCGACCCTGAGCTCGTTTCTTCTGTACCTTCCCAGGTTTGGGCTTTATCTGACCATCTTTCTGATCCTTAGGAGCGACACGTAACTCCTTAATGCGTTCAGCTATCATACTGGAAGTCTCCTGAAACCTCTCTTGTATGTCACGGTACTGTCGTTTCAGATCAATCAGCTGTTGCTCTGCCTGCGATTTAACAGCAGCCCTTGCTATGTTGTCCAAGGGTTCTAACTGCTTCTGACTGGGATGTGTCAGGTGGAACTCAGTCTTTTCGGACAATTTTATACTGGCACCGTGGAAGTTTTCAGGGACATCCTGTCCCCACTCTATCAGTGCATAGGTGCAGTTGGTCCTTGAGTCTGGTCTCATTGCGACCACGTAAGCCTTTCTATCCGGGGACAACATTTGTACCACCTCTTTAATTTGTTTCTCTCTCCAGTCACTCCCTGGAAGTTCAATGGCCACGCTCGCTTCTGAGCGTGTCCCTTCTGCTTCGCACCATTGGACTACTTTGATGGGGTCCATGCCGGCACTTCTGGCGTTCACCTGCTGTATCAGGATCCCGGACGAGAACCCCCACGTGTAGCGATACCTCCAACTAAGAAGGCCGCAGATTTAATTGGGCCTTGAAGACAGCTCCGCCAACCCCCGGCAATATGCTCAACCCCCTACTGGCACAGCTAGTAAGGGGAGATAGGACCGAGTGACCGCAACTCTAGGTGACGCAGTCCTATGGCAAACACACACAGTGATATACTTTAAAACTTCTATTAAAGTAATTGAAACTGACACCAATGTACTTGACCCAGATATTTTACTGAGGCTAATGGGCAAGTAATAAACAACAGTATAACAAGTTGCAGATCCCTGCAATAAAAAGTAATAAAGATAAACAGAGTAATCAGAATAATTAAGTATTGCTATGCAACTCTAGCGCTGCCCTTTTACAGCTACTTCCCCTCATGGGTAGACTAACACCCAGCAATGTCTACCTATGCAGTCAGGCCTGACTGATCTAAATGGAAGTTCAGTGAAACAATATTCGCTAGCAATCTCTCGGTGGTGCACTTGAAGAACAACTTTGTAATCCCAACGAATAGTAAAGATAAAGTATCTGTCTTTAAACAGCTCTCACCACCCGGACAAGTCCAAGTCCGTTTCCTCCATCGATTCGTCTGGGAACAGGAATCCACCGACATCCAAGTCTTCAATCCTTCTGGTGTACTGCAGCAAGGATGAGAAGATGTCTCTAAGGTTCTGCTAGGCTGGCAGAGGGCTCTTTGGAAAGGAGCACAAGGCCCAGGCTTCAGGCCTTGTGCACACAGCAGTTCAGTACAGAGATCCTCTTGCTAGGAGAGGGGGGTGTCCAAAAAGAGCAAACAAACTCCACCTCCCCTTTATAAAGTCTGCCCCAGCAGTCTCTGTTCCGGAGCAATGTACCCTGGGTGCTGCAAGATGTACTGGGAGATGTAGTTTCTCTCTCTCCTCTGCTTTCACTTCCAGTAATGTCTCTTTACTTCCTCCCGACTCACCTCTCACCTGGAACTTCTTGTCTCTCTGTCTTAAAGGGGAATACCCCGCTACATGTGCTATACTAAAAAAAAAAAATTTTTTTAATAGCATTTTCTGCAGTTCTGTAGCTGTGCGATTCAGCGGTTACGTACTGTGGGTGTGTTCTGCTCTTCCAAAAAACGCCTTTATGGGGCACAAAAAATAGTTTGCAGTGTGTTATACATATTTGGAGGTGTGTGAAATAAACAATTTCTAAATAGTTTTCTTCTACTGTGCTATACTAAAAAAAAAACATTTTTTTTTAATAGCATTTTCTGCAGTTCTGTAGCTGTGCGATTCAGCGGTTACGTACTGTGGGTGTGTTCTGCTCTTCCAAAAAAACGCCTTTTAGGGGCACAAAAAATAGTTTGCAGTGTGTTATACATATTTGGAGGTGTGTGAAATAAACAATTTCTAAATAGTTTTCTTCTACTGTGCTATACTAAAAAAACAACATTTTTTTTGAATAGCATTTTCTGCAGTTCTGTAGCTGTGCGATTCAGCGGTTACGTACTGTGGGTGTGTTCTGCTCTTCCAAAAAACGCCTTTTAGGGGCACAAAAAATAGTTTGCAGTGTGTTATACATATTTGGAGGTGTGTGAAATAAACAATTTCTAAATAGTTTTCTTCTACTGTGCTATACTAAAAAAAACAAAAAAATTTTTGAATAGCATTTTCTGCAGTTCTGTAGCTGTGCGATTCAGCGGTTACGTACTGTGGGTGTGTTCTGCTCTTCCAAAAAACGCCTTTTAGGGGCACAAAAAATAGTTTGCAGTGTGTTATACATATTTGGAGGTGTGTGAAATAAACAATTTCTAAATAGTTTTCTTCTACTGTGCTATACTAAAAAAACAAGATTTTTTTTGAATAGCATTTTCTGCAGTTCTGTAGCTGTGCGATTCAGCGGTTACGTACTGTGGGTGTGTTCTGCTCTTCCAAAAAACGATTTTATGGGGCACAAAAAATAGTTTGCAGTGTGTTATACATATTTGGAGGTGTGTGAAATAAACAATTTCTAAATAGTTTTCTTCTACTGTGCTATACTAAAAAAACAACATTTTTTTTTGAATAGCATTTTCTGCAGTTCTGTAGCTGTGCGATTCAGCGGTTACGTACTGTGGGTGTGTTCTGCTCTTCCAAAAAACGCCTTTTAGGGGGCACAAAAAATAGTTTGCAGTGTGTTATACATATTTGGAGGTGTGTGAAATAAACCATTTCTAAATAGTTTTCTTCTACTGTGCTATACTAAAAAAACAACATTTTTTTTGAATAGCATTTTCTGCAGTTCTGTAGCTGTGCGATTCAGCGGTTACGTACTGTGGGTGTGTTCTGCTCTTCCAAAAAACGATTTTATGGGGCACAAAAAATAGTTTGCAGTGTGTTATACATATTTGGAGGTGTGTGAAATAAACAATTTCTAAATAGTTTTCTTCTACTGTGCTATACTAAAAAAACATTTTTTTTTGAATAGCATTTTCTGCAGTTCTGTAGCTGTGCGATTCAGCGGTTACGTACTGTGGGTGTGTTCTGCTCTTCCAAAAAACGCCTTTTAGGGGCACAAAAAATAGTTTGCAGTGTGTTATACATATTTGGAGGTGTGTGAAATAAACAATTTCTAAATAGTTTTCTTCTACTGTGCTATACTAAAAAAACAACATTTTTTTTTAATAGCATTTTCTGCAGTTCTGTAGCTGTGCGATTCAGCGGTTACGTACTGTGGGTGTGTTCTGCTCTTCCAAAAACACCCATTTAGGGCAACATCCTAAATTTGGAAAATATGAGGAGAAGGTCAAAGGGACGTGGTGGCCCCGGTCGTGGTGCTGCTGGTGGAGCTCCTGTTGCAGGGAGAGGACGTGGTGGATCTGTGCCAGATACACGTACAAGTGAAACACCTTCCTCAGGTGCAAGTAGGCGACCGAGCCTGCTGCGGTATTTTGTCGCGCCTAACGAGGCTGTACGAATGTTTAGGCCAGGACAAGTACAGGCGATAGTAGATTGGGTTGCTGACAGTGCCTCGGGTTCCTTCACATTGTCTCCCACCCACTCTTCTGATGAAGGATCAGAGTTGGCACCTGAAACCCATGTCCATCAGTCTTTCACCTCACCCCCTTGCAAATCAGCCAAGCAGTCTGAGCCCCAAATCATGCAGCAGTCTCTTCTGCTTTTCGATGACTCTGTTAGCAGGGTTTCCCAGGGCCATCCACCTAGCCCTGCCCCAGAAGTGGAAGAGATTGAGTGCACCGATGCCCAACCACTTATGTTTCATGATGAGTACATGGGAGGACCATCGCAGTACGTCTCGGATGATGACGAAACACAGGTGCCAACTGCTGCTGCTTTCGCAATTGTGCAGACAGACAAGGAGGGCAGGGGTGAAGACTGGGTGGAAGATGATGTGGAGGACGATGAGGTCCTCGACCCCACATGGAATGAACGTTATGCAGGTGACCAGTGTAGTTTGGAGGAAGAGGCGGTGGTCGCACAGAGCCACCAGCACAGCAGAAGAGGGAGCAGGGTGCAAAAGCGGAGCGTCCGTCCACTAGACAGTATGTCTGCTACTGCCCAACGCAGCAAGGGACCGAGCACACCAAAGCCAGGTCCAAGGAGTTCCCTAGCGTGGCAGTTCTTCACACAATGCGCTGATGACAAGACACGAGTGGTTTGCAGGCTGTGCAATCAGAGGCTGAAGCGAGGCATAAACGTTCTCAACCTGAGCACAACCTGCATGACCAGGCATCTAAGTGCAAAGCACGAGCTGCAGCGGAGTAGACACCTCAAAAACCAAGAAAGGTCTCTGGCTCCTCCTGCTTCCTCTTCTGCTGCAGTCTCGGCCTCTTCATCCACCTCTGTAGTGACAGTGGCACCTGCCACCCAGCAAACAGAGGATCTGCCAGCAACACTACCACCTGGGTCACCGACCATCTCCACAATGTCCCATGGAAGCGTTCAGCTCTCTATCTCCCAAACATTGGAGCGGAAGAGGAAGTACCCCCCTAGCCGCCCGCGATCCCTGGCCCTGAATGCCAGCATTTCAAAACTCCTGGCCTTTGAAATGCTGTCATTCCGTATGGTGGAGACGCAGAGTTTTAAAAGCCTGATGGCATTGGCTGTCCCACAGTACGTCATGCCCAGCCGCCACTATTTTTCCAGGCGAGCCATCCCTTCCCTGCACAACCAAGTGGGGGACAAAATCAGGTGTGCACTGCGCAACGCCATCTGTGGCAAGGTCCACCTAACTACGGATGCGTGGACCAGTAAGCACGGTCAGGGACGTTATATCTCCCTAACAGCACACTGGGTAAATGCAGTGGCGGCTGGGCCTGAGGCAGATAGCAGTTTGGCGCATGTGCT
This sequence comes from Rana muscosa, assembly GCA_029206835.1. Taxonomy (NCBI): domain Eukaryota; kingdom Metazoa; phylum Chordata; class Amphibia; order Anura; family Ranidae; genus Rana; species Rana muscosa. Next base: position 70,942,494 of record CM055121.1, on the reverse strand, counting down.
TCCACCACCGAGGATTGCGGGGCGCTTCAGTTTGCCTCCTGTTGCTAACTCCTCCTACTCCGCTTCCTCACCCTCTACCGCCTCCTCATCCGGTCAGCGTAACACCTTCACCACCAACTTCAGCACAGCCAGGGGTAAACGACAGCAGGCAGTTTTAAAACTTTCCTGTTTGGGGGAAAAACCCCACACCGCGCAGGAGTTGTGGAGGGACATGGAACAACAGACCAATGAGTGGTTGCTGTCAGTGAGCCTCAAGCCCGGCCTGGTGGTGTGCGATAATGGGCGAAATCTCGTAGCAGCTCTGGGCCTAGCCGGTTTGACGCACATCCCTTGCCTGGCGCATGTGCTGAACTTGGTGGTCCAGAGGTTCCTTAAAAATTACCCCAATATGCCAGAGCTGCTGCAGAAAGTGCGGGCTGTGTGTGCGCACTTTCGGCGTTCTCACCCTGCTGCTGCTCGCCTGTCAGCGCTGCAGCGTAACTTCGGCCTTCCCGCTCACCGCCTCATATGTGACGTGCCCACAAGGTGGAACTCCACCTTGCACATGCTGGCCAGACTGTGCGAGCAGCAGCAGGCGATAGTGGAGTTTCAGCTGCAGCAATCACGCGTGAGTCGCTCTGCGGAACAGCACCACTTCACCACCAATAACTGGGCCTCCATGCGAGACCTGTGTGCCTTGTTGCGCTGTTTCGAGTACTTCACCAACATGTCCAGTGCCAATGACGCCGTTCTTAGCGTTACTATCCCAGTTCTATGCCTCCTTGAAAAAACGCTTCGGGCGATGATGGAAGAGGATGTGGCACAGGAGGATGAGGAGGAGGAAGCGGGATCATTTCAAAGGCTTTCAGGGCAGTCTTTCACAAGTGGCAACGAGGGTGGGTTCCTGCACCAACAAACGCCAAGTACACAATTGTCAGGGAGAAAGGGCACAGTTCTGGAGGATGACGAGGTGGAGGAGGAGATGGAGGAGGAGGAGGAGGAGGAGCCATTTTCACAGCAGGGTGGCACCCAGACCAGCTCGTGGCCATCACTGGTGCGTGGCTGGGGGGATACAGAGGACACAGACGATACACCTCCCACAGAGGACAGCTTTTCTTTGCCTCTGGGCAGCCTGGCACACATGAGCGATTACATGCTGCAGTGTTTCCGCAATGACCGCCGAGTTGCCCACATTTTAACTGGTGCTGATTACTGGGTGGCCACCCTGCTGGATCCCCGTTACAAGGACAACGTACCGTCCTTAATTCCCTCACTGGAGCGGGATCGTAAGATGCGCGAGTACAAGCGCACGCTGGTAGACGCGCTGCTGGTGGCATTCCCACCTGACAGCGGGCGTACGGTGGAAGCACAAGGCGAAGGCAGAGGAGGAGGAAGAGGTCGCCAACGCAGCCGGGGCACCGGCAGCACCTCAGAAGGCAGGGTTAGCATGGCTGAAAATGTGGAAAAGCTTTCTCAGCACGCCACAACAACCAGCACCACCAGCTGAGATGGAACATCTTAGCAGGAGGCAGCATTTCACCAACATGGTTGAGCAGTATGTGTCCACAGGCCTACACGTACTGGATGACGGGTCTGCCCCCTTTAACTTCTGGGTCTCCAAATTGGGCACATGGCCTGAGCTTGCCCTTTATGCCTTGGAGGTGCTGGCCTGCCCTGCAGCCAGTGTATTATCTGAACGTGTATTTAGCACAGACAAGCGCAGCCGCCTGTCCAGAGCCAATGTGGACAAGCTCACGTTCATTAAAATGAACCAGGCATGGATCCCACAGGACTTGTCCGTACCTTGTGCAGAATAGACATGTATACCGGTGTTGTGACAAAAACTGTCCGGCCATCGGATTGTGTCCGGCCTATACTGCGAAGGCGCAGCGCTTTCGCAGTACAGAGGACAAGGAGATTCACAAAATCTCCGAAGATGAACGGCGCCTGCGCTGTGAGTGCAGGTTCAAGCCCCACCATCCAAGTGGACATACGGTAGCACATAGTAACAGGGCCCCTCACGGGCTCGGTTCGATCGCCACGCTTCGGGCATGGCCTCACTTGGCTCGGCTTGAACCACGGATGGTGTGGCCTTCACCTGAACTCACCACACAGGCGCCGTTCGTCTTGGGAGATTTTCGAAATCCCCTTCTCCTACATACTGAGCAAGCGCAGTACAGGGTGGACACTATTTGACGGGGGACAGAATTCGACACATCACCGGCCTTACCCAGCCATTGTTGTATTTTTGAACCAGTGTTGGCTACCTCGTCCTCCTCCACCGCCGCTTCCACCTACACAGCCACATCCACCGCCACCTCAACCTCCTACTCCATATGGACCTCGTCCTCCTAGGTCAAGATTATTATTTAAATTTTTTATTTTTTTATGTTATTTTAAGTTATTTCCCTATCCACATTTGTTTGCAGAGCACTTGCCATGCTCTTAACAACATTTTGCTGCCATTTTCAGCCCTCTAGCCCTTTCCATTACTTTTTTAGAGCCTTTTTAGTCCTTAGAAGTCCGGGTCCCCATTGACTTCAATGGGGTTCGGGTTTGGGTCCGGGTTCGGGTTAAAGTTCGGTCCCGAACCCGAACTTTTTTCCGAAGTTCGGCCGAACCCGTCGAACCCGAACATCCAGGTGTCCGCTCAACTCTAATGGAGAGTCCAATTTTATAAGGCTTAATATATTGGAGATCTGGTGAGTAGGGATGAGCTCGGTGTTCGAGTCGAACATACGTTCGACTCGAACATCGGCTGTTCGATCGTTCGACGAAGATCGAACGATTTGGGCCATTCGCGCCAAATTCGAGTGACGTGAACGGCCCACAATGCACTACGCCATCGCAGTGCAATCCTGGCGCTGTGATTGGCCAAGCATGCACTGTGACCCCGCATGCTTGGCCAATCACAGCGCCGGCAGCGAGGAGAGACATAATTGGCCACAGGCAGGATGCCTGTGGCCAATTATAGCTCAGGGGGATTTAGTACACACCCCACACTATAAAAGGCCGCCAGCGCGGCGGCCTTGTGTAGTGTGTTCCGGTTCAGGGAGAGAGAAGGCTAGGCATGGACAGTGTCAGTGCTATTTGTTCATTTAACTTGTGTGCAGGGAGAGAGAAGGATAGGCAGGGACAGTGTCAGTGATATTCTTTGCTAAACCTTGTGTGCAGGGAGAGAGAAGGATAGGCAGGGACAGTGTCAGTGATATTCTTTGATAAACCTTGTGTTCAGGGAGAGAGAAGGATAGGCAGGGGACAGTGTCAGTGTAATTTTTGCTAAGCCTACTGCACAGTATACACCTGAAGCTAGCCCTTATTGCTGTGTTTTCCTGTTGTGTAACACAGGCAGGCATCTGCAGCACTTACAGCGGGCGTAGTGTGCTTCTTGCAAAATATACACCTGAAGCTAGCCCTTATTGCTCTGTTTTCCTGTTGTGTAACACAGACAGGCATCTGCAGCACTTACAGTGGGCGTAGTGTGCCTCCTGCACATTATACACCTGAAGCTAGCCCTTATTGCTCGTGGTTTTTTTCTTTTGTGTTACACTAACAGGCATCTGCAGCACTTACAGTGGGCGTAGTGTGCTTCCTGCAAAATATATACCTGAAGCTAGCCCTTATTGCTGTGTTTTCCTGTTGTGTAACACAGGCAGGCATCTGCAGCACTTACAGCGGGCGTAGTGTGCCTCCTGCACATTATGCACCTGAAGCTAGCCCTTATTGCTCGTGTTTTTTTCTTTTGTGTTACACTAACAGGCATCTGCAGCACTTACAGTGGGCATAGTGTGCTTCCTGCAAAATATACACCTGAAGCTAGCCCTTATTGCTGTGTAGGGATGAGTTCGGTGTTCGACTCGAACATCGGCTGTTCAATCGTTCGGCGAACATCGAACGGTTTGGGCCGTTCGCGCCAAATTTGAGTGACGCGAACGGCCCACAATACACTGCGCCATCGCAGTGCAATCCCGGCGCTGTGATTGGCCAAGCATGCACTGTGACCCCGCATGCTTGGCCAATCACAGCGCCGGCAGCTAGGAGAGCCATAATTGGCCACAGGCAGGTTGACTGTGGCCAATTATAGCTCAGGGGGTTTAGCACACACCCCACACTATAAAGGCCGCCAGCGCGGCGGCCTTGTGTAGTGTGTTCCGGCGCAGGGAAAGAGAAGGATAGGCAGGGACAGTGTTGATATTCTTTGTGCTATTCTTGTGTGCAGGGAGAGAGAAGGATAGGCAGGGAGAGTGTCAGTGTCATATTCTTTGCTAAACCTTGTGTGCAGGGAGAGAGAAGGATAGGCAGGGAGAGTGTCAGTGTCATATTCTTTGCTAAACCTTGTGTGCAGGGAGAGAGAAGGATAGGCAGGGAGAGTGTCAGTGTCATATTCTTTGATAAACCTTGTGTGCAGGGAGAGAGAAGGATAGGCAGGGGACAGTGTCAGTGTCATATTCTTTACTAAACCTTGTGTGCAGGGAGAGAGAAGGATAGGCAGGGAGAGTGTGAGTGTCATATTCTTTGATAAACCTTGTGTGCAGGGGGAGAGAAGGATAGGCATGGGACAGTGTCAGTGTCATTGTTGCTAAGCCTCCTGCACAGTATACACCTGAAGCTAGCCCTTATTGCTGTGTTTTCCTGGTGTGTTACACTAACAGGCATTTGCAGCACTTACAGCAGGCGTAGTGTGATTCCTGCAAAATATACTTCTGAAGCTAGCCCGTATTGCTGTGTTTTCCTGGTGTGTTACACCAACAGGCATTTGCAGCACTTACAGCAGGCGTAGTGTGATTCCTGCAAAATATACTTCTGAAGCTAGCCCGTATTGCTGTGTTTTCCTGGTGTGTTACACCAACAGGCATTTGCAGCACTTACAGCAGGCGTAGTGTGATTCCTGCAAAATATACTCCTGAAGCTAGGCCTTATTGCTGTGTTTTCCTAGTGTGTTACACCAACAGGCATTTGCAGCACTTACAGCAGGCGTAGTGTGATTCCTGCAAAATATACTTCTGAAGCTAGCCCGTATTGCTGTGTTTTCCTGGTGTGTTACACTAACAGGCATTTGCAGCACTTACAGCGGGCGGAGTGTGCCTCCTGCACATTATACACCTGAAGCTAGCCCGTATTGCTGTGTTTTCCTGGTGTGTTACACCAACAGGCATTTGCAGCACTTACAGCAGGCGTAGTGTGATTCCTGCAAAATATACTCCTGAAGCTAGGCCTTATTGCTGTGTTTTCCTAGTGTGTTACACCAACAGGCATTTGCAGCACTTACAGCAGGCGTAGTGTGATTCCTGCAAAATATACTCCTGAAGCTAGGCCATATTGCTGTGTTTTCCTAGTGTGTTACACCAACAGGCATTTGCAGCACTTACAGCAGGCGTAGTGTGATTCCTGTAAAATATACTTCTGAAGCTAGCCCGTATTGCTGTGTTTTCCTGGTGTGTTACACTAACAGGCATTTGCAGCACTTACAGCGGGCGGAGTGTGCCTCCTGCACATTATACACCTGAAGCTAGCCCGTATTGCTGTGTTTTCCTGGTGTGTTACACCAACAGGCATTTGCAGCACTTACAGCAGGCGTAGTGTGATTCCTGCAAAATATACTCCTGAAGCTAGGCCTTATTGCTGTGTTTTCCTAGTGTGTTACACCAACAGGCATTTGCAGCACTTACAGCAGGCGAAGTGTGATTCCTGCAAAATATACTCCTGAAGCTAGGCCTTATTGCTGTGTTTTCCTAGTGTGTTACACCAACAGGCATTTGCAGCACTTACAGCAGGCGTAGTGTGATTCCTGCAAAATATACTCCTGAAGCTAGGCCATATTGCTGTGTTTTCCTAGTGTGTTACACCAACAGGCATTTGCAGCACTTACAGCAGGCGTAGTGTGATTCCTGCAAAATATACTTCTGAAGCTAGCCCGTATTGCTGTGTTTTCCTGGTGTGTTACGCCAACAGGCATTTGCAGCACTTACAGCAGGCGTAGTGTGATTCCTGCAAAATATACTCCTAAAGCTAGCCCGTATTGCTGTGTTTTCCTGGTGTGTTACACCAACAGGCATTTGCAGCACTCACAGCGGGCGGAGTGTGTCAGTTGCTGTGAGAGCTTTGGAGTGTGAGGACGTGCCTGTAGGGAGCTCCTGGAGCTCCAGGAGGAGGGGGTGTGATGGCCTCCTCCAGCCCAGGACCGGGGCAGCTTTCCCGGCCTGATGCTGTTGCCTCCTCCCTGGGGATTAAAGACCTGTCCAGGGAGGAGACATTATTTTTGAAGACCCAGCACGAGTTGCTAGATTGGACTCTGGCCCAGCCTGGGGAAGGTCCGGCTAAAGTGCAGCGAAGGATCGCAAGAATCAAGGATCTAATCCAGAAGGCCAGCCGGGCCTTCTGTGGGAAGTCTGCAGTGCTGACCGACCTCCGGAATCGCAGGGACCGGGCCAGCAGCCTCAGGAGGGGGGAGTTCAGTAAAGCCATTGACTCCCTGAAAGGCCAGTGTGGGGAACTCTGGGGCCTGCTAGGTGGCATCTGTGAGAGGGGGCGAGGTGAGACCGACTTCCTTTTGGAAATAAGGGATGAGCTGAAAAGGGCCAGCAAAGAAGGATCCCAGGCTGTCAGGCGCAGCAAACAGCGGAGCCAGCAAGTACAGCAGCCTGAGGGAAGATCTATGAATACATCATGCCCAGGAGGATTGGCCGGTAGAGCAGGAAACAGAGCTGGTGAGGAACCTTCCGCCCTCCCTCCCCCCCACCCCCTTCCCCCGGGAGGCGTAGTCCCTGGTAACCTGGCTGTGGAGGGTCCCCGGGACCTTGCGGTGCTCGGGTCAGAAAAAGCTACCAGCACTCAGGCAGGCTCGGGTAGGGTACCTGAGGATACAGCCAGGGGAAATCAGGAGGGGAACACCGGGGGGAATGCTGAGGGAAATACAGTGGGGATGGGAAAGCTGGGGTGCACCCCAGTGGTGGTTCTCACACCGCTCCCACTGATCAGGCCTGAGACTGATGCTGGAAAGACTTTTAAGCATGCTGCTGTTGTTAAGACCCTAATGACCCCTGTGATTCCCGCATGCAGCCAGGTGCAAGGCAGGCCACTGCTAATGGAGGATCCTGCCAGTGCCGCTCATGCTGTGGAGGAGGGAGAGGGGTCTGGCAATCATGGATATGGACAAACTCAAGCAGGAATTGTTGAAGGACTATGCATTGATGGTGGGAGAAATGTGAAGGCTACAAGGATTGGTGGGGAGGAGGGGGGGACGCCATTACCCAAAGATAGGTGCAGTGAGCAACAACAAACTGCTTCACAACCAGGAGATGGTTTGGTGCCAGTAAAAGCAACCAGCTTTGCTGACAGTAGGGGCGGGGCTTTGGGGCATGGCTCTGGTGGGCTGGATGGTCGGGGGGAGGAGTTTGGGTGGGAGTCCGGGCGGGAGGTGGAGCCGGGAAGGTTGGGAAGTGCTTCTATGACCACTTCCGGTTTCCCTGGCCAGCGTGAACCGGAAGTGGGCGGGCGGCCTGACCCGGAAGTGGGGTCTATACCGGAAGTGGTCGGGGGCGGCCAGAAGCACTTCCGGTTGGCGGCCTCTGACGGCCTGGATGATCAGGAGATGGCCGAGGTATGTGGAGGGTTGGCAGGAGGGGATTTGATAGATCTCATGGATTCATCTGGGGACCTGAGTGCTGCTCAAAGAGTGGGCAGGTGGAGTGAGGCCGAGGCTGGGGAACTTTTTGGGGATCACCCAGCCTTGGCCTTCATTAAGGGTATGGAGTCCCAGGAGGGACAATTAGAAAAGGGGAAGGAGCAGCCACAGCCGCAGGAGCAGGGGGAGGAGCCATCTGGGGCTCATGCCCGCTGCTCCGGTGGGGCCCCAGTGGTAGACCCTCCTCCCAGTGTTAGGAGGAGGGTTGTTGTGGGTGTGGCTTGCTCCGGGGGGGCGGTGGATGGGAGGGACCCCCCCCGGCAGGATTAGGCCGAGGGTTCCCCCGGTTGATGTGTCAGCCGAGGGTGCTGGAGTACCCTCTGAGGGTACCCCTGGTGAGGCAGCAGAGGGCGCTTCCGGCACTCAGGCTAGGGGGGTGTTAGATCAGGTCCAGGAGGCAGAGCTGCTTGGGGCGCTCAGGGAATCCAGGTCTTTTGCCCGGGTGGCAGGGACCAGCGTCCCTTTGGCCCCCCTGTACGACCGGTTTGGTGCCCAAAACTTCCGGGTTCCCCCCGCAGACCAGCTCCAGGGGGTGAACCCGTGGTCGAGGGGTACAGGGGGTCCGGAGAGTCGCAGGCGCAATGTTGTGCAGCTGCGGTGGGAGGGACCTGGACAGTGCCCCAGCAGGGGGCAGGTGGTAGATCTTCTGCTGAAGGGGGCCAACTTTAAGGTAGCTGACCTCTTCGCAGTGATCCATCCCACGGGCACCAAGCAGTTTGATGTGAGTTTTTCCTCCTTGGTGCTAATGGAGCTCTTCCTTACTGTGTATGAGCTCCTGAAGAGGTCGGAGCCTTAGAGGTCTTTTAAGGTGGTCCCCCTGTCCAGGCAGGAGGACATCAAGTCCCTGACCATTCTGGTCAGGAATGAATCCCTCCCACCTGAGGACATTGCCACCTGGTTGGGGAGGTATGGGCAGCTGCAGTCTCCCCTGAGCAAAAACCTGGATGAGCGCGGGGTCTGGACCGGGGCGTGGGCGGCCAGGATCCGTCTCAAGCGCCAGGGAGCTAGTGTGACCCATGTCCCTGGCAGCGCTTTCATCGGGAGAGATAGGATCCTGGTCTTTTACCCCGGTCAGCCCCGTCACTGCTTTAAGTGTGGGAGTCCCACCCATTTAAGTGCAGACTGCACAACACCCCGGTGCGTCAGGTGCAACAGGCCTGGGCACTCCTCGGAGACTTGCAGGCTTATTGTCTGCAACCTCTGTGGGGTGTCCGGCCACCCATTCAGCCGCTGCCCCAAGGCTTTTAGGGGGCGTGCGGCTGATGGGGATGGGCCAGGCCCAGACGACGCACCGGAGGGGGTGGGTCTCCCACCTCAGGCGCCCCAGGCAGGCCCAGGTGAGGGGCCTGGGGCTGATGGCCCAGAGGGGCCTTTGCCGCAGCGGCAGAGGCGCAGGCGTGGTGGAGTGGGGGCCCCTGCTGGGAATGTGCCAGGTCCCCCGGGACTTGTTTCTGGGGGGCTGGGTGTGCCAGCACCGGGCCCAGTGGGGGTGGGGGACCCTCTGCGGGGGGCCGCCCCCCTCCCCCTCTTTCCTCTGCGCCCCCTCCTCCCTCTACCCCCCTCTTTCCCCCTCCTCTTCTCCTTCTGTTCCCCCCCTCCTTTCCCCCCTCCCCTTCCCCCCCTCCCCCCCTTTCCCCATCCCTCCCCTTCTTCCTCCCTTCCCCCTCCCCCGTCCCCTCGTCCCCCCCGGTCCTCTTCTCCTCTTCCCCCTTCCTCTCCACCTCCTTCCTCCCCCCGTCCCATCCTGGATCCTCTTTTGTATCCCCAGGATTCGGGGAGGAGATGGAGGTGGCCGAGTCGTCGAGGGGCCTGCACAAGAGGCCCATGGGGGCCTCTAGCGGGCACTCCGGTGACGAGGTGGGCGGCCAGATCCAGGCGGGCTGGTTGCAGAGGAAGGTGAGGAAGAGGACGAGGAAGAAGGATCCTGGGGGGGGTTAGGGGACCCTGGGTTGTCCCTGATAGGGACCCTGGGGGGCCCCCCGGTGATCCTAGGGAATATGTTCGGGGTCTTCACCGATTCGGAGGAGGACTCTGGGGTGTAGGCGAAAGTGCAGAGGAGAATTAGGCTGAAATCACTAAGGATGGCGGTACCCTCTCCAATACGCGTTGCGACCATTAATGTCGCAAGTGTGCGTTCTGCGGCAGCTCGTTTCATGGCCTTCGATTTTCTCAGCCGAGTTGAAGCTGACATTTTGTTTTTGCAAGAGACCTGGCTGGCATCGGTGGCAGAGATGCATCTAGCAAAGAGGGAGTGGAGGTGTGGGCCCTCCCTCTGGTCTCTTGCGGCCGAGCCCTGCAGTGGAGTTGCAGTCCTTTTTAAGACTGGTCCGGTGGCTTGTCGACGAGTGATTGAGGTGGAGGTCGGTAGGTGCCTGGTGGTGGATGCCGTCGTGGGGGGGCAATTCCTTAGGCTCATCAACTTTTATGGCCCTCAGACCAAGAGGGACAGGAAGAGCCTCCTCACGATGGTCAAGCCCTACTTGTTCACGTCCCAGCAGGTGGTCTTTGGTGGTGACTTTAACATGGTCACCAGATCAAAGGATCGGGCAGGCGCCTCAGGCCCCCTGGGATATGATAGTATCTTTCTGAATAGTGTAGTGAGGGAAGCCGGGTTGGTGGATGTGCATATTCAGTGCCTCCCCAACCACACTGGGTTCACTTATGCCCGAGGTAGCAGTAGGAGCAGGTTAGATATTTTTTTTTTAAAGGGGGACTCTTCCTTTGCGGCACCTGTGTTGCAGGCGGTGGAGTTCTCCGATCACTGTATGGTTTCTGTGACTTTGAATGTGGCCGACACTCCTCAGAAGGGTCGAGGCCTCTGGCGTCTCAATGGATCGCTACTCGAGGACCTCGAGGTTAGGGAGGCCTATGAGATCTTTCTTGCGGATCAGGCCTCGCTCCTTGAGAGCGGCTGCTCCCGCCAGGAGTGGTGGGAAGTGGTGAAGAAGAGGTCGGAGGGCTTTTTCCGCAGGATCTCTAGGTACCGGGTGACGTCCAAGTACCTGGCCTACCAGAAGTTGCGCAGGCAGTTGGACCGCCTGGTTTCTGCTGGGGGCCCTCAGGAGCAGATATCCGATCTGAAGCTTCAGATGAAGGGGTGTCAGTATGACCATCTCGCCTCCCTGGTCCTTGAGAGGGATTACGGGAAGTTCTCCTCCCCGGATCCCTACAAGAGCTGTGGTGAGGCGGTGAGTTCGAAGGTCGTACATGGCCTGAGGGACGCTTCGGGATCCCTGGTCCGGTCCAGACCGGGTATCCTGGGCGTCATCAGGGACCATTTTTCAGACCTCCTCCGAAGGAAGCCTTTGGATATGGAGAAAGCCAGGGTGTTTCTTGATGAGACCCCGCTTCGTGCGGGGCCTGGTCTCCCGGACTCTCTGACAGCAGAGATCTCGGTTGAAGAAGTCGAGCAGGCCATTGACTCTTTGTCCTTGAAAAAGTCGCCGGGGCCCGATGGGCTCACGGCTGAATTTTATAAAACCTTCAAGAGCCTGTTGGCTCCTCATTTGGGGGAGGTTTTCAATGAATGTTTGGCTAACGGCCTGCTCCCTCCCTCAATGAGAAGGTCAGCTCTGATCCTGCTGTCAAAGGGTAAAGATCCGACTGTAATTGAGAACTGGCGCCCGATCGCCCTTCTCACTACAGATAGGAAGATATTGGCAAAAATACTCTTTTTACGTATGTCAGCAGTCGTTGACAAGATGCTTTCTGTCTCCCAGCACTGCGCAGTTCCTGGTCGGGGCACCTTTAGTGCCGTCCTGAACGTCTGGGAGGCCGTGGAAAGGTGCAGGGCAACGGGGGATGGGCGGTATCTGCTGGCATTAGACCAGGCCAAGGCTTTTGACCGGGTGAGCCATGAGTACCTCTGGCTTCTTCTGAGAAAGTACGGTTTGCCGGAGCAATTTGTGAATTGGCTGAAAGTATTGTACAGAGGGGCGGTGAGCTTCCCTCTTGTCAACGGTTGGGTGGGTCCTGCCTTTGCTGTGGACTCTGGAGTCAGGCAGGGTTGCCCGTTGAGCCCCCTTCTCTACGTCTTTGCCGTCGATCCCTTCGTGAGAAAGCTCGACTGTGAGCGTTTGGGGGGGGGGGTTCCGGTGGAGCCTTGCACTGGTCTGGATCCGGCAGTGAGGGTGGTGGCCTACGCGGACGATGTCTCGGTGGTGGTGTCCAGCCGCGAGGAGGCCCTCTTTGTGGAGACGCAAATTGGGAGCTACTCCGAGGCATCTGGTTCGTTTGTCAATTGGGGCAAGAGCGAAGTTCTCTGGTTGGGGAGGGAAGGCGAGCAGTTCGCTCTTCCGGACGTGTTTCCCCAGCCCCAGCCAGAAGTGAAAATTCTTGGCATCCTATTTGGCCCAGGTGATTACCCCAAGCTAAATTGGGAACGCAGACTGGTCGGTGCATCTCGGAAAGTGAATGCCTGGAAGGGCTGGAAGCTGTCACTGAGGGAAAGGGTGAGCCTGGTCAAAACGTACTTGCTGCCAGAATTCCTCTATGTCAGCTACGTCTGTATTTTGCCTGCATCTCTCTATGCCCGGATCTCTGGCCTGTTCTTCCTGCTGTTGTGGGGAAACAGGCTAAATCTGATCAAGAGGGAGGTCACATACCGACAGAGGAGGCACGGTGGGCTGGATATGATCAATCCGGTGGTGTTTTTCATCACCATTTTTGAGAAATTCAACCTGCAGTCCATCTTTGTGGACCTGCCTACTCTGTGGGAGCGCTCATGCAAGAACTGGCTCTTGCTGTTCCTGAGTAGGTGGGAGGATGGGGGACGGCCTGGTGATCTTCGTAGATCGCACGGGTATCTCCCGTCCTATGTCCCTCAAGCGTTGAAGGTACTGAGGCAGTGGCGGATAACTGCCCTCGAGGTGGGCTCTGTGGGTCGACGTGAGCTGTACTCAAGAGTCATGGCCTCGGACATTTTGAGGCCACTGTCTTTAAGGTGTGTGTGTTGGTGATCTCGCGCCTTAAAAATATATATATATAAATAATATATATATAGAATGAATAATATATTGGAAGTAAGCTGCTATCCCCAAGATTCCAAAAGAAATGGTAGTTCCTTTGAAATAATGTAGTGGATGGTTATATGTGCAAATTAACAAATATATTGGGGGCGCTGAGAAACTAATGAATAACTAACAATAAAATATATTAGTAAACATAATAATAGATTGATAATGGTTTAAATATACACACCAGCAAAAGTGAGTAAAAATTGGGTCACAATGATCATTCTATGGCTATCCAACCAATAACACAATGACATGTGCAATCTCCTTAATGAATTAGCAATAATGACCCATCAAATAAAAATCAAATCAATGAATTAATGTGACACTGGGTGCAAAAAACCTTTGAAAATTGTGATGCCAATATTGGTAATTAGATGTCCCAAATTGATTGAAACAAATATCAGCAATATAGTATATAATACACTGTGCAATATCAATAATGACAACTAAATGTCCCAAAATAGTGCAAATGTTAGAATAAATAAGAGTCCATAAGTAAAACGATATATGAATCCTAGTGCAATAAGCTTATTCCATCAAAGATATTGCTTGAAGTGATAACCTTCACCAATTCAGTGTGAAACACCCGATAGTGCTCGTGGTAAATAAAGCAGCTTACCAGATGTTGTTGACTCTTTTAATTAAAAAGGAGTCATATACGCTTTTAGCAAGTTCCACTTGCTAACATGGATATTGATGTCAGATATAGGCATGGAAAATCTCTGCCTCCCGGAGGCTCGGATGAAGATGTATAAACCACAAGAAAAAGAAATGGAGCGGAAATAGTGTAATTCCGTTTAATAAAAATTTTTTATAGTAACAACATGGCAGCCAAATGCCCCCTCACTTGGAAAGTGCCTTGAGCCCGGCACTGAGGCTGATGAGCGTGGACTAGTAGGGCTAGTGACCCGAATAGAGATGAGCCGGCGTGCGTTCCACCTTGTTTGGAGGAAGAACCAGCAGGACCGGAAGTGTCGTCAGAACGTAGTCTAGCGTCGCCTCGACAGCCGTTTCGTATTGCACGTCGTCAGGAAGCGTGCTAGACTACGTGGAACTGATTATTAAATACGGATGTCAATCAAGGAGAGGGGAGGAGTTACCGAAATCAAATCCAGCCTCAATGCCGTCTCTCCGCAATTGCAGCAATAATCTTAATACAACGGAAGTCCATACAATTAAATAACAAATTAATATATGTAATATATATCCCGCTGACATCACGTCTATTATACTACATAAAACATAGTATGCATACATAATCTATGATAACTCTATAGCATAGATAAAAAGTCGTGCGCGATGATAGCGCCCTCTAGTGTATAAGTGGATAAAACCACTCTCAATCTGTATACTATGCAGAAAAGAGTATATACAATGGTGTCATTGATTATAAATTATAAAAAAAATTCCCTAAAAAATAATTGATTTATTATATAAATTCATAAAACAATAAAAGACAATAAAAAACAATAAAAAAGGAATAGAGATATATAAATATATATTTTTCTAATTGAACCCATATATCTGCAATCCAAATTAGTAATTGGATAACTATTTATTAGTTAGTGAGGAAGCAATTCAAATCTAGGTCAATATTGAGGCCCAGCGACTGCATGGTGGACAGTCTAAACAGCCACTGGGTCTCATTCTGGGATATGGCCTTGGTGAGGTCCGTCCCCCTCCAGTTAGATGTAGCCCTATCAATACCATAAAACACCAATTGGCGAGGATCTCTATTATGATATTGGAGAAAATGACGCGATACGCTATGGTTAGGAAAGCCTTTGGCTATATTTGCCACATGTTCATTTATCCTAATTCTGAGCTCTCTTGTGGTCCTCTCCACATATTGCAGGGAACAAGGGCATTCCAAAACGTAGGTCACATATCTGGAATAGCAAGTGATTAAGGGTTTAATCTTAAATTCTTCCTGTGTTACCAAGGATTTGAATTTACTTATTTTCTTGGTACGTCGAGATGTGGTACGGCATGCCTTGCATCTAGTACAGTAATGAAACCCAGACCCATCCAAAAAAGTCAGAGGTTTTTCAGGGGGGTCAGGAACATTAGGTGCAATGATGTTTCTCAAACCTGGCGCCTTTCTATAAATAAATCTAGGCCTTTGGGGTATAATAGATGCCAAGTCTCTATCCTTTTGTAGTATAGGCCAGAACTTTTTGAAGATTTTTTCAATACTTTTGTATTGCCTATTAAAACCTGTAATAAATGGCAGTGTTCCCATGGTTGAAAGATCTTTTTTCTTTTTGGATTCCAGAAGGGAATATCTGTTCATACTCCCCACCTGTTTTTTAGCTATGACCAATTCATTTCTAGCATATCCCTTCTCACAAAACCGATCTGTAAGGATTGCTGCCTGAGTGTTGTAATCGCTATCCTCAGCACAATTGCGCCGGATGCGCATGAACTGGCCCTTGGGTATGGCCCCAAGCCATTGGGGATGATGGCAGCTGTTAGTTGGCACAAAGGCATTCCTATCGGTGGCCTTAAAGAATGTCCTCGTGCCAATCTTGCCATTTTGTTTAACCAAAGTAAGGTCCAAATAATTAATGGTTGTCAGACTAAACTCAGCTGTAAATTTTAGCCCATATTGGTTGGAATTTAAATTCTGCAGGAAGCTATGTAATGTGGTCTGGGATCCCTCCCACAACAACACTACATCATCGATGTACCTTTTATAATATAATAAAGATGAAAGTTGATCTGTATAAATGGTTTCCCCCTCCCATTTGTTCAGTACCAGATTAGCCACACTTGGGGCATAACGAGCCCCCATTGCGACCCCTTTTATTTGTTTGTAGAACTCCCCCTGTGCCCAAAAATAGTTGTTTCCCATAGCGATTTTGAGTCCCTCAACTAAAAAATTAATTTGGGATTTTTTGAGCTGTGAATCTGCAGTAAGTGCCACTTGGACTGCAGTAAGCGCATCCTCCTGTCTTATATTAGTATAGAGGGACTCTATATCCACTGTAACCATAATGGTTGCATCTGTCACCTGGATGTCGGTAAGAGATTTAATCAATTCACGACTATCCTTAAGATAAGACCTGCCTTGAATAACCAAAGGCTGTAGGAATATATCTAAATATTCTCCTACTCTGGAGTAGAGGGAACCAATCCCGCTTATAATTGGGCGACCTGGTGGTTTTTCTTTATTTTTATGTATTTTTGGTAACACATATAGCACCGGAGTACGTGGTACTTTGGGTGAAAGGTACTGTGCTTCTTTTATATCTAGGATCTGTTGACTGACCCCTTTATCAATCCAAATATCAAGTTCTATCTTTAATTTATTCAGTGGGTTAAATGGCAGTGGTTTATATGTATTAGTGTCTTTTAACAACCTTTGGATCTCTCCATAGTAGTAATCTTTAGTAAGTATGACTACACCCCCCCTTTGTCCGCTGGACGAACTACTATATTTTTGTTTTTTTCCAATTGTTTAATCCCCTCTGACAGGGATTGATTAGTTCTGGCCTTTTTAATTTCTAAGGATTTGATCTCATCTTGTACCATATGTTTAAACACCTCGATGTGATGGTGTGTTCCCTTTTGGGGATTAAATATGGAGTTATTTTTCAGCCCACTATGTTTGAATTTAGTCATTTCTATCATAAGGGGACTAGGATCCTTCTGAGAGAAGAATTTTTTAATATTGAGCTTCCTCACATATTTTTCCACATCAATAAAAAGTTCGAATTTATTGAGATTCTTGTTGGGTGCAAATTTTAATCCTTGTGTTAAAACATTTAATTCGTTTTCTGAAAACGAAACACCTGCTAAGTTAAAGATACCTTCATCTAGCTGTCTCTTTGTCTTTTTCTTTCTGGCTCCCCCTCTTCTACCTCTTTTTCTATATATTCTTTCGGGTATTGGGGTGTAATAGGTTGAATTTTGTAAGGTTCTTTCCATCCCCTCCATTCCCCCCCTTGTTGGTAGTTGTTTTGATAGGGCGTTGGTCGTCCTCTAAAGTTACCCCTATAGTTACCCCTAGGGGGCCTGGGCGGAAAATGGCTAGGTCCTTGATGGTAATAAGGATAGCCATACTCATTAGATCTGTTATCTAGGGGTCCATACCTGTTGTAAGTAGGTACTGGATAAGAGGTGGAGTAATAATCATTTGACGGAGGATAATTGCCCCCATTTGGGGGTGGTGGGGGATAACCCCTATTACCTTGAGTGGCTGGGCCCTTAGGATTGGATGGAGCTTTAGATTTCTTTGGGGTATGGATTTTATTTTTATTTTTAATTTTTATTGACTGTGTATCCGTATTATGTACTTCCATATCCCTATCGACCGGGGATTCTTTAGGATTCTCCAAATCTAAATTACCCTGCCATTTGTATACCTTGTTTTCCTCATAATCTTTAATATCTCTCTGGTATTTTTTCAGTTTTTTCTGCTTAATCTCTCCATCATATTTGGATAAGTGGGTCTGAAGACTTTGTGCCCTCTCCAAATATTCTTTGGTTCCCATAAAGGGCTCCATATTGTTTTTGAGATCAGCTATATTGGCTTCTACCAATTGATTTTTGGCTTTACGCCTCCTAATCATTAGCTGCATTAATTTTTGTTCGCAGCTGTTAAAAAACTGAAACCATTAATCTAACAAAGTGAGATTGTCTACACTATCAGCTGGGTTAACATCCCATCTTAACCTACGGGGGGGTTAAGTTTTTTCCTATATACATCTCAAATGAGGCTATGTCCCACCATAGCCTTATTTGTTTCTCCATGTCATATTGAAGTTGTTTAAAGCCCCTTTCAATATCCACATTTGGGCTGGGTGTTTGCTGGAATATTTCTTCAATATTTGTCTGTCGACCCTTCATGAAATTAAATACATCCATGGCTGTGTAGATTGAAAAGGATTATAGTAAAACCTCTGAAGATGTGTGTGTTGGTGATCTCGCGCCTTAAAAAAAAATATATATAAATAATATATATATAGAATGAATAATATATTGGAAGTAAGCTGCTATCCCCAAGATTCCAAAAGAAATGGTAGTTCCTTTGAAATAATGTAGTGGATGGTTATATGTGCAAATTAACAAATATATTGGGGGCGCTGAGAAACTAATGAATAACTAACAATAAAATATATTAGTAAACATAATAATAGATTGATAATGGTTTAAATATACACACCAGCAAAAGTGAGTAAAAATTGGGTCACAATGATCATTCTATGGCTATCCAACCAATAACACAATGACATGTGCAATCTCCTTAATGAATTAGCAATAATGACCCATCAAATAAAAATCAAATCAATGAATTAATGTGACACTGGGTGCAAAAAACCTTTGAAAATTGTGATGCCAATATTGGTAATTAGATGTCCCAAATTGATTGAAACAAATATCAGCAATATAGTATATAATACACTGTGCAATATCAATAATGACAACTAAATGTCCCAAAATAGTGCAAATGTTAGAATAAATAAGAGTCCATAAGTAAAACGATATATGAATCCTAGTGCAATAAGCTTATTCCATCAAAGATATTGCTTGAAGTGATAACCTTCACCAATTCAGTGTGAAACACCCGATAGTGCTCGTGGTAAATAAAGCAGCTTACCAGATGTTGTTGACTCTTTTAATTAAAAAGGAGTCATATACGCTTTTAGCAAGTTCCACTTGCTAACATGGATATTGATGTCAGATATAGGCATGGAAAATCTCTGCCTCCCGGAGGCTCGGATGAAGATGTATAAACCACAAGAAAAAGAAATGGAGCGGAAATAGTGTAATTCCGTTTAATAAAATTTTTTTATAGTAACAACATGGCAGCCAAATGCCCCCTTACTTGGAAAGTGCCTTGAGCCCGGCACTGAGGCTGATGAGTGTGGACTAGTAGGGCTAGTGACCCGAATAGAGATGAGCCGGCGTGCGTTCCACCTTGTGTCTTTAAGGGACTGCCCGGAGAGAGTCCTCGAGAAGGGATTAGCCCTTCTGAATTCCCCAAGAATCCCAAGCAAGTTTTGGGATCTTGCGTGGAGGGCTTTCCACGGACGCCTATATGTCCGGGGAAACCTAAAATATAAGAACCTAGGGGACAGAGGTTGTCCTCGTGCAGAATGTGGGGGGCATTGGAGACCATGGACCATTTTTTGGTCGAATGCCCCTTCAACATTGAGGTTCTTGAGGGGGCAGGGGAAGCCATTGGTTATCCCCGACTCTCATCCTTGACCTATTCTGAGGTGGTGTACGGTAACTTTAGGGTCCTCAGAGGGTTTGAGTTGTCGTCACTTTATTTAGTCAGCTTAGTGGCTCTCTATTACACATGGCACGCTCAGTGTTTGGTGTCCACTAGGGGCAAAGTCCTGTCCACGCATGAGGTGGTGGGTGATATTTTTCAGGAGCTGGTGAAAGTGAGGAGTCTTGAGAGGGGGAGGGTTGGGGCCAATAGGAGTGCCCGGCTGTGGAGGGGTTTCTCCTTCCGCCCTCCCTGAGGCTCCAATCCTTCTTCCTTTGGGGGTGGTTCTTTCTGTCCTTTTCACCCCCTTTAGGTCTTTTGGATTCTTTTTTTTCTGAACAGTAGGGCTTTAGGCATTCTAGACCTTGCATTCTCGCCTGTCAGTAGCCGATGGGTGGTTGGTGTTAGGTAGTAGGTTTTGTATATATATTAGGGTGTGGTGTTAGTGTTAGGTTAATATGTAGTTTTAGGGTTTGTGTGGTTTGATTTTTTGGGTGATGTGTTCTTCTTGTTCTTTTCCAGGGTGATGGGAAAAATAAAAATAATGAGACCCACGTGTGGGTTGGTCGGATGAGGATGGGTAAGGGTGGTGGTGGTAAATTTGTAAATATGTGTTAGTTTTATGTGTCAGGATTTTGTTAATGTATATATTGTTTTCCTACTGTACATATTGTAAATATTGGTAGCAGTTTTTTCAAATATATAAAAATTTACAGCAGGCGTAGTGTGATTCCTGCAAAATATACTCCTGAAGCTAGCCCGTATTGCTGTGTTTTCCTAGTGTGTTACACCAACAGGCATTTGCAGCACTTACAGCAGGCGTAGTGTGTTTCCTGCAAAATATACTACTGAAGCTAGGCCTTATTGCTGGTTTTCCCATCTCCCTGCAGGCCATTAGAATGTCTGGAAGGCAAACAAGGAGAGGCAGACAGTCAGGAGCCAATAAAAGAGGGCAAGCAGGCTCTGTGTCTAGAGACAACACAGCTGGTCGTGGACGCGGTGCATCGCCATCAGCACGTGGCCATGGGACACGCTTGTCCTTCTTTTCGGCAGCTGGACGCGTTGAGCCGCATCATGCCGAAGACTTGGTAGAGTGGATGACCAAGCCCTCCTCATCCTCCTCATCCTCTCTCACCCAGGCTCAGGGTACTGGCAAAGCAGCTGCCAAAGCGTCCTCTTCCCTGGTATCAAGGTCATCATCAGTCACTCCTTCCCTAGACCCACCATGACCTCCTGAGGAGTCCCCCGAACTGTTTGAGCACCATGTTGGGTACATGCTCCAGGAGGATGCCCAGCGTTTCGAAGGGTCTGATGATGATACCCAGCTAGAGGAAGGCAGTAGCGTGAGAGCAGAGAGAGCAGATGCTCAAGAAGGACACCAATCTGGCAGTCATGTTCCAGCAGCTGCAGCATACTGCCAGATTGGCTCCAGTGATGAGGAGGGAGGGGATGATGAGGTCACTGACTCCACGTGGGTGCCTAATAGGAGAGAGGAGTAGGAGGAGGATGAGGAGGAGGCACATCTCCAATGAGGCAGGATGCCCTCAGGGGGCCAGTGTAAGGGCAGCACACCAACGGAATCACACCGCAGAGCTCCGCCTGTGAAGGGCGCTGCCTCTGCCCGTTATTCAAAAAGTTCTTTGGTGTGGGCCTTTTTTGAGTCGAGTGCATCAGATCGCACAGCTGCTGTTTGCAACATATGTCTCAAGCGTATATCGCGTGGCCAAAACATCAGCCGCTTGGGCACCACATGCTTGACCAGACATATGTTGACCTGCCATGCAGCTCGTTGGCAAGCCTACCTTAAAGACCCACACCAAAGAACAAAGCAGACCTCTCCTTGCACCGCATCAGCTGGGATCTCCAACCACACTATACCTTCAGTCCTCTCTGAAACCTGCACTGAGAGGAATGAAGGTGTAGAATTAGGTGTGTCACAGCCAAATACTTGCAGGCACTCTGCTAGCAGTACACCGACGTCCGATTCTATCAGGCAAATTTCCCTGCCCCAGCTGCTGGACCGTCGAAAGAAGTTCACTCCCAGCCATCCACATGCCCAGCGGTTGAATGCTAGCTTGGCTAAATTGCTAGCGCTTCAACTGCTGCCTTTTGAGTTGGTAGACTCGGCCCCCTTCCGTGAGTTTGTGCAATGTGCGGTTCCTCAGTGGCAGGCTCCCAAACGCCACTTTTTCTCACGGAAGGCGATTCCGGCTCTCTACCGGCATGTGGAAGGCAATGTCTTGGCCTCGCTGGACAGGGAGGTCAGCGGTAAGGTGCATATTACCGCTGACTCATGGTCCAGCAGGCATGGACAGGGACGTTACCTTTCTTTCACGGCCCATTGGGTCACTCTTTTGGCAGCTGGGAAGGATGCAGGACAAGGTGCAGTAGTGTTGGAGGTTGTTCCGCCGCCACACCTCCAAAATGCTACTACTGGTTGTGACACACCTCTCTCCTCCACCCCCTCCTCTTCTTCTTCCTCCATGGCCTCTTCCTGTGCTTTGTCCTCGAAACCAGCGGTGCTCCGTAGGCGTTCAAGGGGCTACGCAAGTACGCAGGCAAAAATATGCCATGCCGTGCTTGCGCTGGTGTGTTTGGGGGACAGGAGCCACACTGGGGCAGAGGTTCTGTCTGCTCTGCAGGGGCAGGCCGAGAGGTGGTTGACACCACGCCAGCTTAAGCCAGGAATGGTGGTTTGCGACAATGGCACCAACCTCCTCTCCGCCCTCCGACAGGGACAACTGACCCATGTGCCCTGTGTGGCTCACGACATTAACCTGGTGGTGCAGCGGTTCTTGGGCAGGTACCCGGGCTTACAGGATGTCCTGAGGCAGGCCAGGAAAGTCTGTGTGCATTTCCGCAGATCTTATAATGCCAGTGCTCGCCTGGCTGAGCTGCAAAAGGAGTTGAACCTGCCCAAGAACCGCCTTATATGTGACATGCCCACCAGGTGGAACTCAACGTTGGCCATGCTGCAGCGGCTGCACACGCAGCAGAGGGCCATCAATGAGTACCTGTGCGACTACGGCACCAGGACAGGGTCAGGGGAGCTCGGGTTTTTTTCACCACGCCAGTGGGGCATGATCAGGGATGCATGCACTGTCCTGGCACCATTTGAGGAGGCCACGAGGATGGTGAGCAGTGACAGTGCATGCATCAGTGACACTGTACCTCTTGTCCACCTGTTGGAACATACGCTGCGTGGAATAATGGACAGGGCACTGGAGGCAGAACAGAGGCAGGAAGAGGAGGACTTCCTTGCCTCTCAAAGCCCCCTTTACCCAGACAGTGTTCCTTCTGTCCCACCCATCGCACAGGAAGAAGAGGAGGAGGAGGAGGATTGTGTCAGCATGGAGGTGGAGCCTGGCACTCAGCATCATCAGCAGCAGTCTTTTAGGGATGATTTACAGTCCCAAGAAACCAGTGGACTTGTACGTGGCTGGGAGGAGGTGGCTGCGGATCATGTCATCCTTAGTGACCCAGAGGACTCCGGACCGAATCCCTCAGCTAACCTACGCTGCATGGCCTCCCTGATCCTGCAAAGTCTGCAGAAGGATCCTCGTATTCTTCGGATCAAGGAGAGGGACCAATACTGGCTGGCCACTCTCCTTGATCCACGGTACAAGGGTAAGGTTGTGGACCTTATCTTACCGTCGCAGAGGGAGCAGAGGATGAGACAACTCCGGGAGGCCTTGCAAAAAGGTCTGTGCAACGCGTTCCCAGAGACTGGGAGGTTACAAACTCCTGGTCCTGGACAATGAGTTGCTGAGGCTTCGATCAGTCAAAGAAGGAGCGGTGGGGAAGGTGGCCGTCTGACCGATGCGTTCAGACAATTCTTTAGTCCGCAGCCCCAAGGTATGATCGGTTCCAGCAACCATCGCCAGCGTCTGATATACATGGTGCAGGAATACCTAGGGGCAAGGTCAGACTTGGACACCTTCCCCACTGAAAATCATCTGGCTTACTGGGTCTTGAGGATGGATCACTGGCCAGAGCTTGCACAGTATGCAATTGAGCTACTGGCCTGTCCTGCATCCAGCGTTCTTTCAGAACGCACATTCAGTGCTGCTGGAGGATTTGTCACGGATCACAGGGTGCGCCTGTCCACCGACTCGGTTGATCGACTGACCTTCATAAAGATGAACCAG
This sequence comes from Rana muscosa, assembly GCA_029206835.1. Lineage (NCBI taxonomy): Eukaryota > Metazoa > Chordata > Amphibia > Anura > Ranidae > Rana > Rana muscosa. The sequence continues at coordinate 70,919,448 of CM055121.1, read as the reverse complement.
TCTTGGATCACCACCAGCTACCAAACACCTGAAGCTGATATAACAGACTAATTTATTTTCAAATGTCACATCCCTTCAAGACTGATGCTGATGCTGAGTGACTGTCCTGTTATGTTGACTGACTATCCTCCTCCTCCTCAATGATCCGATTGATGATGATAGCTTGGAAGAACATTTTTGTTTCTGGGTGCCGCCACCAGTGGCTAAGGCCCAATTTTTCAGCCCCTGTTTAACAGGGGCATGTAATTACAATTTTTTATGCAATGCTTTGCAGCAGGGCTCATTCCTGCACTCCAACTAGAGTATCTGGGAGAGGTTGCAGTGTCGTGGCACCAGCACCAGTGGCTAAGGCCCAATTTTTCAGCCCCTGTTTAACAGGGGCGTGTAATTACAATTTTTGATGCAATACTTTGCAACAGGGCTCATTGCTGTGCTCCAAGTACAGTATCTGTGAGGGGTTGCAGTGTTGTGGCACCAGTGCCTAAGGCCCAATTTGTCTGCCCATGTTTAACAGGGGCATGTAATTACAATTCTTGATCTAATAATTCACAACAGGGCCCATTCATGCGCCCACCAAGAATAACTGTGAGGGCTTACAGTGTTGTGGCACCAGCACCACCACCAAAGGCCCAATTTTTCCTACCACTGTTCAACAATGGCATGTAAATACAATTCCTGATATAATAGTTCACAGCAGGGCGTTCCAGCGCCCACCAAGAATAACTGTGAGGGCTCACAGTGTTGTGGCAACACCAACATGTAAGGGGCAAATTTCAGCAGAGTATATACGGCAGGCCCCTACTTTCAAACATCCAACTTACAAACGACTCCTACTTGCAAACGGAAGGAGACAACAGGAAGTGAGAGGAAATCTACCCCTAGGAAGGGAAATTCTCTCCTGTAAGAGTTAATATGATGTGGTAGTGTGGTACCCCACCAGTGTATGAATACAGGATTCTCAACCAGGCAGGTTGAGGGGCTCCAGGGTATTTGCTTGTTTGGGAGGAAACTGGCTTTTCAGTTTCCTCATGATTTACTAAAATCCACTTTGGGACCCGGAGCTTGGGGATTTCTTAGAGATCCGGGTGGGATGAAATCCCCAGTCCTGGATCCGGGTTTTGAGACTCAACTGCACACTGATTGTTCAGGTGTGTGTGGGCCTGATAGTAGAATCAGGACCAGCATTCTGGGCCCCACCCTCCCGACGAGTGCAGGTGTGCACTGGGGAAGCCATAGAGTGCAAGTGTGCACTGGAGAAGTCAGAGAGTGCTTGTGTGCACAGTGGAAGCCAGAGACCCAGGTCTGAGGGTCAGAGCAGCAAGGGGCTGCTATCCAAATGAATGGTGTTGCAGATGGAATAGTCTATAGGAGACAGACAAGAGCCTGAAGTAGAAGGCCTGAGCAGCACTGCTATATGTATAAGCCAGGAGGCTGAATGTCATTTTGTTGTTGAAAAGGAGTACTGAAACCCCTGCGAGGGAAACCTTTCATTTTGTTTTGACTTCTTTTAATAAAAATGGGCAAACAAAGCCCTTAAAAAGAAGAACCAGCGAGTGGCGGTGTCCTTCAAGCTCTACATTTGATGCTAGTCCTTCACAATGGGGAAAAAGGTGTCTCCTCTCTACTGATGCTTTATTACCAATCCTTGTTTCAATAAAAAACCCACTTTTCAAAAACATTTGTCATTGGGACGGAAAGTGAGGTGAAATGTTCTGAACAAGGGGCACAGACAGCAAAACAAATGTTACAGGGGTGATAACCCTTCCCTATGTTTTCCAAAAAGCTTATAAATAGATTTTTTGGCTGGAGCTACACTTAAACAATGTACGTGTTCAAAATTACAAACAGATTCTACTTAAGAACAAACCTACAGTCCCTGTCTTGTTTGCACCGCCTGTATACTGCTGTTCAGAGTATATAGGGCCTTTTTTATTTTGTGTGCGGGGTTCCCCTTAATATGCATACAAGACCCAAAGGGGCTGGTAATGGGCTGGGGTAGGGGGGGGGGGCTGGTGGGGTAGCCATGCCCTTTTTCTCAAAGATTTTCATCCATATTACCGGGACCAGACATGATATTAAAGCCGCAAGCAGTTTTAAATGGCTTTTTTTCCTTTAGAAATGTCATTTTGCGCAGGGACTAAACACGGGAAACACATGCCACTTCACAGGCATACTTTAGACACCCCCCAGGTACGATATTTAAAGGAATATTTCATTAAAATGACTCCCGAAAAACGGTTGTTTTTAAAACTTTTTTTTGCATTGATACATGTCCCCTGGGGCAGAACCCGGGTCCCCAAACCCTTTTTAGGACAATAACATGCATATTAGTCATTATAATTAGCACTTTAGATTTCGAACGTTCGCGTCCATTCTATTTAATAGGGTTCTAATGTTCGCGCAAACTTTCGGTCCGTTCGAAGGTTCTGGTGCGAACCGAACCGGGGGGTGTTCGGCTCATCCCTACTGGTGAGTACAATATCAGTAGGGAGTGGAACCCACAAGGTGTAGTGATGATGTTTATGGACATAAGAAGTCTCAGCATAATCTCAGGAAATGGATTGTCTTAGACACCTCTATCTGTACACTTAGACCCCTTTCACACTGAGGCCTAGCGCTATTAGCGTGTCTTTGCCACGTTTTTGCCACGCTAGCGCTAAAAATAACGCACCGCCAATTACGTTTTTGAAGCGCTTTTGCAGCATTGGCGTTATCTAACAACCCCACCCCCCCCCTACATCACATCCTGTGCATTTTCTAGTCCCGATCCCCTAACCCTAATCCCAGTCTCAGTAGTCACGATCCCCAACCCTAATCCCAGTCCCACTAGTCCCAAACCCCCAACCCTAACCCTAATCCTTGTCCCACTAGTCCCAAATTCCCAATGCTAACCCTAATCCCAGTCCCACTAGTTCCAAACCCCAACCCTAACCCTAATCCCAGTCCCACTAGTCCCTTTCCCCCAACCCTAACTCTGATCCCAGTCCAACTAGTCCCGATCCCCAGCTCTAACCCTAATCCCAGTAGTCCCAAACCCCCAACCCCCCAACCCTAATCCTAATACCAGTAGTCCCAATCCCCCAACCCTAACCCTAATCCCAGTCCCACTAGTCCCAAACCCCCAACCCCAACCGTAATCCTAGTCCCACTAGTTCCGATCCCCCAACCCTAACCCTAATCCCTTTCCCAGTAGTGCCGATCCCCCAACCCTAATTGCAGTCCCAGTAGTCCCAAACCCCCAACCCTAACCCCAGTCCCAAACCCCCAACCCTAGTCCCAGTCCCACTAGTCCCAAACCCTCAACCCTAATCCCAGTCCCTCTAGTCCCATTACCTCGACCCTAACCCTAATCCCAGTCCCAGTAGTCCCAATCCCCCAACCCTAACCCTAATCCTAGTCCCACTAGTCCCAAACCCCCAACCCTAACCCTAATCCCAATAGTCCCAAACCCCCAACCCTAACCCTAATCCCAGCCCCACTATTCCCAATCCCCCAACTCTAACCCCAGTCCCACTAGTCCCAAATCCTAACCCTAATCCCAGTCCCACTAGTCCCAAACCCCAACCCTAATCCCAGTCCCACTGGCCCCAATCCTAACTCTAATTCCAGTCCCATTAGTCCCAAACCCTTAGCATTGGGTTAGACTAGGGTTCCGTTGTGGGTTAGCAAAAGGTTATGGTTAGCATAGGGTTCCAGTTGAGGTTAGCATATGGTTAGGGTTAGCATAAGGTAATCATGGGGTTAGTGAAGTAGGGTTCTGGTTTGGGTTAGCAAAAGGTTAGGGTTAGCAAAGGGTACCGGTTAGGTTTGAGCACTAGGTACATTTACAGCTGACAGAAGGATACAAGCTTGGCGTTCGTGGTTTGCTGCACTTTCTTCCATTACAAATGTGAGTTTGTTTTTTATGTTGTTGGTTTAATAAACTGTTTTTACTCCGGGATTACGCTATGGGCACCTCTCTTTCTTAATTGACCTCATATATATATATCCAGCCTGGGCTGGAGGGAGTTTGGATTTCAAGGCAGCATAAGGACTTTATACAGAGGCTTACGAACTCGGCGTTCGTGGATTGTTGTCCCTGTTATATTCTCTAAAAGTTGGTGCACCTCTGTTGGATCAGCTGCCATCCATTCCTCTGTTGTCTATCATACAGAATTGTGCCATGAGCCTTTCTATGTTTTTTTCCTATGTTCACACTCATCATTGAGAGTTGAAAAAAACCAAGACCACCATAGACAGGAAGACATTGTTGCATCCTGCACCAGAGACCATTTATGCCGTATACCTTACGGCAGTAAGGTGAGCGGGTTGCAGATACACAGGTGTCATCACTGAAGATCCTAAGTTTTCAAGCACTTACCCTTTCTCTAGTGATGGGATTGATCTTACATATCTGACACAGATTTTTTTGTTGGACTTACTTTCCACCACTTTGTACTGTGCAACAGACTTTTCTACTGGATCACTGTTTAATTTTATTTCTATTTTTATTTTTATGTGGTCATGTTTCTTTCACGTTTAATTATGCTCTATCCATTACGTTATGTATGAAGGTTTATACTAATGTAGTTTGTATACATTGTTTACTTGACATTGAGTTTACAGGATTTATCACTTATCTATTTTTATTGTGACACAGACTTTTCTACTTGATCATCTAACCGGTCACGTTTCTTTCACGTAGTATTCATCACGTTGCATTTATTGTTATAGACAGACACTACTTTTTTATACACCTACAATATTGTTTGCTTTCCATCACTCTCTCCCCTTTTCTTCGCAGCGCAAATACCACCATTTATTCACAATCGTTTAGTAGTGTTAACAACTGACCTATTTCCCTGTCCAGATGTGACTTTCTCCTTGAGATGTTGACGCCTGCCTTGTTGAGACAGGATACCAATTGCAGGGATGCAATATCACTATGTGAACGTTTACTCATAACGCTAATGTAAGTGTATATGATGAATCGATACGTTCACATGTAAACCCATAATCTAAACACAAACACAACACTTTACAAAAATGTATACATTTATTAATGTATTACAATTTGGAACATAATTGCACAACATGTGCACAATTCAAAACCATTGCAAAACTTTTGTAAAAGTTTATTTAATTCTATATTCAATACAAACAAAAATAACTATACAAAATAGAAAAATGGCACTTTGTATGCAATATTATGAACATCTATGTTTTCACAAATAAACTTTGATCATAAAAAAAAAAACATTTAAAAAATGAACATGAATTATAGGTCATGGTAAGATGGTGGTGGAGGGTGTGAATTCTCTCGAGGGGAAGGAAGGGGATGTTGGGTATGTGGTCGGTAGAGTGGCATATCATACGCCCCTCCCTGAAAATGGGCATTGTTGTAGAGGGGAGGCAAAGCAACATGACTTGGTCCAGCTCTAGGTGGGTATGACATCATTCAGTTATCGTATGAGGTTCTCGTTGTCACTAAATTTTCATACCTTCCATGTTGGGTCGGATTGGGGGCCTTATATGACTGCTGACGTACAGGTGTTGATACAGGCCATTGTTGATATGATTGGATTCAGTGGCGGTGCGTCCATAGTGGGCGCAGGAGCGCCGCCCCCTCTCTCCCCTGCACCGTCACTCAAGTGAACAATACATACATTCATGCATTGCATGAATGGATGTATTGTCGCCGGCGCCGCTGCCGCCCACTATTCAGATGGCCGGCCCCCTGGCGAGTGCCGGCCATCTGAATAACAGCAGTTGGTTGGTTTTTGGAAGTGTCTATCAGAGCCAGCTTCCAAATAGTTAACCAGGGGACGCACAGGCTGTGCGTTCCCTAGTTAACACTGACATGCGTCTCAGCCAATCAGGTTCACCGGGTCTGGTTACCGGTAACCTGATTGGCTGAAGCGACATCGAGGGCGGGAGAAGACATTGAGGATGGAAAAAGACATGAGGGAGCGTGGAGGAGGACGGCGCTGACCCGAGGAAGGTAAGTGCCGGGCTGGGGACAAACTGGCTGCATTTGGGGACAAACTGGCTGCATTTGGGGGGAAACTGGCTGCATTTGGGGGGAAACTGGCTGCATTTGGGGACAAACTGGCTACATTTGAGGGGGAAAACTGGTGGCGTTTGGGCACAGTGGCTGCGTTTAATGGGCACAGTGGCGGCAATTTTTTTTTTTTTTTCAGTTTGTTTGCGCCCCCCCAAAAATTTTGAGCACCAGCCGCCACTGATTGGATTACTCTAATCAGTTCTACCCTCATATCACACTGAAATTCCAGAGCAACTTTCCCCTTTTGGAGAATCAAGCTTCTTAAGAACGAGGCAACTTCTCTTAGTATTAAAAAGAAAAGGAAAGAAACTGCGCTAGGACAACTCTAGACAGATCATGTGACTGAATTGTCTACATAAGGAAAGCAGCAACTAACCTGAAAACAAACATCAGTGTGCAAAGTAAAAAATATATAAATAGTTGTGCTAATCTTAGATTTGTGAACCAAAAATCTAATAATAAAACCAATGAGAGGTCAAATGACCAATTGAAAGTGCATCGGTGAGAAATGATTGTTACATGCTAAATGAAAAACCATAAACAAATCAATAGTGAGGTGAACACTAAACAATATTGTGTATATAGTCCACTAATTTAAAAAAAGAGACCAAAAAAGATCAAATAAAGTCCATATAATGTGGTCCAAAGGAAACAACACCCGTGCAGATATCCAAAGAAAGGCCCTCCAATCTTCATTAGAGGCTGGTAACCAAAAGTGAGATCCACCACCACTAGTAATTAGTCCTGCTTACCAGATGGAGTTGGTCCCCTATGACGGGGGACTTCAACAGGCATGTAATAAATCCCAGCTGGTTTGGCCGAACCGATCAAGTATCTTCAATTAGAGGTCAACACTTTCCACACCAATTTGAAGCACATAAAAAGAAAGGGATAGCTGGATAGTGTAAAATCTTCGGGATATTTATTGATGGTATAAACATAAAAACATACTCACATTGAGCAGATAAAAAGACAGCCTTAAATCATATCAACGCCGGCCGGTCAGGCGTTGACACAAAGATCCGTCTGTGTAGACCGAGCAGTGGAGGGTGACGTCAGCACGCCGCTCGTTCCGCCCTACGCGTTTCGTGAAAATGCACGTCTCGGGGCACGGGCGGCGGGCTGAGTCACCCCCTCTTTATAAGGAACATCTAAGGGGAATAGCCAATCCATCCTCGAATGCTTGCGCACACCTCGCTGCGAGGTAACCAAGCCTCGTTTTCGGCGCCGTCACGGCGTCACGTGTAACCACGCTGCCGTAACCATGGAAGCAACAACACGCCAGCAAAAAGCAAAACCAGACGCAAGGTAACGGCATAATGTGCAATCACGCCGCCGTAACCATGGGAGCGTCAGGAAGCCAGCAGAACATAATGGCATACGTCAGAGAGGGCGCGCGCACCGCGTGGAGAGGATCAACCCATGCAAGCCCGGCTCGCTAACGCCACTCTCCCCCAGTATAAAACCAGAAGTGAGAAGCGGAGCAAGAGGCGGTTAACATTGCTAAAATCTAGAACAAAACAAAATTAAAAATAATAAAAGCGTCAAACTATGAATGGAAATGGGAAGACCCGAGCCGCTCCTGTTAATCCCAAATACTGGATAACGAGGGTAGATGGAACAGCTCACAGTCAGCACAGATCCAAAAGTGTGATCCCCTGAGTGGCCTCCACATTTAGCCACATCACTTGTTCACACAATCGTCAAATCCAAATTAGAAATGGGTGACACTAGGCCCAAATGCAGAGGCCACCAAATAAATTGGGACAATCGACCCCTTATTAACACCAAAAATATTTAAACATATGAAAATACAAAAAATTATAATACAGTAAAAATGTACAAATATATAAAGTACTAAAGCCTCAATTGTAAACATTCTACTCAACAATGACCAACCTAATTAAAGTCAGAGACATAGGGTGGAAATCCAAATCTTGTTAAAAGCAAAATAAAATAGGTATTCTATTCGATGCTGGCCGCCAAAATATTGGCAACCACCAACAAAAGAACACTAATTCCTGAATGTAATCCAGTACAAACTAGATTTAAACCGAAAACAGGCTCCACTATGTTTAGTAGGCATGCAAATCCAAATTATCCATTAATCCCTAGGTGTTGTTAATGAAGGCATTGACATTGGTGTCCACGTTGAGTCCATAAGGAATATATGTCCTCAAACGGTACACCCATGCCATTTCTTGTTTGGAAATTTCCCTCACTAGAGAGCTCCCTCTCCAGTGTGGCCTGTACTTATCAATGCCCAAGAACAGAGTATTAGAAGGATCTCTTTTATGAGCCTGATCGTAATGCCTAGATACAGAATGTTTGTCGAACCCTCTTCTGATATTGGCTATATGTTCGTTGAGTCTCACCTTCAGAGCCCTCTAGGTCCTCCCTATATACTGGAGGCCGCAAAGGCACTGGATAAGATACACAACTCCCAAGGACGAACAAGTAATAAAGGGTTCAACTTCAAAAGAACGACCTGTACTAGTTGAAGAAAACTGACAGATTTTCCTGTCTCTACAGGCGTTAAGGGTACATACTTGGCACTTCTTACAACGATAGTAACCAGTTACGTTTTGTAAAAAGGTCCTATTTGCCCGTGGAGGGTCCTGAACACTAGGGGCAATCCGGTTGGATAGCGAAGAATCTCCTCTAAAAACAATGGAGGGTCTTTCTGGCAAAGAAGGGGCCAGCACCTGGCTCATGGGGTTTTCCCATGAGCCATCACGGCCCTCTAGGCCCACTAGAACTAAGAGAGAAATCAGAGCGGGGAGGAGGGCCCAGTCGCTCAAAAAGAAAAAGAGTGTAGGTGCAGGTATTTTTAATTTGAGCCGCCAGGTTTTGTCAGAGAGAAAATACTGCGCTAATCTAAAATAGTGAATAAAAATAAAGCTGCTACATAAAATGTGTCTAACATTAATAAACATGGAATGAAGATGTAGCGCTAAGTGAAGAAATGAAGCCCAATAATTTGGGCCTCCAATCAAACCAAAGTGATAAAAAATATAAATATAATGAGTCCATACAGTGTCCATAGAAAATTTTCATGTAGCACTGAAGGGTCATCACATAACTCTTGTAGAAAAAGAGAGGTAGAATACTCTTACCGGAACATTAGACCTGTGGTTTAGGCAGGTCAAATAGGCATACGAAATCCCAGTGGCACTCCTCATCAGTTAGTCTGGAAACTGGATCAGATGGGTCCCCAATGTAGACTGTCCGGTAGGCTCCCCGACTTGACAGCAGACTCTGGGTTTCACACCGATCCAGGTGGTCCTCCGATGGAACTGGAACCGCCACTCAGCAAGGAGACTCTTTACCACGGTGAATATTAGTAACCAGTGGCCAAAGGAAGCTATTACTTGACCAACCACCCATGTGAGGAGAAAAGAAGGAAAGGAATGCTCCAATGGTGCAGGAGCAGCTAGCTCCTGCCATAACCACGGTAATATAACGTCAAAGTATTGACGTATATATATATACAGTGGGCGCGGTTGATGATTAGCTTGGAGCTGGGCTATTTGAGGTGTTAGTTATCTTACATGCACTGAATTGGTCAATTTTTTATAATTTTTTTGATTTATACATATTTTATTTTTTAAGCACGGAGAGGGAAAGTCTTCCTATATTGTAATTATGAAATGTGCACAAGAGTTTTAATATAAAATATATATATTATGCAGTTTTAATATATATTCATACTTTTAAGAGTATTAATATTTTAGGAATGTACAGTATATCATGACTTTGTAATTTAACATTGGAACCTTTAAAGATAGCCTCTAGCCAGAATATTCAATTCAAAAACAATCTTCCCAATCTTCCCAGATGTATTTACCTCTAAAACTCTCCGTTATGTAGACATCCAAAAGCCTTGAGATTGCTAATAGGCAGTCCCATCTTGGGTGAAATGCCAAAAGACTTACAGCTGTAACTTAAAGAGGTTCTTCAGTCTCTTTAAAAAAAAAAATGTGAAAGTCAACAGCTACAAATACTGTAGATGCTGAGGTTTAGTAAAAAAACTCTTACTATCCCAGGAATCCAGCACTGTCTTCACTCAGGCCTGTTCTTCGCCGGTCTTCAGGTCCCCAGTGCCGTCATGTTTACTGTGGGAAGCCAGTTTTGATTGCTTGCGGCTCCACAGCCGACTCCCCACTGGGCATGAGTGAGTCACGTTGCACTTTCTAAATGGACCCGTAGCCTCCTGGGACCAGTGACGTGTCCTAGGAGCAGGGCCGCTGTTAGAAATCACGGGGCCCCTAGTTCTATCCTAGCACAAATCTTCTTCCCCAAATCCCCCCTCCTGGCACAAAATCCCCCCCCATCTCCCCTCCCAGCACAAATCTTCTTTCTTCAATCCCCCCCCCCCGCCCACCCTAGGACAAATTTCCACAAATCCCTCCTCCAAGCACAACCTCCTCTAAATTACCATTCCCAGCACAAATTCTTCCTACCTACCCAAATCCCCCCCCCGCACTAATCCCCCACCTCCCCTCCTAGCACAAACATCCCCTCTCCTGGTTCAATCCCACCCGCACCCCCCCCCACCCAAACCTCCCTGCTAGCACATATTCCCCCCCATTCTTCCTCCTTGCACATATCCCCCCCACCCCAAATCCCCATTACATTTCCCAACACAGATAGCCGCCCATCCCCCTCCCCCAACTTACAGGGGGGAGCCACTAACAGGAGGAGGTGCGCTGTATTGTGCTCTCCCCTCCTCTAAGAGGAGCGTTCATCTATACAGTACATGAGAGAGGATCGTTCTTACTGTAGATTGCATTGCACTGTACACACACACCGCCCCCTATCTCCTCCAATGGCTGCTTGCCTCCTGGCAGTAGGAAATGTGGATGGGGACAGTGTGTGTGTACAGTGCAATGCAATCTACAGTAAGAGCGATCCTCTCTCATGTACAGTATAGATGAACGCTCTTCTGAGAGGAGGGAGAGCACAACACAGCACACCTTCTCCTGTCTGTTTCTTCTTTGCCCCTCTCACTGCTCCATCCTCCAGGCTGCTGTCTCCTTGTCCCGGCTGTGAGTGCGGGCGGGAGCGGGGCAGGGGAGGGAGCTCAGCAGCAGCTGGCCAGAGGGGCAGAACTTAAATCTGGGTGGGCACAACCCACCCCAACACCCCCTAAATCCAGCCCCAGTAGCTGAAAACCAGTGGGAGGGAGAGGGGGAGAAACCAGCTTTCAGTTGCTGGGTAAAAGACACATAGGGCATTGTTCTGTCATTATTCCTTCTCTGCTTCACGATACTCCTGCTGTCTGGGCCCCCCTGCGTACCCTGGGCCCCCTACAGGAGGACCAGTGGTCCCCCCATCACCAGCCCTGCCTAGAAGGTTGTGGGCAGGGAGAAACGTCTGCCTAGGCTACCCCAGCAGAAGTAGGAGTGGGTACCTGTCAAGTAGTATTCCCTAAAAAAAAAAGTGTGTGGGAGGGGGGATAAAGCAGAACTTCCCGTTTCAGATGAAGTTCTGCTTTGAGGTACAGTCTATAGAAGTGTTTCTTAACCAGGGTTTCATGGAACACTGAGGTTCCTTCAGAAAATTGTTAGGGGTGCCTTGGGAAATAAAGAATTTCTAGCTCTTAGGAACCACTGCTATCAATTGTCTTTCAATTGTCTTTCTAGCTGTCTATAGGGGGGACAGTCTTCCCACTTGTCGGCTATTTAAAGCCAGGTACACACGGGCCGAATGTTGGGAGACAACGGGCGGTTAAAAAAAAAACGGTCGAAATTCGGGCAATGTGTATGGCGATCTGTCTGACAGAAGGCTTCTGTCGGACAAGCATACTGGAAAACCAACATCCGTCCGACTCCTGATCAGCGCTCTCAGCCAGTGGCTGATCGGAGTGTTCTGGTGGAGGGCAGTCCCCCTGTCGGAACACAACAGCTGGTGCATTTTGCATTTTTCAATACACGTCTTTGATCCATTGAAGTCTATGGAAACAAAAAACAGAAAAAAAGTCCCTGGCCCTTTCCATAAAAAGCACAGATGTGAATGTGACCCATAGGAAACTATGTTAAAGTACTGTAGTGTGTTTCCCTGCAAAACTGGAAACGCACTAAAAAATGCATAGGTGTGAACCAGGCCCTAAGCCGTGTACACACGATCGGATTTACCGATGAAAACAGTCCGATGGATTTTTTTCATCGGACAAACCGATCGTGTATGGGCCCCATCGTTTTTTTTTCCATCGGTGTCAAAAAATAGAACATGTTTTACATTTTAAACCGATAGCAAATTCCGATCGTCTATGGGCAAGTCCATTGGTTAAAAAACCCACGCATGCTCAGACTGAATTATGAGACGGGAGCGCTCGTTCTGGTAAAACTAGCGTTCCTAATGGAGAGAGCACATTCGTCATTCTGCAAATTATTGCCTCGTTTAATGCAGCGCATTGTTTTCTTCTTTATAATGGTCTTTAAACAGTTTTTTTGCTGCAGATCTTTATCCCGAGTTCTGACAAACTTATTTCTTTATATTTTCTTGTCATCTCTAGAATAATTTTATATATTTTTAAAGCCAGATCTCCCTAATTGTATTTGTTATTTAGACTCAAGATATACCATTTTTTTTTTATTATTAGATTGTGGTTCTTGTGGGCTAATTTTTTTGGGTGACAAGTTCTCACAACATCATTTTTATTTTATTTTTTCCTCAAGGAGGTTGGTGTCCCTTGTTAATTACACATTGTATTTATGACATCTTATTGCTACTTCCAATAAAAAAACATAGGCAAGTATTTTTCCGAAATCAAAAATCCATTTATTCTGGCAAAAAATAAATAAACAGGAAGGGCAACAATTGTTAAATTAGTGGAATTTATGAAGACTTTGGACCCCAAAGGCAGACATTACTATGATGAACAATAAAATAAACAACATGAGGAAATCAGGAGCAGCAGCCGAAGACATACATCATCCCAAGTTGTGGTACTCCTACAAACTGCAACTTCTGGAAGAGCAGCTTGAAGCCAGGGAATCACCTTCTGCTCTTCTTGGTAGCCTTCCTTGCTCTGTTCCCTGCAGTGTTCCCTCCACGCTTCCCTCCAGCATTTGTTCCACGGCCCCGTCCACGCCCACTTGCAGGCTGTGGCTCTGTTGGTGGTAATGTGTCAGGAGGAGGAGGAGAAGGATGGGGCAGATGGCAGAGATGAGTGACCTCTGTCAACTGCCCCATCCCCGCCATGTGAATGGCCGTATACACCAGGTGCTCACAGAGGGCACGTTGTCTCTCCTCCAGGTTCAGAAGTTTTGATGAAAGATATGTACTAAAGGCCTCAACAGGGTTGAGGGGGGCCCTCATTATGGCAGCAGTGTCCCTTATCTGAAGTGACTCCTCCTCCACCTTTGTCATCCGCCGATTTTTTGTGGGTCTGATGTGGAGGGGAGCCACTTGGGACTGTGTGCTGCCACTAGACCTGGGGACCTGTTGAGTGCCACTTGGTCCAGCCTCCTCCTGGCTGCCACTCACCCCTGCCTCCTCCTGCCTGCCACATTCCGGAGCCTCTTCCTCCTGGCTGAGCTCATCCTGTGTAGAAAAAAGGGACATCGTTTTATTTTTTGTTGAATCAATCACACACAATTTTCATCTCATGACTGTTGCAATTTGAATCTTAATAAATCTAAAAGACTCTCATTGTGACCCCTGCTTTTTTATATACTGTACCAATCATTAATGCTTTTTTTTTTAAACATTTACATTTTGTAATTTGTGAATACTAACATCTAGTTCTCAAAAATCAATTAAGGACAATAAATATATATGAAAATAATATACCTGGTTGAAGATGCGCAGATCCGGCTCTTCAAGCTCAAGTGGCTCCTCCTCCCCCTCTGCAGGGGTGGAGGGAAGGGTGGAAGGAACGCTGGAGGGAAGGATGGAAGGAACGCTGGACGGAAGGGTGGAAGGGAAGGGTGGAAAGTGATTCCCTGGCCTCAATCTGGTCATCCAGAATTTGCAGATGCTTGTAGTACCACAGCTTGGGCTTAACTACTTTGTCTGCTGCTGCTCCTGATCTCATAGAAGCACGCACTTCTTTATAGCGTTTTTTGTACGCATTCCTCATGTTGTTTATTTTACTATTCATCATAGTATAGTCTGCCTCTGGGATCCAGGTCTTCATATATTCCGCTAATTTAACAATTGTTGCCTTGCGTACTTGGCTATTATGGTAGGAGCTATTTTTTAGCTCCCAGAGGTTGCGCATTTCCTTATACTTTTCTATAAAAATTTACATCATGTCTGGCTCGCGCAATTTATGCATAGTTCTTTCTACAAGATAAAACACAAGACAAAAACAGGAGGTCAGCTTCAATTGTCCTAATCATAGCCCAATATTGGCCTTTACAATCATGAACCAGTATAGGCCACTGATGCCCCAAGTTCATTTCTTACCTTAGTAGGATTCGTTTGGCACTTCCGGTCGTCCTTACTCCGCACAACCACAACCTCGGTTACCCTTTATATACCCTGCGCATGCGTGAAACTCCGGCCGCGTCGCCTGCCCATGACGGTCTTTTTCTGAATTTCCCCGCCCCTTCTCGTTCGGCGCACAGTTGGAGACGACGACATGGCGGTGACACAGGTGCATGTTTTATTAAGTACCGACGAGGAAAGCCCAGAGGCGAGAACGTCCCGATCCAGGAATAAAAGATTCAAGGTGACTAATATGTCATTTGCTGAGATGGCGGAGATGTTAGACATCCTGCGGAGGAAGGATTACGATGGGAAGCATGGGCCATACAACACCCCTAATCTCAGGAAGTCTAAAATAATGGACAACGTGGCGAGGAGTCTCTATAAAAAATTTGGGGTCAGGAGATCCAAGGAGCAGCTCCGTAAAAGGTGGTCTGACCTGAAGCTGAGGGAGCCGGACCAGTATAGGAAGCTTAAAAAATTCCTGGACAAAAGTAAGCTTTTTGTTTTACTGTCTTTAATCAAATTGGAATATGTATTCTTGCATGTTTTGCTCCATGTGCTTGGATTGTCTGGTTTCATATTGTAGAATGGCAACTTTCATGTGAAGTTGAGTGGACTCATTTTTGGTAATGTTTCCTAGTAAACAGCGAATGTGTAAAAAATAACATGTTTTGCACACATACACGTAAACCACATGTGGTCATGCCTATTTGGCGTTAAACAACGTTTATATATACATTGTTGTCTAGATGATGTTTTGTAAGTAAGTAGAAGGTTAAATGGTAAACTAGATTCTGTGTAAAGGAGAGGACACTCAAGAAGCTGGTTACACATTAGGGATGAGCTCGGTGTTCGAGTCGAACATAAGTTCGACTCGAACATCGGCTGTTCGACCGTTCGGCGAACATCGAACGATTTGGGCCGTTCGTGCCAAATTCGAGTGACGCGAACGGCCCACAATACACTGCGCCATCGCAGTGCGATCCCGGCACTGTGATTGGCCAAGCATGCACTGTGACCCCGCATGCTTGGCCAATCACAGCGCCGGCAGCTAGGAGAGCCATAATTGGCCACAGGCAGGTTGCCTGTGGCCAATTATAGCTCAGGGGGTTTAGCACACGCCCCACACTATAAAAGGCCACCAGCGCAGCGGCCTTGTGTAGTGTGTTCCGGCACAGGGAACGAGTTACATAGGCAGGGACAGTGTCAGTGCTATTTGTACCTCAAACTTGTGTGTAGGGAGAGAGAAGGATAGGCAGGGAGAGTGTCAGTGTCATATTCTTTGCTAAACCTTGTGTGCAGGGAGAGAGAAGGATAGGCAGGGGACAGTGTCAGTGTCACATTCTTTGCTAAACCTTGTGTGCAGGGAGAGAGAAGGATAGGCAGGGAGAGTGTCAGTGTCATACTTTGATAAACCTTGTGTGCAGGGAGAGAGAAGAATAGGCAGGGGACAGTGTCAGTGTCATATTCTTTGCTAAACCTTGTGTGCAGGGAGAGAGAAGGATAGACAGGGGACAGTGTCAGTGTCATTGTTGCTAAGCCTCCTGCACATTATACACCTGAAGTTAGCCCGTATTGCTGCTTTTTCCTGGTGTGTTACACCAACAGGCATTTGCAGCACTTACAGCGGGCGGAGTATGCCTCCTGATCATATTACACCTGAAGTTAGCCTGTATTGCTGCTTTTTCCTGGTGTGTTACACCAACAGGCATTTGCGGCACTTACAGCGGGCGGAGTGTGCCTCCTGATCATATTACACCTGAAGTTAGCCTGTATTGCTGCTTTTTCCTGGCGTGTTACACCAACAGGCATTTGCGGCACTTACAGCGGGCGGAGTGTGCCTCCTGATCATATTACACCTGAAGTTAGCCTGTATTGCTGCTTTTTCCTGGTGTATTACACCAACAGGCATTTGCGGCACTTACAGCGGGCGGAGTGTGCCTCCTGATCATATTACACCTGAAGTTAGCCTGTATTGCTGCTTTTTCCTGGTGTGTTACACCAACAGGCATTTGCAGCACTTACAGCGGGCGGAGTGTGCCTCCTGATCATATTACACCTGAAGTTAGCCTGTATTGCTGCTTTTTCCTGGTGTGTTACACCAACAGGCATTTGCAGCACCTACAGCAGGCGTAGTGTGATTCCTGCAAAATATACTCCTGAAGCTAGGCCTTATTGCTGGTTTTCCCATTTCTCTGCAGGCCATTAGAATGTCTGGAAGGCAAACAAGGAGAGGCAGACAGTCAGGAGCCAATAAAAGAGGGCAAGCAGGCTCTGTGTCTAGAGACAACAGTGCTGGTCGTGGACGCGGTGCATCGCCATCAGCACGTGGCCATGGGACACGCTTGTCCTTCTTTTCGGCAGCTGGACGTGTTGAGCCGCATCATGCCGAAGACTTGGTAGAGTGGATGACCAAGCCCTCCTCATCCTCCTCATCCTCTCTCACCCAGGCTCAGGGTACTGGCAAAGCAGCTGCCAAAGCGTCCTCTTCCCTGGTATCAATGTCATCATCAGTCACTCCTTCCCTAGACCAACCATGTCCTCCTGAGGAGTCCCCCGAACTGTTTGAGCACAGTGTTGGGTACATGCTCCAGGAGGATGCCCAGCGTTTCGAAGGGTCTGATGATGATACCCAGCTAGAGGAAGGCAGTAGCGTGAGAGCAGAGAGAGGGGATGCTCAAGAAGGACACCAATCTGGCAGTCATGTTCCAGCAGCTGCAGCATACTGCCAGATTGGCTCCAGTGATGAGGAGGGAGGGGATGATGAGGTCACTGACTCCACGTGGGTGCCTAATAGGAGAGAGGAGGAGGATGAGGAGGAGGCACATCTCCAACGAGGCAGGATGCCCTCGGGGGGCCAGCGTAAGGGCAGCACACCGACGGAATCACACCGCAGAGCTCCGCCTGTGCAGGGCGCTGCCTCTGCCCGTTATTCAAAAAGTTCTTTGGTGTGGGCCTTTTTTGAGTCGAGTGCATCAGATCGCACAGCTGCTGTTTGCAACATATGTCTCAAGTAGGGATGAGCTCGGTGTTCGAGTCGAACACATACGTTCGACTCGAACATCGGCTGTTCGATCGTTCGACGAAGATCGAACGATTTGGGCCGTTCGCGCCTAATTCGAGTGACGCGAACGGCCCACAATGCATTACGCCATCGCAGTGTCATCCAGGCGCTGTGATTGGCCAAGCATGCACTGTGACCCCGCATGCTTGGCCAATCACAGCGCCGGCAGCGAGGAGAGCAATGATTGGCCACAGGCAGGATGCCTGTGGCCAATTATTGCTGAGGGTGTTTAGTACACGCCCCACACTATAAAAGGCCGCCAGCACGGCGGCCTAGTGTAGTGTGTTCCGGAGCAGGGAAAGAGAAGCATAGGCAGGGACAGTGACATTTATTTTTTCTTGCTTAACCTGGATTCCTTTAGTTTAGGGAAAGAGAAGGATAGGTAGGGAGAGTGTCAGTGTGTTTTACTGTGCGAATCCTTGTTTCTAGGGACAGGGAAGGACAGTGAGGGAAATTCTCCTTGTGCTATAGTGTGCTTTAAAAAAACATTTTTTTAGGGACAGAAAACTATAGGTAGGAAGAGTGTCAGTTTCTTTCACTGTGATAATCCTTGTTTCTAGGGACAGGGAAGGACAGTGAGGGAAATTCTCCTTGTGCTATAGTGTGCTTTAACCACTTAACGACCGCCCACCGCCGATTTACGTCGGCAGAATGGCACGGACAGGCAGAATCACGTAGATCTACGTGATCGCCTTTGTGCAGTTGGGGGGTCCGTCCGGACCCCCCTTCATTGCAGTGAGCGGCCGTTAAGTGTTCGGGAGCGATCAGGCATGAGGGGGCGGCCGCTCGATTCCGCCCCCCCCCCCCTCGCGATCGCTCCCGGCCAATGAAAATGCTTCCTCCGCCATGTGATGTAAACACAGGCTGGAGGAAGTGATGTCATCTCCCTCGCCGCGGTCTTTTCGTTCCCGGCGCCGAGGAGAGAAGACAGAGGTTAGTGCTCCAACAGTCCACTGACACGTAGGTACACATAGGCACACAAATCACCCCCCAGTCACCCCCAGATCACCCCCCAGGTCACCCCAAAGCCCCCAATCACAGTGTCACTGATTGCAGTGATCATTTATTTTACTGATCACTGCATTTAGTGTCATCTGTGATTGTAAAAAGTTGCAGGGCAGTTAGGATTAGGCCCCTTTTAGGTCCAGGGTAGCCCCCTAACCCCCCCCTAATAAAGGTTTAACCCCTTGATCACCCCCCAGGTAACTCTTTCACCCCCTAACTTCAGCGTCACTAAGCGATTGTTTTTCCGATCGCTGTATTCGTGTCGCTGGTGTTTTAGATAGGCAGTTATTTTTTTTTAGGTTCGCCGCAGGTTTTTATTAGTGTCAGGTACCCCCATATATTATTTTAACCCCCTGATTGCCCCTAGAGTTAACCCTTTCACCAGTGATCGCCGTATAAGCGTCACTGGTGTCACTGGTTAGCCAGTAAGTTATCTAGTTATTTAGGTAACCCGTCAGGTTTTTATATAGCGTCGGGTACCCCCATATTTAACCTAATAAAGGTTTTAACCCCCTGATTGCCCCTAGTTAACCCTTTCACCAGTGATCACCATATAAAGGTTACAGGTGACGCTGGTTGATTAGTTTGCTTTTTATAGCATCAGGGCACCCGCCGTATATAACCCAATAAAGGTTTAACCCCCCTGATCGCCCGGCGGGTGAGATCAATTAGGTTTTAGCGCCAGAGAGGGTCTGCGTCGCCCCAGGCAGTGTTAGGTTAGTGCCAGTAACGCTAACACCCACGCGCAAAGCATACACCCCCCTTAGTGGTATAGTATCTGATCAGATCTATACTAGCATCCCCAGCGGTTTAGGGTTCCCAAAAACGCAGTGTTAGCGGGATCAGCCCAGATACCTGCTAGCGCCTGCGTTTAGCCCCTCCGCCCAGCCCAGCCCAGCCCACCCAAGTGCAGTATCGATCGATCACTGTCACTTACCAAACACAACACACATAACTGCAGCGTTCGCAGAGACAGGCCTGATCCCTGCGATCGCTAACAGTTTTTTTGTAGCGTTTGATATATTTGCTGACGACAGTCAGGTGCTTTTTTTCCTGTGAATCTTACTAGTGTACCCCTAAATTTAGAGCCCAAAATGGCAAGACGAAGGTACACTAGTAAAGAGGCCTACGAGATTCTGAGCATGACAGATAGTGAAGAGGAGGTCACGTATCTGTCAGATTCAGGCTCAGAATATCTTCCCGTAGAAGACAGTGACGTCAGCGGCCCCACGTCAGATAGCTCTGACGACGAAGTTGAGGTCCCTGCTAAGGTCAGGTGTACCCGATCCCGATCTTCTGAGGTTGTTGAGGAGCAAGAACCGCAGGTCTCTCGTATCATGGAGCAGAGTAGTACTAGCGCCGCTATTCCTTCTGGTGAACTGGCAAGCACCAGCGGCCTAGTACAGCCTGGACGTACATCCAGCACTGCAGTAACACTTGGTGACGTGGCGAGTCCCATAAGTGCAGTTCAAGCTGGCGAGGTGGCAAGCACAAGTAGTGTCCCGCTGCCACCAAGAAGACAAAGGCAGGCCGTCGTGCCCATACTGCCCTTCCTGCAGAATTCGCCTATCCTGATTGGGTCCCCACCACTTCTGCAGAACCCGTACTTCCCCCATTCACTGCCCAACCCGGTATTCAGGTGGAAACAGCTGATTTTATTCCAATTGATTTTTATTCGCTGTTTTTCACGGAAGATCTCTATAGATCTATTGTGGACCAGAGTAATTTATATGCTGGTCAATTTATCGCCGCTAACCCCCAGTTGCCTAAAATTGCCAGAAATTGGAAACCAATTACGGTTTCCGAATTTAAGACCTTTCTGGGCCTTTCCCTCAACATGGGCACACATAAATTTCCGTCATTGCGTGCTTATTGGTCCACGCACCCAATTGACCACATGCCCGTGTTCTCTGCCTCCATGTCCAGGGCACGATACGAGCAGATTTTGCGGTTCATGCACTTCAACGACAATGAACTTTGTCGTCCACGTGGGGACCCTGAATACGACCGGCTCTATAAAATTCGGCCCCTCATAAACCACTTCAACGAACGTTTTGCAGCCTTGTTTACTCCCGATCAAGTTGTCTGCGTTGATGAGTCCCTGATTAAATTTTCTGGCCGCTTGTCTTTCAAGCAGTACCTTCCCAGCAAGCGTGCCAGATACGGGGTCAAGCTCTACAAGTTCTGTGACAGGGCAACAGGCTATGTAGTGAACTTTACGGTTTATGAGGGAAAAGACAGTCAGATTGAGTCGGTCAACTGCCCGGATTACATAGGGAGCGCTGGCAAGATAGTGTGGAACTTGGTGTCACCCTTATTCGGAAAGGGGTACCACTTGTATGTGGACAATTATTACACGAGCGTGCCACTGTTTAGTCACTTGTTTGATCATCAGATTGGAGCATGTGGCACCATGCGACCTAATCGCCGGGGCTTTCCCCAGCGGCTTGTAGATGCCCGTCTTAGGCTGGGGGAGAGAGCCTGCTTGAAGTGTAATAACTTGCTCGCTATGAAGTGGAGGGACAATAAGAATGTTTTCCTTCTTACCTCCCTTCATGCAGACACGACAGTCCAAATTCGTACGGCGACTGGTGTTGTGGAGAAACCCCTCTGTGTCCACGAATATAACCAAAATATGGGAGGGGTGGACCTCAACGACCAGTTGATGGCGCCGTATCTAATTGACCGTAAGGCGAGACGCTGGTACAAAAAAGTGTCTCTATCATTATTCCAATTGGCTTTGCTGAACGCTCATGTGCTATACAGAGCTTCAGGCGGGACGTTATCTCTTCTAAAATTCCAGAATGAGATAGTCACAGAACTCCTGTATCCAGGCGGTTCTGCACCTCACCATCCCCAACCAAATGCAGTAAGCCGGCTGCATGAGAGGCATTATTCGTATGTCCTCCCGAGTACCCCTACCCAAAGCCACCCCCAAAAAAGATGTCGTGTCTGTAGCAAGCGCGGATTTAGGCGTGACACCCGTAGTTTTTGTCCACTCTGTCCTGACAAGCCTGGTCTTTGCCAAGGTGAATGTTTTGAACGCTACCACTCAAAAGTGAAGTTTTAGCGTAGGGTACAGCATTTCACAGACAAGGACACACTTACACAGGGTCTCCCAAGATGCCATTACATTTTAAGAGACCCGAACCATTACAGTTGTAAAGTTACAAAAAAAAGTGTAAAAAATAAAAAAAAAAAACGTAAAAAACAAAACACAAAAAAAATATAAAATAAAAAAACCAAAAATAGTTGTCGTTTTATTGTTCTCTCTCTCTCTATTTTCTCTCTATTGTTCTGCTCTTTTTTACTGTATTCTATTCTGCAATGTTTTATCATGCTTGCTTTTCAGGTATGTAATTTTTTGTTTTCAGGTGCGCCATTCAACTGCAGCGCGGAATTATTTATCTTGACAGCAACAGCGTTTGCTCCCACGATACATAAAGCCGTGACTCCAGTGCTGTAGGAGGTGATTTCACCACCACAGTTAAAAAAGAGCATATATGCCGAAGCATGGGGGCAGCAGGGGCGGAGGAGCGATTTTGCTCCTAATGCCGCGTACATACGGTCGAAATTCCGACGGAGGCCTGCCCGTGGAAAATTCCGACCGTGTGTACGCGGCATAACTTTTTTGCGGGAGGATGCCCCCATGCTTCGGCATATATATATTTTAGGCACAGGTTGCGTTAAAACATTTTTTTATTTTTTACTAGGTTTTGTTTTGGTATTTGCTTTGCAGGTATGGCATGGTAAGGTCTTACTGTTGTACTGTAATGTTACTTTGTTTTAATGTTAACCACCATTTGCTTAGCAGGTACGCCATTCAGTTGCAGCGCGGATCTATTTATCTTGACAGCAACAGCGTTTGCTCCCACGATACATAAAGCCGTGACTCCAACGCTGTAGGAGGTGATTTCACCACCACAGTTAAAAAAAAGAGCATATATGCCGAAGCATGGGGGCAGCAGGGGCGGAGGAGCGATTTTGCTCCTAATGCCGCGTACATACGGTCGAAATTCGGACGGAGGCCTGCCCGTGGAAAATTCCGACCGTGTGTACGCGGCATAACTTTTTTGCGGGAGGATGCTCCCATGCTTCGGCATATATATATTTTAGGCACAGGTTGCGTTAAAACATTTTTTTATTTTTTACTAGGTTTTGTTTTGGTATTTGCTTTGCAGGTATGGCATGGTAAGGTCTTACTGTTGTACTGTAATGTTACTTTGTTTTAATGTTAACCACCATTTGCTTAGCAGGTACGCCATTCAGTTGCAGCGCGGATCTATTTATCTTGACAGCAACAGCGTTTGCTCCCACGATACATAAAGCCGTGACTCCAACGCTGTAGGAGGTGATTTCACCACCACAGTTAAAAAAAAGAGCATATATGCCGAAGCATGGGGGCAGCAGGGGCGGAGGAGCGATTTTGCTCCTAATGCCGCGTATATACGGTCGAAATTCCAACGGAGGCTTGACCGTGGAAAAGTCCGACCGTGTGTACGCGGCATAACCTTTTATGCCGCGTACATACGGTCGAAATTCCGACGAAGGCTTGACCGTGTGTACGCGGCATAACTTTTTTGCGGGAGGATGCCCCCATGCTTCGGCATATATGCCCATCATTAGAAGTGGGTGGATGAAGGGAGGTATTCTAATGGTGGGCATACCCACCAATCAATTTCTTTTTTTCGTTCAGCCAATAGGCTGTATGAAAAAAAATATTACAATACATGTCCAACAAGGACCAGCAACGTACTGGTATGTTGCTGGACTTTGAATGTTTATACCAGAATGATGCCTGCGGGTTTAGGTATCATCTTGGTATCATTCTTTTCAGCCAGCGGCCGGCTTTCATGTAAAAGCAATTCTAGCAGATAATTAGCCTCTAGACTGCTTTTACAAGCAGTGGGAGGGAATGTCCCCCCCCCCCCGGATATAAAAAGCGCCATTGGGAAATTGGGAAAGCATTTTATCACACCGATCTTGGTGTGGTCAGATGCTTTGAGGGCAGAGGAAAGATCTAGGGTCTAACCCCCCAATTTTTTTCAAAAAAAGAGTACCTGTCACTACCTATTGCTATCATAGGGGATATTTACATTCCCTGAGATAACGATAAAAATGGTAAAAAAATAAAATATGGAAGGCACAGTTTAAAAATAAAATAAAAAAGCCAAATAAATAATAAAAAAAAAAAAAAGCACCGCTGTCCCCCCCTGCTCTTGCGCAAAGGCGAACGCAAGCGTCGGTCTAGCGTCATATGTAAACAGCAATTGCATCATGCATGTGAGGTATCACCGCGAAGGTCAGATCGAGGGCAGTCATTTTAGCAGTAGACCTCCTCTGTAAATCTAACGTGGTAACCTGTAAAGGCTTTTAAATGCTTTTAAAAATGAATGTAGTTTGTCGCCGCTGCGCGTTTGTGCGCAATTTTAAAGCATGTCGTGTTTGGTATCCATGTACTCGGCCTATGATCATCTTTTTTATTTCATCAAACATTTGGGCAATATAGTGTTTTTTAGTGCATTAAAAATAAAAAAAGTGTGTTTTTCCCCCAAAAAATGCGTTTGAAAAATCGCTGCGCAAATACTGTGTGGAAAAAAAAATGCAACACCCACTATTTTAATCTGTAGGGCTTTTGCTTTAAAAAAATATATAATGTTTGGGGGTTCAACATAATTTTCTTGCAAAAAAATGTTTTTTTTCATGTAAACAAAAAGTGTCAGAAAGGGCTTTGTCTTCAAGTGGTTAGAAGAGTGGATGATGTGTGACATAAGCTTCCTAATGTTGTGCATAAAATGCCAGGACAGTTCAAACCCCCCCCCCAAATGACCCCATTTTGTAAAGTAGACACCTCAAGCTATTTGCTGAGAGGCATGTTGAGCCCATTGAATATTTATTTATTTTTGTCCCAAGTGATTGAATAATGACCAAAAAAAAAAAAAATGTACAAAAAGTTGTCACTAAATTATATATTGCTCAAACATGCCATGGGCATATGTGGAATTACACCCCAAAATACATTCTGTTGCTTCTCCTGAGTACGGGGATACCACATGTGTGGGACTTTTTGGGAGCCTAGTCGCGTACGGGACCCCAAAAACCAAGCACCGCCTTCAGGATTTCTATGGGTGTAAATTTTTGATTTCACTCCTCACTGCCTATCACAGTTTCGGAGGCCATGGAATGCCCAGATGGCACAAAACCCCCCCAAATGACCCCATTTTGGAAAGTAGACACCCCAAGCTATTTGCTGAGAGGTATGTTGAGTATTTTGCAGATCTCGCTTTTTGTCACAAAGTTTTGAAAATGTAAAAAAAGAAAAAAAAAAGAAAAAAAAATGTCTTTCTTAATTTTCAAAAACAAATGAGAGCTGTAAAATACTCACCATGCCTCTCAGCAAATAGCTTGGGGTGTCTACTTTCCAAAATGGGGTCATTTGTGGGGGTTTTGGGCTATTTTGACATTTTATGGCCTTCAAAACTGTGATAGGTAGTGAGGAGTGAAATCAAAAATTTATGCCCTTAGAAACCTTGAAGGCGGTGCTTGGTTTTTGGGGTCCCGTACGCGGCTAGGCTCCCAAAAAGTCCCACACATGTGGTATCCCCGTACTCAGGAGAAGCACGTACTCAGGAGAAGCAGCAGAATGTATTTTGGGGTGTAATTTTCACATATAACCATGGCATGTGTGAGCAATATATCATTTAGTGACAACTTTGTGCAAAAAAAAAAAAGTTTGTCATATTCCCGCAACCTGTGGCAAAATATAAAATATTCCATGGACTCAACATGCCTCTCAGCAAATAGCTTGGGGTGTCTACTTTCCAAAATGGGGTAATTTGGGGGGGTTTTGTGCTATTTTGGCATTTTATGGCCTTCGAAACTGTGATAGGTAGTGAGGAGTGAAATCAAAAATGTACGCCCTTAGAAATCCTGAAGGCGGTGCTTGGTTTTTGGGGCCCTGTACGCGGCTAGGCTCCCAAAAAGTCCCACACATGTGGTATGCCCGTACTCAGGAAAAGCAGCAGAATATATTTTGGGGTGCAATTCCACATATAACCATGGCATGTGTGAGCAATATATCATTTAGTGACAACTTTTTGTACATTTTTTTTTTTCTTTTTGTCATTATTCAATCATTTGGGACAAAAAAAAATATTCAATGGGGTCAACATGCCTCTCAGCAAATAGCTTGGGGTGTCTACTTTCCAAAATGGGGTCATTTGGGGGGGTTTTGTGCCATCTTGGCATTTTATGGCCTTCAAAACTGTGATGGGTAGTGAGGAGTGAAATCAAAAATTTATGCCCTTAGAAACCTTGAAGGCGGTGCTTGGTTTTTGGGGTCCCGTACGCGGCTAGGCTCCCAAAAAGTCCCACACATGTGGTATCCCCGTACTCAGGAGAAGCAGCAGAATGTATTTTGGGGTGTAATTTCACATATGCCCATGGCATGTGTGAGCAATATATCATTTAGTGACAACTTTGTGCAAAAAAAAAAAAAGTTTGTCATATTCCCGCAACTTGTGGCAAAATATAAAATATTCCATGGACTGAACATGCCTCTCAGTAAATAGCTTGGGGTGTCTACTTTCCAAAATGGGGTCATTTGGGGGGGGGTTTGTGCTATTTTGGCATTTTATGGCCTTCGAAACTGTGATAGGTAGTGAGGAGTGAAATCAAAAATTTGCGCCCTTAGAAATCCTGAAGGCGGTGCTTGGTTTCCGGGGTCCCGTACGTGGCTAGGCTCCTAAAAAGTCCCACACATGTGGTATCCCCGTACTCAGGAGAAGCAGCAGAATGTATTTTGGGGTGCAATTCCACATATAACCATGGCATGTGTGAGCAATATATCATTTAGTGACAACTTTTTGTAATTTTTTTTTTTTTTTGTCATTATTCAATCACTTGGGACAAAAAAAAATATTCAATGGGGTCAACATGCCTCTCAGCAAATAGCTTGGGGTGTCTACTTTCCAAAATGGGGTCATTTGGGGGGGTTTTGTGCCATCTTGGCATTTTATGGCCTTCAAAACTGTGATGGGTAGTGAGGAGTGAAATCAAAAATTTATGCCCTTAGAAACCTTGAAGGCGGTGCTTGGTTTTTGGGGTCCCGTACGCGGCTAGGCTCCCAAAAAGTCCCACACATGTGGTATCCCCGTACTCAGGAGAAGCAGCAGAATGTATTTTGGGGTGTCATTTCACATATGCCCATGGCATGTGTGAGCAATATATCATTTAGTGACAACTTTGTGCAAAAAAAAAAAAAGTTTGTCATATTCCCGCAACTTGTGGCAAAATATAAAATATTCCATGGACTGAACATGCCTCTCAGTAAATAGCTTGGGGTGTCTACTTTCCAAAATGGGGTCATTTGGGGGGGTTTTGTGCTATTTTGGCATTTTATGGCCTTCGAAACTGTGATAGGTAGTGAGGAGTGAAATCAAAAATTTGCGCCCTTAGAAATCCTGAAGGCGGTGCTTGGTTTCCGGGGTCCCGTACGTGGCTAGGCTCCTAAAAAGTCCCACACATGTGGTATCCCCGTACTCAGGAGAAGCAGCAGAATGTATTTTGGGGTGCAATTCCACATATAACCATGGCATGTGTGAGCAATATATCATTTAGTGACAACTTTTTGTAATTTTTTTTTTTTTTTTTGTCATTATTCAATCACTTGGGACAAAAAAAAATATTCAATGGGCTCAACATGCCTCTCAGCAATTTCCTTGGGGTCTCTACTTTCCAAAATGGGGTCATTTGGGGGGGTTTTGTACTGCCCTGCCATTTTAGCACCTCAAGAAATGAGATAGGCAGTCATAAATTTAAAGCTGTGTAAATTTCAGAAAATGTACCCTAGTTTGTAAACGCTATAACTTTTGCGCAAACCAATAAATATACGCTTATTGACATTTTTTTTACTAAAGACATGTGGCTGAATACATTTTGGCCTAAATGTATAACTAAAATTGAGTTTATTCGATTTTTCTTATAACAAAAAGTAGAAAATATAATTTTTTTTCAAAATTTTCGGTCTTTTTCTGTTTATATCGCAAAAAATAAAAATCGCAGAGGCAATCAAATACCATTAAAAGAAAGCTCTATTTGTGGGAAGAAAAGGACGCAAATTTCATTTGGGTACAACATTGCATGTCCGCACAATTTACAGTTAAAGCAGCGCAGTGCCGAATCCCAAAAACAGGCCTTGTCCTAATGGCCCGAAATGGTCCGGGGCTTAAGTGGTTAGAAAAACATTTTTTCTAGGGACAGAAAACTATAGGTAGGAAGAGTGTCAGTTTCTTTCACTGTGATAATCCTTGTTTCTAGGGACAGGGAAGGACAGTGAGGGAAATTCTCCTTGTGCTATAGTGTGCTTTAAAAAATAGGATTTTTATAACAGCTTACCTGTAAAATCCTTTTCTTGGAGTACATCACGGGACACAGAGCGACATAGTCATTACTAATGGGTTATATAGTTACCGTCAGGTGCTGGCACTGGCAACTTCCAAAACCGGAAGTACCCTCCCCTATATAAGCCGCTCCCATCCGGGAGCACCTCAGTTTTGTAGCAAAGCAATAAGTGTCCCCAAAAGAGGGGTGGGAGCTCTGTGTCCCGTGATGTACTCCAAGAAAAGGATTTTACAGGTAAGCTGTTATAAAAATCCTATTTTCTTTCTCGTACATCACGGGACACAGAGCGACATAGTCATTACTAATGGGATGTCCTAAAGCAATGCCAAATGAGGGGGGGGATACACCATATATAAGCTGAGCGCTATCAGACATGAGGATCTTTTGCGGCCTGCAACACACTGCGCCCAAAGGCGACATCCTCCTGACTTCTAACGTCCACCTGGTAGAACCTAGTAAACGTGTGTACTGAAGACCATGTTGCGGCCTTACAGACTTGAGCCAGGGAGGCCTGGTGATGCACTGCCCATGAAGTTCCAACTGCTCTCGTGGAGTGCGCCCTAACTTTGAACGGAGGCGGTCTACTTCTCAAGCTATAGGCTTGTATTATGACCTGTCGAATCCACTTGGCTAAAGTAGATTTTGACGCTGCCTGACCCTTTCTGGGGCCTTCCGGCAGAATAAACAAAGTATCCGTTCTGCGAATCTGAGCAGTGGCTTTTAGATAAGCTTTAACTGCTCTTACTACATCCAAAGAATGCAATAACTTTTCCTCTACCGAAGTAGGCTTGGGGAAAAAAGAAGGAAGAACCACATCTTGGTTCAAATGAAAACTCGATACCACCTTAGGAAGAAAGGCTGGATGAGGACGTAACACTACTCTGTCCTTATGGATAACCAGATATGGCTCCTTACAGGACATAGCTGCTAATTCCGATACTCTTTTAGCCGAACAAATGGCTACTAGAAAAATCAATTTCCTGGTGAGAAGCACTAAGGAAATATGCTGTAATGGTTCAAATGGTTGTTTCTGTAGAACCGACAGAACCAAGTTTAGATCCCATGGACATATGGGAATATTAACCGGAGGACTAATACGCATCACTCCTTGTATAAAGGCTTTGACTAGTGAATGCGAAGCCAAGGGCCTTTGAAAAAATATTGACAAGGCCGAAATCTGACCTTTGATAGTACTCAAGGCAAGCTTCCTATCTACAGCCCATTGTAGGAAGTCCAGAATTCTACCTATTACGTATTTACGTGGATGCCATTTCTTGGCTTCACACCAGGCGATGTACGCCTTCCAGATTCTATAGTAGATCTGCCTGGATACCGGTTTCCTGGCATTGATCATGGTAGACACCACAGCATTAGAGAGCCCTCTCTTTTTTAGAATGTGGGCTTCAATAGCCAGGCCGTCAAACCTAGGGCTGGTAAGGAAGGGTGGTATATCGGTCCCTGCGAAAGCAGGTCCGGACGATGTGGGAGGGTCCAAGGACTCCCCACAGACATTTTTACGATCTCCGCGTACCATGCTCTTCGGGGCCACGCTGGAGCCACCAGAATCACTGGTTTCTTTTCTACCCTGATTCTGCGGAGTAATCGAGGTAACAATTGTGGCGGTGGGAATGCATATATCAGCTTGAACTGATCCCAAGGGAACACTAGGGCATCCGAGCCGCACGCTAGGGGATCCCTTGTCCAAGAGACAAACCTGTCCACTTTCGTGTTGAACCTGGATGCTAGCAGATCTACATCCGGTGTTCCCCACCGCTGACATATTGTCCGGAAAACCTCGGGATGAAGGGACCATTCCCCTGGGCATAATTGTTGGCGACTTAGAAAGTCCGCCTTCCAATTCTCCACCCCTGGAATGAATACCGCAGATATGGCTGGGACATATCTTTCTGCCCATCTCAGGATGTAATTTACTTCCCTTTGGGCTGCACGACTCCTGGTGCCCCCCTGACGATTGATATATGCCACTGCTGTGGCATTGTCTGACTGAACTCTGACAGGGGACCCTTGGAGTTTGGATGTCCATGCTACTAGGGCATACCGGGCTGCTCGTATCTCTAAGAGATTGATGGGCAGGGCCTTTTCCGCATCCGACCATCTGCCCTGGAGAGACCATTGCTCCAGTACTGCTCCCCAGCCTAAAAGGCTGGCATCTGTAGTGACCACCTTCCAGGAAATCGGACTGAAGGATTTCCCTCTTTCCAGATTCCGGGGAACCAACCACCAACGGAGGCTTCTGCGAACGGAAGGGGACAAGGACATTGGTACGTCCAGAGCCTGAACTTTTTTGTTCCAGGCTGACAGTATGGCCCTTTGCAACTTCCTTGAATGGAATTGACCGTAGGGTACTGCTTCGAATGATGCCACCATTTTTCCCAGCAGCCTCATGCACAGGCGTATGGATGGCTG
The DNA here is from genome assembly GCA_029206835.1 of Rana muscosa. Taxonomy (NCBI): domain Eukaryota; kingdom Metazoa; phylum Chordata; class Amphibia; order Anura; family Ranidae; genus Rana; species Rana muscosa. The sequence continues at coordinate 70,889,068 of CM055121.1, read as the reverse complement.
TCTTTTTGAACCCACTAAGTGGATCAAATCTCTCAAAGACGACACCTTTTCTCGAGGCAAGAAAATTTTTCTCTGGTCTGAATCCAGCCTTAGCCCCAAGTATTCCAGACTTTTGACTGGTTCTAGGGCTGACTTGTCTCGGTTGATAATCCAACCGTGATATTCCAGATACTTGATTGTCTCGTGAACAACCACTTCTAGTTTTTCCACTGAGTGGTCTATCAGCAACAAGTCGTCTAGATATGCCATTATCGTTACACCTCGTGTTCTTAGATTGGCCAATAATGGGGCCAGAATTTTTGTGAACACTCTTGGTGCTGTGGCCAGACCGAAGGGTAAGGCTCTGAACTGAAAATGGCGCCCTTCTATCGCAAAGCGTAGAAATTTCTGGTGGGCTGGAAAGAAGGGGATGTGCAAATACGCATCTTTGATGTCGATCGAGGCTAACCATTCCTCCCCTTGTAGGGCAGTGGCTACCGATCGGATCGACTCCATCCGGAAAGTCCTGATATGCAGGAATTTGTTTAGCCCTTTTAGATTTAATATGGGCCTCATGTCCCCGTTTGGCTTCGGAACTGTAAAGAGGTTTGAGTAAAACCCGAACCCCCATTCTTCCAGGGGGACCTCTATAATTACTGCTTGAAGCAATAATTGTTCCAGTGCCAACAGGAGGGATCCTCTCTTCTGGGGATCCCTTGGCACGTTCGACCTTATAAAGCGGGAAGGAGGGGAGTTTTTTAACTCCAATTTGTATCCCAGATTTACTGCGGAGAGCACCCATCTGTCTCGGATCGTGTCCCGCCAGGTTTCTGTGAACAACTGAAGTCTTCCCCCCACCCGATTGGGTGGGGGCAACCCTTCATGCATTTGACTTTGGGGGAGGTTTTGTACCTCTCCTGCTCCAGGGCTTCTTGTTACCCTGCAACTGTCCCTGATTTTTACCTCCGGGATTTGACCGGGGAGGCCGTCGGAACTGTTTCACAGCCGATGTCCTAGGGACTGGAGAAGCCGGCCTCTTAAAAGAGGGACCTCTAACTCTATTTTTGACCGGCAAGAGTGTACTTTTACCGCTGGAAATTCTCTGGATATACTTGTCCAGGTCTTCCCCGAATAAACGCTCCCCATGAAATGGGAAGCTGACCAGCAATTTTTTACAGGGAGCTTCAGCAGACCAGTTTTTGAGCCATAGAAGCCTGCGCATATGTACTATAGACAGCGTAAGGCGGGAGGCCTGATGGATTGAATCCTTTATAGTGTCCACCGCAAAGCATAAGGCTCTAGGTAGATCAGCTAGAGCAAGAGCCTGCTGATCTGGCACGTCCCTTAAGACCTGTTTCAACTGATCCTTCACTGCTTGGCAGACCCCTATAGCTGCCGCTGCTGGTTGTGTCACCAATCCTGCTGTAGAAAAAGCAGATTTCAATAAGGACTCCAATTTTTTATCTATTGGGTCCTTGAACATTTGGACATTTTCCACCGGACATGTCAGTGATTTATTCACACAAGAGATGGCTGCGTCCACTGTAGGGACCTTCCATTTTCTGACGAACTTATCCTCCATAGGATAGACCACCGGAAATCTCTTGGGGGGAGTAAATATTTTGTCAGGATGCTCCCAATCCTGGTAAATGAGCCCCTCCAATAAAGGATGGATCGGGAAAGAACAAACAGTCTGGGGAGCTTTTAGCGACCCCAACGAGGAGACAGAAGAGGAGGATGGCTCTTAAATGCTGATCGGACCATATTAGTCAGGGACTGAACCCATAACCTCTCAGCATGTGATGCTGAGAACGGCTCCTCCACTGTTGATTCCTCTACAACCGAATCAACCTCATCCTGATCCCCCTCAGGTAGGTCGACCTCTGTATGGGACTGTTGCTCTGTTAACAGGCACTCTGAGGGAAGAGACGGAGATCGAGCGCTTTTCTCCTGTGACAGGGAAGCAGCAATTAGTGCTGACAATCTCTCTTCCAGCCCTCCCAGAGCTGAGGAAAAAACCTCCTCTGTTACATACACAGGAGCAGGTGAACTGGGGACAGCCACAGTACCAGGTACTCCTGGGGGTGCCCTACGGTCACTAACCTCTGATTCTTCAGGGGAGACTGGTGCAGCCAAAGCATGCCCAAGATCCTCAGAGCCCGATGGAGACCCCCTATTCCTCCTGGAATTTCTAGTCCCGGAGTTTTTAGACGGCATATTCCTAAGCCACAAAGCTGAGGTATTCCAGCCGAAAATACACCAGTTACTGATAATAGTCTAGCATAAATGCTGCTATAATAAACAGTTGGTGTCTACTAATGTGCCTTTCTAGGGGATGCCTGTATCAACCGCTTGCTGTATGCCTTTAAATGTTGTCAGCTCTGTCTCTGTACTTCATAGCCAGCTTACTGCAATAATGTGGCTTTTTAAAACCTGCTGGGACGCCCGCACATGCGCAGAAGCGCTGCGGCGCGCACAGAGCGTCATCCCCCAGGCCCCGCCCCTTTTTCCGGCCACCTCTATATATAGAGGCGCGTGCACGCGCACGCGCGCGGCCACGTGCGCCTCGGCGCTAATTTTCAAACATGGAAACCAGGGACAGGAGCCAGGGCCCCCTTTGCCGCAGGCCGGGGGATAGACGAACACTGCAACATGGCAGAGGAAACAGTTTCCTGTAGGAGAACTCACCAGCTGCCTGGACTTTGCTCTCTGAGAAGAAACTAGTCCATATGACAAGAAAAACATTCCACAGCGGCCTCTAGTGGACAAACACAGGTACCGCAGTTTAATATACTAAACATATAAAAAAAAAAATTCTTTTTTTCTTTTTTTTTTTTTCTTGACCACCATTAAAAATTATTACATTTTTTTAGTAGTTACAGGCATGCACAGATATTAGCGGGAATACCGTTAGGTAACAGACAGAAAGACAAATTAGGCTTGGGGGTCCCCCAATAGAACCAAGTTCCTGGGGGCCCCCACTTACCTGTTCCCCGCCGCAGGACTTTGTTTGGTCCACAAAAGCCCAAACTTCACCTATCACGGCAGGCATTGTAATCAAACCTTCAGGGACCGGGTTCCCAAGGATTCCACTCCCCTGGACCTGTATAGCACCCTGCACAGAAAACATCTTGGTCGTGGGTATGACCAGAGCTCTGGATCCCAGGGTCCAGCTCTCCTAAGAGAAGCATTACAGGCAGAACCTTGCTCTTCTCTGCAAGGCCCGGGTACCGACCGTTTAGCTATGAAGCTTTTTTGGTCGGATCCGGAATAGCTTACTGAGGCCCAAAAGAACCTGTACGCAAGCTCAGTGAAAAACACATGTTTCTTCTTGGCCAACACCTTAGACACTGGCAAAAAACTGAGGTGCTCCCGGATGGGAGGGGCTTATATAGGGGAGGGTACTTCCGGTTTTGGAAGTTGCCAGTGCCAGCACCTGACGGTAACTATATAACCCATTAGTAATGACTATGTCGCTCTGTGTCCCGTGATGTACGAGAAAGAAAAACATTTTTTCTAGGGACAGAAAACTATAGGTAGGAAGAGTGTCAGTTTCTTTCACTGTGATAATCCTTGTTTCTAGGGACAGGGAAGGACAGTGAGGGAAATTCTCCTTCTGCTATAGTGTGCTAAAGCATTGATCATCAACCATCTTTGAAATCCTTGTTTTTTGGACAGTCAGGGAAATTGTCGTTGTGCTATTCTGTGCGAAAGCAATCATCCTCAACCATATTTAGAAATCCTTAAGTAAAGGGACAGAGAAGGACACCTGAAGGTAGCCCTTATTGCTTTTTTCCCATCTCCCTGCAGGCCATCTATTAGAATGTCTGGAAGGCAAACAAGGAGAGGCAGACAGTCAGGAGGCAATAAAAGAGGGCAAGCAGGCTCTGTGTCTGGGGGCAACAGTGCTGGTCGTGGACGCGGTGCATTGTCATCAGCACATGGCCATGGGACACGCTTGTCCTTCTTTTCGGCAGCTGGACATGTTGAGCCACATCATGCCGAAGACTTGGTAGAGTGGATGACCAAGCCCTCCTCCTCCTCCTCATCCTCTCTCACCCAGGCTCAGGGTACTGGCAAAGCAGCTGCCAAAGCGTCCTCTTCCTTGGTATCAATGTCAGACTCATCATCAGTCACTCCTTCCCTAGACCCACCATGTCCTCCTCCTGAGGAGTCCCCCGAACTGTTTGAGCACAGTGTTGGGTACATGCTCCAGGAGGATGCCCAGCGTTTCGAAGGGTCTGATGATGAAACCCAGCTACAGGAAGGCAGTAGCGTGAGAGCAGACAGAGGGGATGCTCAAGAAGGACACCAATCTGGCAGTCATGTTCCAGCAGCTGCAGCATACTGCCAGATTGGCTCCAGTGATGAGGAGGGAGGGGATGATGAGGTCACTGACTCCACGTGGGTGCCTAATAGGAGAGAGGAGGAGGACGAGGAGGATGAGGAGGAGGCACATCTCCAACGAGGCAGGATGCCCTTTGGTGGCCAGCATAAGGGCAGTACACCGACGGAATCACACCGCAGAGCTCCGCCTGTGCAGGGCGCTGCCTCTGCCCGTCATTCAAAAAGTTCTTTGGTGTGGGCCTTTTTTGAGGCTAGTGCATCAGATCGCACAGCTGCTGTTTGCAACATATGTCTCAAGCGTATATCGCGTGGCCAAAACATCAGCCGCTTGGGTACCACATGCCTGACCAGCAATATGTTGACCTGCCATGCAGCTCGTTGGCAAGCCTACCTCAAAGACCCACACCAAAGAACAAAGCGGACCTCTCCTTGCACCGCATCAGCTGGGATCTCCAACCCCACTATAACTTCAGTCCTCTCTGAAACATGCACTGAGAGGAATGAAGGTGTAGAATTAGGTGTGTCACAGCCAAGTACTTGCGGCCACTCTACTAGCAGTACACCGACGTCCGATTCTAGCAGGCAAATTTCCCTGCCCCAGCTGCTGGACCGTCGAAAGAAGTTCACTCCCAGCCATCCACATGCCCAGCGGTTGAATGCTAGCTTGGCTAAATTGCTAGCGCTTCAACTGCTGCCTTTTCAGTTGGTAGACTCGGCCCCCTTCCGTGAGTTTGTGCAATGTGCGGTTCCTCAGTGGCAGGTTCCCAAACGCCACTTTTTCTCACGGAAGGCTATTCCGGCTCTCTACCGGCATGTGGAAAGCAATGTCTTGGCCTCGCTGGACAGGGCGGTCAGCGGTAAAGTGCATATTACCGCTGACTCATGGTCCAGCAGGCATGGACAGGGACGTTACCTTTCTTTCACGGCCCATTGGGTCACTCTTTTGGCAGCTGGGAAGGATGCAGGACAAGGTGCAGTAGTGTTGGAGGTTGTTCCACCGCCACGCCTCCAAAATGCTACTACTGGTTGTGACACACCTCTCTCCTCCACCCCCTCCTCTTCTTCTTCCTCCATGGCCTCTTCCTGTGCTTTGTCCTCTGAACCAGCGGTGCTCCGTAGCCGTTCAAGGGGCTACGCAAGTACGCAGGCAAAAAGATGCCATGCCGTGCTTGCGCTGGTGTGTTTGGGGGGACAGAAGCCACACTGGGGCAGAGGTCCTGTCTGCTCTGCAGGGCCAGGCTGAGAGGTGGTTGACGCCATGCCAGCTTAAGCCAGGAATGGTGGTTTGCGACAATGGCACCAACCTCCTCTCCGCCCTCCGACAGGGACAACTGACCCATGTGCCCTGTGTGGCTCATGTCCTTAACCTGGTGGTGCAGCGGTTCTTGGGCAGGTACCCGGGCTTACAGGATGTCCTGAGGCAGGCCAGGAAAGTCTGTGTGCATTTCCGCAGATCTTATAATGCCAGTGCTCGCCTGGCTGAGCTGCAAAAGGAGTTGAACCTGCCCAAGAACCGCCTTATATGTGACATGCCCACCAGGTGGAACTCAACGTTGGCCATGCTGCAGCGGCTGCACACGCAGCAGAGGGCCATCAATGAGTACCTGTGCGACTACGGCACCAGGACAGGGTCAGGGGAGCTTGGTTTTTTCTCTCCACGCCAGTGGGGCATGATCAGGGATGCATGCACTGTCCTGGCACCATTTGAGGAGGCCACGAGGATGGTGAGCAGTGACAGTGCATGCATCAGTGACACTGTACCTCTTGTCCACCTGTTGGAGCACACGCTGCGTGGAATAATGGACAGGGCACTTGAGGCAGAACAGAGGCAGGAAGAGGAGGACTTCCTTGCCTCTCAAGGCCCCCTTTACCCAGACAGTGTTCCTTCTGTCCCACCCATCGCACAGGAAGAAGAGGAGGAGGAGGAGGATTGTGTCAGCATGGAGGTGGAGCCTGGCACTCAGCATCATCAGCAGCAGTCTTTTAGGGATGATTTACAGTCCCAAGAAACCAGTGGACTTGTACGTGGCTGGGAGGAAGTGGCTGCGGATCATGTCATCCTTAGTGACCCAGAGGACTCCGGAGCGAATGCCTCAGCTAACCTACGCTACATGGCCTCCCTGATCCTGCAAAGTCTGCGGAAGGATCCTCGTATTCTTTGGATCAAGGAGAGGGACCATTACTGGCTGGCCACTCTCCTTGATCCACGGTACAAGGGTAAGGTTGCGGACCTTATCTTACCGTCGCAGAGGGAGCAGAGGATGAGACAACTCCGGGAGGCCTTGCAGAAAGGTCTGTGCAACGCGTTCCCAGAGACTGGGAGGTTACAAACTCCTGGTCCTGGACAACGAGTTGCTGAGGCTTCGGTCAGTCAAAGAAGGAGTTGTGGGGAAGGTGGCCGTCTGACCGATGCTTTCAGACAATTCTTTAGTCCGCAGCCCCAAGGTATGATCGGTTCCAGCAACCATCGCCAGCGTCTAATATACATGGTGCAGGAATACCTAGGGGCAAGGTCAGACTTGGACACCTTCCCCACCGAAAATCCTCTGGCTTACTGGGTCTTGAGGATGGATCACTGGGCAGAGCTTGCACAGTATGCAATTGAGCTACTGGCCTGTCCTGCATCCAGCGTTCTTTCAGAACGCACATTCAGTACTGCTGGAGGATTTGTCACGGATCACAGGGTGCGCCTGTCCACCGACTCTGTTGTTCGACTGACCTTCATAAAGATGAACCAGTCTTGGATCACCACCAGCTACCAAACACCTGAAGCTGATATAACAGACTAATTTATTTTCAAATGTCACATCCCTTCAAGACTGATGCTGATGCTGAGAGACTGTCCTGTTATGTTGACTGACTATCCTCCTCCTCCTCAATGATACGATTGATGATGATAGCTTGGAAGAACATTTTTGTTTCTGGGTACCGCCACCAGTGGCTAAGGCCCAATTTTTCAGCCCCTGTTTAACAGGGGCATGTAATTACAATTTTTTTATGCAATGCTTTGCAGCATGGCTCATTCCTGCACTCCAACTAGAGTATCTGGGAGAGGTTGCAGTGTCGTGGCACCAGCACCAGTGCCTAAGGCCCAATTTTTCAGCCCCTGTTTAACAGGGGCGTGTAATTACAATTTTTGATGCAATACTTTGCAACAGGGCTCATTGCTGTGCTCCAAGTACAGTATCTGTGAGGGGTTGCAGTGTTGTGACACCAGTGCCTAAGGCCCAATTTTTCTGCCCCTGTTTAACAGGAGCATGTAATTGCAATTCTTGATCTAATAATTCACAGCAGGGCCCATTCCTGCGCCCACCAAGTGTAACTGTGAGGCCTTACAGTGTTGTGTCAACACCACCACCACCACCACCAAAGGCCCAATTTTTCAGCCCCTGTTCAACAGGGGCATGCAATTATAATTCTTGATCTAATAATTCACAGCAGGGCCCATTCCTGCACCCACCAAGAGTAACAGTGAGGCCTTACAGTGTTGTGTCAACACCACCACCACCAAAGGCCCAATTTTTCAGCCCCTGTTCAACAGGGGCATGCAATTACAATTCTTGATCTAATAATTCACAGCAGGGCCCATTCCTGCGCCCACCAAGAGTAACTGTGAGGCCTTACAGTGTTGTGTCAACACCACCACCACCACCACCAAAGGCCCAATTTTTCAGCCCCTGTTCAACAGGGGCATGCAATTACAATTCTTGATCTAATAATTCACAGCAGGGCCCATTCATGCGCCCACCAAGAGTAACTGTAAAGGCTCACAGTGTTGTGGCAACACCAACATGTAAGGGGCAAATTTCAGCTGAGTATATACGGCAGGCCCCTACTTTCGAACATCCAACTTACAAACGACTCCTCCTTGCAAACGGAAGGATACAACAGGAAGTGAGAGGAAATCTACCCCTAGGAAGGCAAATTCTCTCCTGTAAGAGTTAATATGGGAAAAAAAGTGTCTCCTCTCCACTGATGCTTTAACACCAATTCTTGTTTCAATAAAAACCCCAAATTTTCAAAAAACATTTGTCATTAGGACGGAAAGTGAGGTGAACTGTTCTGAACAGGTGCACACTGCACAGACAGCAAAACAAATGTTACAGCGATGATAACCCTTCCCTATGTTTTCCAAAAAGCTTGAAAATAGATTTCTTGGCTGGAGCTACACTTAAACAATGTACCTGTTCAAAATTACAAACAGATTCTACATAAGAACAAACCTACAGTCCCTGTCTTGTATGCACCGCCTGTATACGGCTGTTCAGAGTATATAGGGCCTTTTTTATTTTGTGTGCGGGGTTCCCCTTAATATCCATACAAGACCCAAAGGGGCAGGTAATGGGCTGGGGTAGGGGGGGGGGGGGTGATGGGGTAGCTATGCCATTTTTCTTAAAGATTTTCATCCATATTACCGGGACCAGACATTACATTAAAGCCGCAAGCAGTTTTAAATGGCTTTTTTTCCTTTAGAAATGTAATTTTGTGCAGGGACAGTTCTAAACACGGGAAACACGTGGCACTTCACAGGCATACTTTAGACACCCCCCAGGTACGATATTTAAAGGAATATTTGACTTTTTTTTTTCACTTTATGCATCATTAAAATGACTGCTCCCAAAAAACGGCCGTTTTTAAAACTTTTTTTTGGATTGATACATGTCCCCTGGTGCAGAACCCGGGTTCCCAAACCCTTTTTAGGACAATAACATGCATAATAGTCGTTATAATTAGCACTTTAGATTTCGAACGTTCGCATCCATTGTATTTAATAGGGTTCGAAAGTTTGTGCGAACTTTCGGTCCGTTCGCGGGTTCTGGTGCGAACCGAACCCGGGGGTGTTCGGCTCATCACTATTACACATCTTGACTCAGGAGCACTATAGTGTGGGCCACCAGAACAACCTTTTTAGGGTGTCACACACAGGTGCTCCAGTGGATACCTTGGGGTGTCTCCTTTTTATTTTTGAGGACCGAGAATGAAAGTATTCTTGCTTTGTTGAATTTGCAAAATCTCATATGTTCATCTTGGAAGTCTGGCAAAACCAACAATTGTACCCCACTTCCAGGAAAGTTATAAAATTATGCCCTCAAATCTCTGTATGCTAAAGGATACCTTTTGATTGTTTCATTCTCATAGGGGAGAGGAGACTGGGAGGACACCAATGTGAGGAGCCTAGGAAGCACAGACCAGAAAAAGAAACCCAAGATCCAAAATAACCCCAAGATCAGCATGTGGAGGAAGCAGAGGTGGAGGAAGGAAAGGTGGAGCTTATCACCACAACAGGTCAGTGTCTGTCACCACAGCTTCTGGTAAAAAGAGATGTAGGCCTGCATATTTCTAATACTCTACTCCATTCTCAAGTGCTAGTGCCCAAATCGTCATTCAAGAAATAATGGAATGTAGTAGCGAAATGGACATTATGAGGAAAAGGATGAATGTGATTGAGCAAAAATATAAAAACATCATTGATACTATTGGGCGAATAGTCTGAACCACACCCCCCCCCCCTTTTTTTAGTTTTCTTATGTAAGCAAAGATTTGCATTTGTTTTAACACAAGCCCAAATTTTGAGATGCACACAGTGTGTCAACACGTGCTATCTGCCGTCGCAGGATATCTATGTCCCTGTTTTGGGGGTGCAACCTTTTCCTCGCTACTAAAGTAGGTGAGAGGAAGGGTTTGCACCCCCAAAACACGTCCATTGATCCCCCATGATGGCAGATAGCACATGTTGACTTTCGCCATGGGATCAGGATGAAAAAACCCATTTTGCACATCAAAAACTGGGTGCATCTTCTAATTTTGGATGGTTCAGGGGTGACATCACCCCATCTCATGTTTATATTTTTAAGGTTGAACTTTGTAAGTTCCTTTTTTTGTTTTTTGTTTTTGTTTTTTGACCCATGCATGTTTCTGCAAACACAAAAAAAAGAAAAAAAAAATCTCCAAAATTTGGAGGCCAAAATGTCAAGATTGTATTTTGAATAAAAAATTACCGCACATGTTGTGCACAGAGTAAAAAATATTTTGGACACAATGGGGTTGATTTACTAAAGGAAAATCCTCTTTGCACTTGAAAGTGCACTGAAAGTGCACATGGAAGTGCAGATGCTGTAGATCTGAGGGGGACATGCAAGGAAAATATAGTACAGCATTTTAGCTTGCACATGATTGGATGATAAAATCAGCAGAGCTTCCCCTAATTTCAGAGCTTCCCCTCAGATTTACAGCGATCTACAGCGACTGCACTTCCATGTGCACTTTCAAGTGCAAAGTGGATTTTCCTTTAGTAAATCAACCCCAATGTGTGGCTTGTTCTTTCTATGCTTAATTGCAGTTATCTAAAATGGGAAAGTTCAGGTTTTTAAGTGTGACAATTGTGGCTATTTACTAAAGACAAATACACTTGGCACTACTACAAAGTGTACTATGATAACCTGGGAGACACATAATAATAACAAATAAATTATGACAAAACAAGGTTTTCCAAAAAATATAATATTTTTTTTTTTCTTTCAAAAAGTTTCAAATATGGTCTGGCATTGCTATGGCCCCCCTACCCGTGAAGTACTCAACGTATTTATCACGTACTTCACGGGCGCTTTGGGGGGCCAAGCCAGTACGGCCAGTGTCCAGGCCAGTAAGATTGTGCATGTCTGATACACCGGCCTCTGGCCCAACAGTAGATAGATATGAAGGAGAGTGTTGTCTCATAAAATTATGCAATATGCAGCAGGTTAAGATGATGTCAGAAACAGGCAGAACCGGCTGGCCATTATGCCGAAGGCCCCCAGACTGCAGACGGTGAGCGAACTCTGTCTGCACGAACACTCCGCCATCGGACATCCGACCGTTCTTCCCCATGTCCACATACAAGAACTCATAGCGTGCCGACACCACCGCCATTAACACTATACTATTAAAACCTTTATAGTTATAATAGTAAGACCCCGAAAGGGGTGGCGGCACTATGTGGACGTGCTTCCTATCAATTGTCCCTCCGCAGTTGGGGAAGTCTTACCGCTGGACAAATTGGGAGGCCACATTCTGCCATTCCTGTGGCGATGAAGGGAACTGTGGAGTCAAACAAAAAGAAGAAATTAGTACTTTTGCACATTACATTGCAAGCAGATTACCCAAATACATTCTTAGCCAACGTCAGTATAACATTTCTTAGGAGTATTTAAACACAAAAATAGAAGGCCCACTTATCAGATGACTCACCCCCGCTGATGGGCCATTGGAACAAATTATAAGGGGCGGGTGTTGTTTAAGCAGATTTTGTGCCCCGCAACAAAAGGCTCTACCACTCTGCTGACCTTGAATGTGCAAAAATCTTTATGACACATTTTAGGGGGGGGGGGGGGGTTCAAAACTACAATGGCGCAGACAAAAACATCATTAAAGAACAGACTAGGCTAGGTGTATATGGGCCCAGGATAGCATGCAGGAGAGGTTAGTGAAGGGAAATAGGCATGTAGGCCAGAAATCGAAAAATATAAAAGAAAAAACATGCATGGGGAGAAAGGGGACATTCCCAGAATCTTACAATCATGGCAATTTGGGAAGGATGAAAGAAATACAATACTTTAGCAAACAATCAAAACATATAATGTGATGTTAAAGGATAAATATTACCTTAATATAGTCCTTCTGCATGACTTGTATGATGTCAGAACACGTTTCTGGGATAATGATCCCAAGAGCCTGGGGGGAGATGCCTGTTGAGAACTTGAGGTCCTGCAAGCTTCTCCCAGTCGCCAGGTATCTCAACGTGGCAATAAGCCTCTGCTCGGCAGTGATCGCCTGGCGCATCACAGTGTCCTGCCTCGTGATATAGGGGGACAGCAAATCCAACAGACGGTGAAAAACGGGGTCCGTCATCCGGAGACAATTCCTGAAATCATCAGGATTATTCTCATGGATTTCCGGCAGCAGAGGCATATGAGAGAATTGGTCCCGCTGGAGCAACCAATTCTTGGTCCATGAACTCCTCCTCACCCTGTTCATGGACTGAACTTGGGTTACAGTGTTAACCGCAACACCAAGTCCATAGCCAGCACGAGCTCTACAACGAGAACGTACTTCAAACATGGCTTTAAACCAGTCAGCTGGTCAGAACGAACTCAAACAGAACGCAACGAGGAACAGCAAGGCCTGAGAAGAACGACCTGAAAAACAGTAACGAACGGCCAAGAAGGCACTGCAAAACAGAAACCGACCTGACTGCACGCACTGAATGACAAATACGAACCCACAAGCACAAACTGAACACTCGAAAATGATCTGAAAAGCACGGAGACTGAAAAGCGCGAATCGGCTCTCACCAAACTTTTACGAACACGCGGTAACACGAAATCAGCAAAAGCAGCCCAAAGGGTGGCGCCATTAGATTTGAACTTCTCCTTTATAGTGCCGTCGTACATGGTGTACGTCACGTCGTTTTGGTGCGGTCGGTTTTTTGACTGATGGTGTGTGGGTAAGACTAATGGAAGACAGTTTCATCGGATTTCCGATGGAAAAATCCATCGGATTAGAATCCATAGGATATCCGATCGTGTGTACAGGGCTTCAGAGTGTCCCTCTCCCATTCGCCAATATTAAAAGGGGTTTTTCTCCTATTGACCATCAATTTATGGGATTGCTCTACACCGACTTCCAATGTGAGAAGTCACTTTTCCACTTACCACCAATGTAAGCAATACTACAATTTTCACTGTCAAAGTGACAGAGAAAATTAAGTACTGTCCGTGATACTTTTTTTTATTTGCACTAACATATAATTTTTCATGGACGAGCTTTCGGGCTGTGTCCGCTTCTTCAAGGTCCAAGCAGTACTGATTCACAAAAGTTTTAGCAGAAAGTGAAATGTTAAGGGAAAGGGAAAAGAAAATCAAACACATACAAATTAATGTGTATGGCAATGGTAATAAAGCTATGAGCAAGTGAGATAAGACAGAGGGAAAGCTATAGACTGGAGGGGGGGGGGGGGTGATAGTCACAGAGGGGGTCATAAAACTGTAGTATAATGGGTAAGGAAACCAATATCTAAATTTAGGCCATTGTTTTTTGTGTCAAAAAGAAGTATCATTCTTAGTTCAAATGTTTTCCTTTCCTGGATAGTTCTGAAATTCCCTTTAAGAACTAAAACATTGAAGTCTTCTATAGTGTGGTCTAGTTCTGAGAAATGATGTCCCACAGGTGTGCAGAAACTGTCTTCCTTATGTTCCTTGATGGTATGTCTGTGCAAATTCATCCTCACTAGGGATGGGCCCGGTGCTCGATTCGAACCCATGTTCGAATCGAGCACCGGGCGTTCGCTCGCTCGTCGAGCCCAGAACTATTTGGGCCGTTCCCATCACATTCGTGTGATGCGAGCGGCCCCGCAATGCATTGCGGCCGGCGCGGCCGGCGCAGTGCATTGCTGGCTGATGATTGGCCAAGCATGCACTGTGACCCCGCATGCTTGGCCAATCACAGCGCCCGAAACTCGGAGAGCAATAATTGGCTACAGGCAGGACGCCTGTAGCCAATTACAGCTCAGGGGCTTTAGTACATGCCCCACCATTTAAAAGGCCGCCACGCCATCGGCCCCGGTCACATGAGTTCCGGCTTTAGGAGAGATCAGTCTGCTGATTCTGTCTTTGCTTGATACTGAAAGATTTGCTCTTCTTTGCTAAACCATTGGCTATTTCTTTGCTAAACCATTGCTACCTAAGTCATTGATCGTTCATTGCTGCTGATTGCACAGTTAGCGTGTTATTAGCTGCTGCTGGGGATTAGTCTGGTGCGTGCTTACTGTTAGTACAGTATTGCAGTAGTACCAACCACAGTGCTGTTAGCACAGCATTGCACCCCAACAGCACCCATAGGACTTCTAGTGTGTTAGTGGCAGCAAACAGAGCTCCTATATTTTCTTCTCAGCGGCACCCATAGGACTTCTAGTGTGTTAGTGGCAGCAAACAGAGCTCCTATATTTTCTTCTCAGCAGCACCCATAGGACTTCTAGTGTGTTAGTGGCATCACACAGAGCTCCTATATTTTCTTCTCAGCAGCACCCATAGGACTTCTAGTGTGTTAGTGGCAGCAAACAGAGCTCCTATATTTTCTTCTCAGCAGCACCCATAGGACTTCTAGTGTGTTAGTGGCAGCAAACAGAGCTCCTATATTTTCTTCTCAGCAGCACCCATAGGACTTCTAGTGTGTTAGTGGCATCACACAGAGCTCCTATATTTTCTTCTCAGCAGCACCCATAGGACTTCTAGTGTGTTAGTGGCAGCAAACAGAGCTCCTATATTTTCTTCTCAGCAGCACCCATAGGACTTCTAATGTGTTAGTGGCATCACACAGAGTTCCTATATTTTCATCTCAGAAGCACCCATAGGACTTCTAGTGTGTTAGTGGCATCACACAGAGCTCCTATATTTTCTTCTCAGAAGCACCCATAGGACTTCTAGTGTGTTAGTGGCAGCAAACAGAGCTCCTATATTTTCTTCTCAGCAGCACCCATAGGACTTCTAGTGTGTTAGTGGCATCACACAGAGTTCCTATATTTTCATCTCAGAAGCACCCATAGGACTTCTAGTGTGTTAGTGGCATCACACAGAGCTCCTATATTTTCTTCTCAGCAGCACCCATAGGACTTCTAGTGTGTTAGTGGCATCACACAGAGCTCCTATATTTTCATCTCAGAAGCACCCATAGGACTTCTAGTGTGTTAGTGGCATCACACAGAGCTCCTATATTTTCTTCTCAGCAGCACCCATAGGACTTCTAGTGTGTTAGTGGCAGCAAACAGAGCTCCTATATTTTCTTCTCAGCAGCACCCATAGGACTTCTAGTGTGTTAGTGGCATCACACAGAGCTCCTATATTTTCTTCTCAGCAGCACCCATAGGACTTCTAGTGTGTTAGTGGCAGCAAACAGAGCTCCTATATTTTCTTCTCAGCAGCACCCATAGGACTTCTAGTGTGTTAGTGGCATCACACAGAGCTCCTATATTTTCATCTCAGAAGCACCCATAGGACTTCTAGTGTGTTAGTGGCAGCAAACAGAGCTCCTATATTTTCTTCTCAGCAGCACCCATAGGACTTCTAGTGTGTTAGTGGCATCACACAGAGCTCCTATATTTTCTTCTCAGCAGCACCCATAGGACTTCTAGTGTGTTAGTGGCAGCAAACAGAGCTCCTATATTTTCTTCTCAGCAGCACCCATAGGACTTCTAATGTGTTAGTGGCATCACACAGAGTTCCTATATTTTCATCTCAGAAGCACCCATAGGACTTCTAGTGTGTTAGTGGCATCACACAGAGCTCCTATATTTTCTTCTCAGCAGTACCCATAGGACTTCTAGTGTGTTAGTGGCAGCAAACAGAGCTCCTATATTTTCTTCTCAGCAGCACCCATAGGACTTCTAGTGTGTTAGTGGCATCACACAGAGCTCCTATATTTTCTTCTCAGCAGCACCCATAGGACTTCTAGTGTGTTAGTGGCAGCAAACAGAGCTCCTATATTTTCTTCTCAGCAGCACCCATAGGACTTCTAGTTGTCATGGATATGCATTAATGTCTGTCTGCCATCTTACCTTCCTCCTCATGTGTTCATCTAGAGACCAGACCTCCTTCACCTGGCTTCCTTTATAATCTCCTCCCAGCCTGACTCCACCCCAGGCCCTATCACTGAACACTATATTAACCTGTGCACTGCAAGCCTGCTTTGCTGATCAACGTGTTTGTTAGGCATTGTGTGTTTGGGTTCCTGCCTGCCGTGTGCTACGTCTGTCTCTCTGTTACGTTATTGGCTTGTCCCCGACCATCCCTGTCTGCTCGTGACCCTTGACCTTCGGCTCGTTCTTCGTTATCCTTGTCTGCTTGTGGCCCCTGACCTTCGGCTTGTTATTCGGTTCTCTCTATCGTGTGCTGCTGCTTCCCCTTATCCTACGGGGCGTGAGCTAGGAAACTCCAGGGGCCGCGACCTGGTCCCAGCCTGCAGCGTAACATCCTCACCACTAGAGGCCCTGGAGAAGACCAGCTGGGTCTTAGACTCCGCGCCCTGGGGAATCTTGGCTCTCGCTTCCGTTGGGATCCCGGTTGTGCTCCTCTGGTCCCGCTTTCCACAACCACCCAGTCTCCTATCCACAGAAGCCAGCCATAGGGTTCACTACCTCGCGGTGCACTCCTGTCCCCCTACGGTGTGCATCTGTCACCTGGCCACAGGTGACCCTGACAGTTTGATCAGCCATGAACCCGGCTGACATCCCGCTTCCCGCGGATGATCCATTGCAGGGCATAGTTCGCAGACTTGAGACCCAGGAATCAAATCAGACCCAGGTGATGCGATTCCTCCAGGATCTGGCTTCTCGATTCGAGCAGCTTCAGGTCTCCTTGGGAACCCCGAATCCGCAACCCCAAGTACAACCAGCGGCTGTACCTATCGCACCAGTCGCAGCCTCACACTCACTAAGATTGCCAGCTCCGTTCCGTTTCTCTGGGGACTCCAAGGCCTGCAGGGGGTTTCTCAGCCAATGCACTATTCATTTTGAGCTTCAGCCTCAAAGCTTCCTATCTGACCGGGCTAAGGTAGCCTATATCATTTCCCTCCTCTCCGGTGAAGCTTTGGCCTGGGCTGCCCCCCTGTGGGAGAGGAACGATCCGGTGGTTTCCAGTCTGTCCGATTTCTTGAAGCTCTTCCGTAATATCTTCGAAGAGCCGGCTCGGGCTTCTTCAGCGGCTAGTGCTGTCTTACGTCTTCGCCAAGAATCTAGTTCAGTGGGGCAATATGCTCTTCAGTTCCGTATCCACACAGCTGAATTGAGCTGGAATAATGAGGCCCTGGTCGCTACCTTTTTACATGGCCTCTCTGACCGAGTGAAAGACGAATTAGCGGGAAGAGCCATTCCCGTCGGTCTGGACGATGTAATTTCATTATGCAACCAGATCGACATTCGTTTTCAAGAGAGGTCCTTAGAAAAAAGACGCCAGCACTCTCTGGGTCCTAGCCAGTCTGAGCTCCCCTCCCTTCATTCCGTGGAGCATCCTCTACCTGCTGAAGAACCTATGCAGCTGGGCCGGACCAGACTAACCCCCGAAGAACGTGCTAGGCGCAGAACTCTGGGCTTGTGCCTCTATTGTGGGGGCAAGGGTCATTTTCGTGACTCCTGCTCGCTTCGTCCGGGAAACGCTCGGGTCTAATACATTTGGAAGGTGGAGTATTGGACCCAGAAACATCACCTTCTCGCCTGCTCTTGCCGGTGTCCCTTCATGTAGGCACTTCTCCTCAGTCAACCCTTGCATACCTGGATTCCGGGGCTGCCGGCAATTTCATGGATTGGAGAACTGCTTCTTCTATGAAGCTTACCCTTTCACCTCTCACTACCCCATTGGTAGTCTCGGCAATTGATGGCACTGTTCTCCCAGGGGGCCCTATTCGCTTCCAGACGCTACCCATTAGGATGTCGGTAGGGATTCTCCACCAGGAGTGGATATCCTTTCTTATTCTACCCAAGGCCTCTACCCCAGTTGTATTGGGCCTCCCTTGGCTACAGCTCCACTCTCCACATGTGGACTGGGTCTCTGGGCAGATCCTGGCCTGGGGTTCCTCATGTTTCTCGTCGTGTCTTCTCAAGGTGACCCCCAAGGAGAGTCTTCCGGTTGCTGCCACTTCTGTTTCTTCTGATCTTCCCGCCGCATACAGCGATTACCGGGATGTGTTCTGTAAAAAATCAGCTGAGGTGCTTCCTCCCCACAGGTCTTTTGACTGTGCTATTGATCTTGTCCCCGGAGCAACTCTACCCAGGGGTCGTACCTACCCTCTGTCCATCCCAGAGACCCAGGCCATGTCGGAGTATGTAGCAGAGAATCTGGAGAGAGGGTTCATCCGGAAATCCTCATCGCCTGCAGGGGCAGGGTTCTTTTTTGTTGCCAAAAAGGATGGTACCTTAAGACCCTGCATCGATTATCGGGGTTTAAATGCGGTTACTATTAAAAATCGATACCCCTTACCCTTAATATCTGAGCTATTCGATAGGTTGAAGGGTGCCTCCATTTTCACCAAGTTGGATCTCAGAGGCGCGTACAATCTCATTCGAATACGGGAGGGTGACGAATGGAAGACTGCATTTAACACTAGAGACGGGCATTACGAATATCTGGTGATGCCTTTTGGTCTGTGTAATGCTCCAGCCGTGTTTCAAAACTTTGTCAATGAAATCTTCAGAGATCTGCTGTACCAGTTTGTTGTCATCTATCTGGATGACATTCTGATCTTTTCTGAAAATCTGCTCGTCCACAGAAACCATGTCCGCACTGTACTTCAACGTCTTAGAGAGAACAATCTCTATGCCAAGCTGGAGAAATGTTCCTTTGAATGTTCTGAGGTCCTGTTTTTGGGGTGCTTTGTCTCATGTTCGGGGCTTCGTATGGACCCTGGGAAGGTCTTGGCTATCACCAACTGGCCTCTTCCTGCTAGCCTCAAGGCCACACAGCGCTTTCTTGGCTTCACTAATTATTATAGGCAGTTCATAAGGAATTACTCTTCCATTGCCGCGCCTATTATCGCTTTGACCAAGAAGGGTGTGAATGCCAGAGACTGGCCTCCCGAAGCTGTCTCTGCATTTCACAACCTGAAACAGGCCTTTGTTTCTGGCCCCCTCTTGAGGAGACCAAATCCTGGGAATGCATTTTTTATTGAAGTGGACGCTTCCTCAATGGGGGTGGGAGCTGTGCTTCTTCAAATCTTTGAGAAGAGACGCCAACCATGTGCGTTCTTCTCCAAAAAAAATTCTCAGGCAGAGAGGAATTATGCCATCGGTGATCGGGAACTTCTCGCAATTAAATTGGCGTTAGAGGAGTGGCGTCATCTCTTGGAGGGTTCCCCTCACTCCATAACGATCTTTACCGATCACAAGAATTTACAGTATCTACAGAATGCTAAACGTCTGAATCCTAGACAGGCCAGGTGGAGTCTCTTCTTTGCCCGTTTTAATTTCACGATTACCTACAAACCTGGTTCCTGCAACGGTCGGGCTGATGCGCTCTCTAGGTCATTTGACACTTTGGACGAGGAGTCCGCCCCTGAACCTGAGCCGATCATTCCCACCTCATGCATTGTTGCCCACTCTACCACCCTGAAGTCTAAAATTCCGCCTGGTAAGACCTTTGTCCCCACTGAGCTAAGAGCTAAGATCCTTCGTTGGGGACATGATTCCAAGGTGGCAGGGCATTCTGGATTCCTCCGATCCTTCCTACTCATCAGTCGTCACTACTGGTGGCCTAATCTCCGCTCAGACGTCAAAGACTACGTTAAAGCTTGTCATGTCTGTGCTCAGTCCAAATCCTCCACACAAGCTCCTGCTGGTCTCCTCATGCCCTTGCCTATTCCTAAGGAACCCTGGGCCCATATTGCCATGGATTTTATCACCGATCTCCCACTGTCTGAGAATAATACAGTCATTTGGGTGGTAATCGATCGATTCTCCAAGATGGCTCATTTTGTTCCTCTTCCTGGTCTTCCTTCTGCCCCTGCCTTGGTTCCCATTTTCATTCGAGAAATTCTCCGCCTACATGGGGTCCCTTCTCATATTGTTTCCGACAGGGGAGTCCAATTCACATCTCGTTTTTGGAGAGCCTTTTGCAAATCCCTCAATATTGTCTTGGATTTTTCTTCTTCTTACCATCCCCAATCCAATGGACAGACTGAGAGGGTTAATCAGGAGTTAGAGGTCTTTCTTCGCACCTTTGTGTCTTCTCACCATGACGATTGGTCCTCTCTACTCCCGTGGGCAGAATTCTCCCATAACAATCATGTGAATACCAGTTCGCAGAAGACACCCTTTTTCACAGTTTATGGAAAACACCCTCAACTTCCTCTTCCTATGATCTGTTCTCCAGACATTCCAGCTTTGGCTTCGGTTCAGGAGTCTCTCAATTCCGTTTGGGGTCACGTTCATGATTCCCTCCGGGCAGCTGCTGAAAAATTCAAAGGCTTTGCCGACCGCCGCAGGCGTAAACCGCCTTCTCTTCAGCCAGGGGACAAAGTCTGGCTCTCTACCAGGAACATCAAGCTCCGAGTTCCTTCTCTGAAGTTTGCTCCACGATTCATCAGTCCATACACGGTAACTGCTAAACTGAATCCGGTTTGTTTCAAACTCCAGATTCCTAAGAGCCTTAAAATCACTAACTCCTTTCATGTTGCTCTTCTAAAGCCTTTAGTCCTCAATAAATTCTCTCGTCCTCTTCCTACCGTGGCGCCTGTCTCTGAGGATAATCAGGAGTACGAGATCAGTCAAATTCTGGACTCCCGACTCTGTAAAGGCGTTCTTCAGTACCTCGTTCATTGGAAAGGGTTTGGTCCTGAGGAGAGGTCTTGGATCACTGCATCTGAGGTCTTTGCACCTCGTCTGTTAAAGGAGTTTCATCTGAAGTTTCCCTCTAAACCTGGGCCCAGGCGGGGAAGGGGGAGGCCTCGTAAGAGGGAGGGTACTGTCATGGATATGCATTAATGTCTGTCTGCCATCTTACCTTCCTCCTCATGTGTTCATCTAGAGACCAGACCTCCTTCACCTGGCTTCCTTTATAATCTCCTCCCAGCCTGACTCCACCCCAGGCCCTATCACTGAACACTATATTAACCTGTGCACTGCAAGCCTGCTTTGCTGATCAACGTGTTTGTTAGGCATTGTGTGTTTGGGTTCCTGCCTGCCGTGTGCTACGTCTGTCTCTCTGTTACGTTATTGGCTTGTCCCCGACCATCCCTGTCTGCTCGTGACCCTTGACCTTCGGCTCGTTCTTCGTTATCCTTGTCTGCTTGTGGCCCCTGACCTTCGGCTTGTTATTCGGTTCTCTCTATCGTGTGCTGCTGCTTCCCCTTATCCTACGGGGCGTGAGCTAGGAAACTCCAGGGGCCGCGACCTGGTCCCAGCCTGCAGCGTAACATCCTCACCACTAGAGGCCCTGGAGAAGACCAGCTGGGTCTTAGACTCCGCGCCCTGGGGAATCTTGGCTCTCGCTTCCGTTGGGATCCCGGTTGTGCTCCTCTGGTCCCGCTTTCCACAACCACCCAGTCTCCTATCCACAGAAGCCAGCCATAGGGTTCACTACCTCGCGGTGCACTCCTGTCCCCCTACGGTGTGCATCTGTCACCTGGCCACAGGTGACCCTGACACTAGTGTGTTAGTGGCATCACACAGAGCTCCTATATTTTCATCTCAGAAGCACCCATAGGACTTCTAGTGTGTTAGTGGCATCACACAGAGCTCCTATATTTTCTTCTCAGCAGCACCCATAGGACTTCTAGTGTGTTAGTGGCAGCAAACAGAGCTCCTATATTTTCATCTCAGAAGCACCCATAGGACTTCTAGTGTGTTAGTGGCATCACACAGAGCTCCTATATTTTCATCTCAGAAGCACCCATAGGACTTCTAGTGTGTTAGTGGCATCACACATAGCTCCTATATTTTCTTCTCAGCAGCACCCATAGGACTTCTAGTGTGTTAGTGGCATCACACAGAGCTCCTATATTTTCTTCTCAGCAGCACCCATAGGACTTCTAGTGTGTTAGTGGCATCACACAGAGCTCCTATATTTTCATCTCAGAAGCACCCATAGGACTTCTAGTGTGTTAGTGGCATCACACAGAGCTCCTATATTTTCTTCTCAGCAGCACCCATAGGACTTCTAGTGTGTTAGTGGCAGCAAACAGAGCTCCTATATTTTCTTCTCAGCTGCACCCATAGGACTTCTAGTGTGTTAGTGGCATCACACAGAGCTCCTATATTTTCTTCTCAGAAGCACCCATAGGACTTCTAGTGTGTTAGTGGCAGCAAACAGAGCTCCTATATTTTCTTCTCAGAAGCACCCATAGGACTTCTAGTGTGTTAGTGGTATCACACAGAGTTCCTATATTTTCATCTCAGAAGCACCCATAGGACTTCTAGTGTGTTAGTGGCATCACACAGAGGTCCTATATTTTCATCTCAGAAGCACCAATAGGACTTCTAGTGTGTTAGTGGCAGCAAACAGAGCTCCTATATTTTCTTGTCAGCAGCACACATAGTACCTATAGTGTGTTAGTGTCAGCACCCATAGGACTTCTAGTGTGTTAGTGGCAGCAAACAGAGCTCCTATATTTTCTTGTCAGCAGCACACATAGTACCTATAGTGTGTTAGTGTCAGCACCCATAGGACTTCTAGTGTGTTAGTGGCAGCAAACAGAGCTCCTATATTTTCTTCTCAGCAGCACCCATAGGACTTCTAGTGTGTTAGTGGCATCACACAGAGCTCCTATATTTTCATCTCAGAAGCACCCATAGGACTTCTAGTGTGTTAGTGGCATCACACAGAGCTCCTATATTTTCTTCTCAGCAGCACCCATAGGACTTCTAGTGTGTTAGTGGCATCACACAGAGCTCCTATATTTTCATCTCAGAAGCACCAATAGGACTTCTAGTGTGTTAGTGGCAGCAAACAGAGCTCCTATATTTTCTTGTCAGCAGCACACATAGTACCTATAGTGTGTTAGTGTCAGCACCCATAGGACCTACAGTGTGTTGTGAGCACACATAGGAGTTCTATTTTTTATACTATATACACTACCGACTACAATGGCTGGAAGACCGCCAAGGAGAGGCAGAGCGTGCCGAGGCAAGAACACAGGGCAGGCAGGCTCTGTTTCTAGAGACAACAGTGCTGGCCGTGGACGTGGTCGTGCATCGTCATCAGCACGTGGCCATGGGACACGCTTGTCTTTGTTTTCGGCAGCTGGACATGTGGAGCCGCATCATGCCGAAGGCTTGGTAGAATGGATGACCAAGCCCTCCTCATCCTCCTCATCCTCTCTCACCCAGGCTCAGGGTACTGGCAGAGCAGCTGCCAACGCGTACTCAATGGCATCATCAGCCACCCCTTCCCTAGACCCACCATGTCCTCCTGAGGAGTCCCCCGAACTGTTTGAGCACAGTGTTGGGTACATGCTCCAGGAGGATGCCCAACGATTCGAAGGCTCGGATGATGATACCCAGCTTGAGGAAGTCAGTAGTGTGCACGCAGAGAGAGGGGATGCTGAAGGACAGCAATCTGGCAGTAGTGTTCCACCAGCTGCAGCTTACTGCCAGGTTTGCTCTAGTGGTGAAGAGGGAGGGGATGATGAGGTCACTGACTCCACGTGGGTGCCTGAAGGGAGAGAGGAGGAGGAGGAGGAGGATGCAGCGTCACATGTCCAACGAGGCAGGATGCCCCCTGGAGGCCAGCTAGAGGCCAGCACAGCAACTGTACCACACCGCAGAGCTCCGCCTGTGCAGGGCGCTGCCTCTGCACGTTATCACAAAAGTTCTTTGGTGTGGGCCTTTTTTGAGACGAGTGCATCAGATTGCACCACTGCTATTTGCAATATTTGTCTCAAGCGTATCTCGCGTGGCCAAAACATCAGCCGCTTGGGCACCACAAGCATGAGCAGACATATGTCGACCTGCCATGCAGCTCGTTGGCAAGCACACATAAAAGACCCACACCAAAGAACAAAGCGGACCTCTCCTTGCTCCTCATCAGCTGGGATCTCCATCCCCACTATATCTTCAGTCCTCTCTGAAAGCTGCTCTGAGAGGACTGAAGGTGTAGAATTAGGTGTGTCACAACCAAGTACTTGCAGTACACCGACGTCCGATTGTAGCAGGCAAATTTCCCTGCCCCAGCTGCTGGACCGTCGAAAGAAGTATACTCCCAGCCATCCACATGCCCAGCGGTTGAATGCTAGCTTGGCTAAATTGCTAGCACTTCAACTGCTGCCTTTTCAGTTGATAGACTCGGCCCCCTTCCGTGAGTTTGTTCAATGTGCGGTTCCTCAGTGGCAGGTTCCCAAACGCCACTTTTTCTCACGGAAGGCGATTCCGTCTCTCTACTGGCATGTGGAAGGCAATGTCCATGCCTCGCTGGACAGGGCGGTCAGCGGTAAGGTGCATATTACCGCTGACTCATGGTCCAGCAGGCATGGACAGGGACGTTATCTTTCTTTCACGGCCCATTGGGTCACTCTATTGGCAGCTGGGAGGGATGCAGGACAAGGTGCAGTAGTGTTGGAGGTTGTTCCGCCACCACGCCTCCAAAATGCTACTACTGGTTGTGACACACCTCTCTCCTCCACCCCCTCCTCTTCTTCTTCCTCCATGTCCTCTTCGAGTGCTCTGTCCTCGGAACCAGCGGTGCTCCGTAGGCGTACAAGGGGCTACGCGAGTACGCAGGCAAAAAGATGCCATGCCGTGCTTGCGCTGGTGTGTTTGGGGGACAGGAGCCACACTGGGCCAGAGGTTCTGGCAGCTCTGCAGGGGCAGGCCGAGAGGTGGTTGACGCCACGCCAGCTTAAGCCAGGAATGGTCGTTTCTGATAATGGCACCAACCTCCTCTCCGCCCTGCGACAGGGGCAGCTCACCCATGTGCCCTGTATGGCTCACGTCCTCAACCTGGTGGTGCAGCGGTTCTTGGGCAGGTTCCCAGGCTTACAGGATGTCCTGAGGCAGGCCAGGAAAGTCTGTGTGCATTTCCGCCGATCTTATAATGCCAGTGCTCGGCTGACTGAGCTGCAAAAGGAGCTGAACCTGCCCAAGAACCGCCTAATATGTGACATGCCCACCAGGTGGAACTCAACGTTGGCCATGCTGCAGCGACTGCACACGCAGCAGAGGGCCATCAATGAGTACCTTTGCGACTACGGCACCAGGACAGGGTCAGGGGAGCTTGGCTTTTTTTCCCCACGCCAGTGGAGCATGATCAGGGATGCATGCACTGTCCTCTCACCATTTGAGGAGGCCACGAGGATGGTGAGCAGTGACAGTGCATGCATCAGTGACACTGTACCTCTTGTCCACCTGTTGGAGCATACGCTGCGTGGGATAATGGACAGGGCACTTGAGGCAGAACAGAGGCAGGAAGAGGAGGACTTCCTTGTCTCTCAAGGCCCCCTTTATCCAGACAATGTTCCTTCTGTCCCACCCATCACACAGGAAGAGGAGGAGGAGGAGGAGGAGGAGGAGGATTGTGTGAGCATGGAGGTGGAGCCTGGCACTCAGCATCAGCAGCAGCAGTCTTTTAGGGATGATGTACAGTCCCAACAAACCAGTGGACTTGTACGTGGCTGGGAGGAGGTGGCTGGCGATCATGTCATCCTCAGTGACCCAGAAGACTCCGGACCGAATGCCTCAGCTAACCTACGCTGCATGGCCTCCCTGATCCTGCAAAGCCTGCGGAAGGATCCTTGTGTTCTTCGGATCAAGGAGAGTGACTATTACTGGCTGGCCACTCTCCTTGATCCACGGTACAAGGGTAAGGTTGCGGACCTTATCTTGCCGTCGCAGAGGGAGCAGAGGATGAGACATCTCAGGGAGGCCTTGCAGAAAGGTCTGTGCAACGCGTTCCCAGAAACTGGGAGGTTACAAACTCCTGGTCCTGGACGACGAGTTGCTGAGGCTTCGGTCAGTAGCAGAAGGAGCGGTGGGGAAGGTGGACGTCTGACCGATGCGTTCAGACAATTTTTTAGTCCGCAGCCCCAAGGTATGATCGGTTCCAGCAACCATCGCCAGCGTCTGATATACATGGTGCAGGAATACCTAGGGGCAAGGTCAGACTTGGACACCTTTCCCACCGAAAATCCTCTGGCTTACTGGGTCCTGAGGATGGATCACTGGCCAGAGCTTGCACAGTATGCAATTGAGCTACTGGCCTGTCCTGCATCCAGCGTTCTTTCCGAACGCACATTCAGTGCTGCTGGAGGATTTGTCACCGATCATAGGGTGCGCCTGTCCACCGACTCGGTTGATCGACTGACCTTCATAAAAATGAATCAGTCTTGGATCACCACCAGCTACCAGACACCTGAAGCGGATATAACGGAATAATTTATAATGTCACATCCCTTCAAGACTGCCTATGCTGATGCTGAGTGACTGTCCTGTTATGTTCACTGACTATCCTCTTCCTCCTCCTCAATGATCCATGCCACCACACCAGTGCCTAAGGCACAATTTTTCAGCCCCTGTATAACAGGGGCGTGTAATTACAATTTTTTAAAAAGATGCTTCGCAACAGGTGTGACTGCTGTGCTCAGAGTACAGTATCTGTGAGGGGTTGCAGTGTTGTGGCACCAGCACCAGTGCCTAAGGCACAATTTTTCAGCCCCTGTTGGGGCGTGTAATTACAATTTTTAGGCAATGCTTTGCAACAGGTCTCATTGCTGTGCTCAGAGTACAGTATCTGTGAGGGGTTGCAGTGTTGTGGCACCAGCACCAGTGCCTAAGGCACAATTTTTCAGCCCCTGTATAACAGGGGCATGTAATTACAATTTTTTAAAAAGATGCTTCGCAACAGGTGTGACTGCTGTGCTCCAAGTACAGTATCTGTGAGGAGTTGCAGTGTTGTGGCACCAGCACCAATGCCTAAGGCACAATTTTTCAGCCCCTGTTTAACAGGGGCGTGTAATTACAAATCTTGATCTAATAGTTCACAGCAGGGCCCATTCCTGCGCCCACCAAGAGTAACTATGAGGGCCTACAGTCTTGTGGCAACACCGTCCACCACCACCACCACCACCAAAGGCCCAATTTTTCTGCCCTGTTCAACAGGTGCATGCAATTACAAATCTTCATCTAATAACTCACAGCAGGGCCCATTCCTGCACCCACCAAGAGTAACTGTGAGGGCTTACAGTCTTGTGGCAACACCGTCCACCACCACCACCACCAAAGGCCCAATTTTTCTGCCCGGTTCAACAGGTGCATGCAAGTACAAATCTTGATCTATTAACTCACAGCAGGGCCCATTCCTGTGCCCACCAGTCTTGTGGCTACACCAACATCTAATAGGGCAAATTTCTGCAGAGTATATACGGCAGGCCCCTACTTTCAAACATCCAACTTACAAACGACTCCTACTTGCAAACGGCAAGAGAAAACAGGAAGTGAGAGGAAATCTACCCCTAGGAAGGAAAATTCTATCCTGTTAGATTTAATTTGGGAAAAAGGTATCTCCTCTCTACTGATGCTTTATCACCAATCCTTGTTTCAATTAAAACCCCACTTTTCCAAAAACATTTGTCATTGGGACGGAAAGTGAGGTGACATGTTCTGAACAGATGTGCAAAGACAGCAAATGTTACAGGGGTGATAACCCCTCCCTATGTTCTCCAAAAAGCTTAAAAATTGATTTTTTTGGGATGTAGCTACACTTCATAATGTACCTGTTCAGATTCTACTTAAGAACAAACCTACAGTCCATGTCTTGTTTGCACCACCTATATACTGCTGTTCAGAGTATATAGGGTTGTAGGTATAGGGTTTTATTTTGGGTGCGGGGTCCCCCTTAGTATCCATACAAGACCCAAAGGGGCTGGGGTGGGGGGGGGGGTGATGGGGTAGCCATGCCATTTTTCTCAAGGATTTTCAGCCATATGGCGGCCAGGACAAGACATGACATTAAAGCCGCAAGTGGTTTTAAATGGCTTCTTTTTTTCCTTTACAAATGTCATTTTGTGCAAGGACAGTTCTAAACACGGGAAACACATGCCACTTCACAAGGCATACTTTAGACACCCCCCAGGTACCATATTTAAAGGAAAATTTCACTTTTTTTTTTTTCACTTTATGCATCATTAAAATGACTGCTCCCGAAAAAACTTTAGTTTTTAAAATTTCTTTTTGCATTGATATATGTCCCCTGGGGCAGGACCCGGGTCCCCAAACCTGTTTTATGACATTAACATGCATATTGGCCGTTGTAATTAGCAATTTTGATTTCGAACGTTCGCGTCCATTATAACGAATAGGGTTCGAAAATTCGCGCGAACTTTCGGTCCGTTCGAAGGTTCTGGTGCGAACCGAACCCGGGGGTGTTCGGCTCATCCCTAATCCTCACTTGCAACTTCTGTCCTGTTTCACCAACATAAGATCCTTTGCTACAACTGTTGCATTGGATGAGGTACACAGCATTACTGGAGGTACAGCTGTATGATCCCATGATATTGAAGGTTAGGCTTGTGCAATTCGTTTCGTAACGAATTGAAATTCGTCCGAATTTAGCAACTTTCGGACATTCGGAAGCATTCGAATTTCCGAACAAAGCAATTACGAATAAAACCGAATCCGAAATAAATTATACCGCAAATAGCGAATGCCCGAATGTCTTCGGCATAATTCGTTATGAAAAAGTTACGAATGTACGAATCCATACGAAGCACAATAACACTCACTCTGCTCTGCTCTCTGCTTCTCCCACACCGTGCTGAACTCCCTCTCAAAATGGTGTACAGGGGCGGAGGTTATAGCCGCATGTAAAAAACGAAAGTAAAATACGAGATTTCGAATCCATTCGAAGCACAATAACACTCTGCTCTGCTCTCTGCTTCTCCCTCACCATGCTGAACTCTCTCAAAATGGTGTACAGGGGCGGAGCCTATAGCCGCATGTTAAAAACGAAAGTAAAATACGAGATTTCGAATCGTTACAAATAACCGCTATGTATTTAGAAAAGTACAAATCCATTCGAAGCACATTAGGCATAATAGGCAGCGTCGTTGTGAGAGAGACACGGAAAATTACAAATCAACGAACCCAAAAAAAGTTACGAAAGTAGGAGTTGTGTCCAGAATCAACGAAAAACAACGTACTCTACCGAAAGTACGAACCCAAAAAAAGTTACGAAAGTAGGAGTTGTGTCCAGAATCAACGAAAAACAACGTACTCTACCGAAAGTACGAATTATAAAGCAACAAAAAATTCAACGAAAAATGTCGCTTGCAAAAATACGAATGAGTCCGAACACGAAAAATCCCGTCTAGCAAAATTACGAATGATTACGAATCAACAGGACCGGAAAGAAACGAACCGAAACGGAACGAATTTTTCCGTTGTGCACAAGTCTATTGAAGGTCCCATTTGTGTGTGTGATACTTTTGGATAGATTGATCTGGTTGCACAGTTTAAAGCGTTTTTTTATTGCAGGGTTTGCTTCCATTATTTGTGACTTCATAATCAGAGTGAAGTTTCCTACTGATTAGTTTATGTCTGAGGTTGGGTGGTTGTCTGAAAGCCAATAATGGGGGTTGTTGGAATATTTTTTTCAGAGTTTCAAGGGGAAGGGGACACACCCCGAAAGCTCGCCCATGAAAAAATTACATGTTAGTGCAAATAAAAAAAGTATCACGGACAGTACTCAATTTTCTCTGTCACAATTGCACTAATACGGCTACAATCACCTCACTGTCTAAGTTTAATTTCTAGTCATTATTATTATTATTATTTGTTACATTCCCTGATATTGCTAAAACACTATTTTATATAATATTATGTATTATATAAACTTTTATTGGCAAGCTCCTCCTTCTACATAAGATGCATTCCTAATTTTTACCAAATCACCACACTTTAAGGGGTTGTAAAGGTTCGTTTTTTATTTTCCAAATAGGTTCCTTTAAGCTAGTGCATTGTTGGTTCACTTACCTTTTCCTTCTATTTTCCTTCTATTTACCTTCTAAATGTTTTTTTTCTTTGTCTGAATTTCTCACTTCCTGTTTCTCCTCACTAAACTTCACACCATCATCCAAGTGGTGTGGAGTCAGCCAGAACAGCTTACTGAACAGCTTACTGAGGAGGAACAGGAAGTGAGAAATTCAGACAAAGAAAACAAAGAATAAAAACATTTAGAAGGGAAATATAAGGAAAAGGTAAGTGAACCAACAATGCACTAGCTTAAAGGAACCTATTTAGAAAATAAAAAACAAACCTTTACAACCCCTTTAAGGCTCCATTCACATTAATGCATTTTTTCATGCTTTTTGCAGAAACGCATATCATTTTTTTAACATGGATTCCTATGGAACACGTTCACATCAATGCATTTTTGTGCCTCTGAATTTTTGGAAAGGGTCGGGGACTTTTTTTCCCGCAAAATGCAGCGTTTTGCATGTAATAGATGAACCTGCATCCAAAACGCAAGTACTACGTTATTTTTTATTTTTTTTCCATAAATGATTTTATTGAAAGAAAAGTAAGGTTACATGAACATAAAAGACATACAGGCTCATGAACATTTCAAGAATAACCAACATTTAAACAGAACAATGACCGTTAACTGAAAGAGAGCAAGTAAACCCGCATAAGAGTGCAAGGACCCACCGTAGGCCAATATCAGCAGGCCTATCCGGGGTCATGGTAAAACTTCTGAAAATTGCAATGGTCGTATAGGTGTTGGGAGCCCCTAGCAAGGCTCCAGGCTATCATTTGGTCGGTTACCATGTATATACTTCAAATACTTTAGGACAGCGTTTAATGCCGCATACACACGATCGTTTTTCATGCCAGTAAAAATGCCATTTTTAAAAATGGCCATTAAAACCGATCGTGTGTGTGCTCCAGAGCATTTTTAACGGCGTGAAAAACGGCCATTAAAAATTTCGAACATGCTCTATTTTTTCACGTCGTTTTTCATGTTGTTTTTTTTAACGACGTGAAAAATGATAGTGTGTATGCTTTGACGAGGTGAAAAAAAACGCGCATGCTCAGAATCAAGTATGAGACGGGAGCGCACGTTTTGGTAAAGCTAGCATTTGAAATGGAGATGGCACATTCGTCACGGTGGAAATAATAGCATCGTTTTAATGCTGCACATTCCGTTCTCCTTTTGATAATGCTTAAATAATTACCTTCTTTTGCTAAAGATATTCAGAGTTATGCCAAACTTGTTTCTTAAGTAATTCCTAATTGATCTAATGATTGTAAAATATTCTTGTTAAGCCAGATCTTCCTTAAAAATTCATAAATAAATGTAAAGATCACAATTTTTTTTTTTTTTTTTGGTGTTTGTGTTTTTTATTTAGTTTTTTTTTCTTTAAAGTGGAGCTCCACCCTAAATAGCAACTTTTGCTATTTGGAACCCTCCCCCCCTCCGGTGTCACAATTGACACCTTTCAGGGGGGAGGGGGGTGAAGATACCTGTCTAAGACAGGTATTTTCACCCACATCCGGGAGTCCCGTCTCCGGGAATCTGCGGGAGTTACGTCACTTCCCGCAGACTTCCCTTGGTGTTCTGGGAGACACTCGGCTCCCAGAACACAGGAGCACCAATCAGAACGGCGCAGCGCGACTCGCGCATGCGCCATAGGGAACCGGGCATGAAGCCGCAGGGCTTCACTTCCTGGTTCCCTCAGCGAGGATGGCGGAGGGAGCAGCAGAGCGACGAGCGGTCGCTCGTCCTCTGCTGCGGACATCGCTGGACTCCAGGACAGGTAAGTGTCCAAATATTAAAAGCCAGCAGCTGCTGTAGCTGTAGCTGCTGGCTTTTAATAAAAAAATTTCCGGCGGAGCAACCCCTTTAAGTTAGATTTCTTTTTTTTTGGGCTTCTTTGATATATTTAGGCTTATTTTTTTATTTTAGATTTCGTATTGTATTTTTTTTTATAATTATGTGTGTGTAAAGTTACCACACCAACCTTCTAAATTTGTCTAATTTTGCCTCAAGGAGGTTTGTGTCCCTTGTTAATAACAATAATATTATTAGAAATGTCCCTGCCTACTCCCTAGCAAACTCTCTTTTAAAATAGAAATCACATAGTCAAGTATTTTAAGCAAAACAAAAGAATCCTTTATTTAGGTACATTACAAATTAAAGGGGAAGGCAGCACTGGAGAGCCTGCTTGCATTTGTGCATCCTTTGGACCCCACAACAACCATCCAAGATGTGAAAACTAAACTCTTGAATTCATAAAAAAAAAGGAGCCCAATCTTGGCTTGAACTCCCAGAGGTCAGGAACAGCAGCAGATAAGTCCCCAGTCTGTGGTACTACAGCAGTCATTATTTTTTCCTCTTCCTTGTAGCCTTCTCTCCAGCCTTCTCTGCAGCCTTCCCTGCAGCCTTTGTTGCTTGCTTCCTCGGAGGCTGGGGATCAGGAGGAGAGGTTGTGGCAAGAGGAGTAGTAGGAGGAGGAGGAGGAGGTGGAGGAGGAGGGACAACCTCAGTTATGTCTGTGAACTGGGTCAGTTCACCTAGCAACCCCCTGTTGATGATCTTAAGCATCAGGTTCTCGCTGTATAGGCGTTGCCTTAAGTCCATCTGGCTTAATTTATGGGCCAGGACTGTGGCATAGCCCTCCTCAGCAGAGGGTGCCTCTCTGAGGGCCGCAGTAGCCTCTCTTAGGAAGGCTCTGGTTTCCTCCTCCACCTGCCTAGCTCTCCTTGGCCCTCGTTGGATTAGTTTCAGGGGAGGCATCTGGGCTCTTGTGCTGGGCCCAGCCTCCTCCTGTGTGCCACTGGGCCCTGCCTCCTCCTGGTCCCCAACATCACACTCTTCCTGGCTCTGCTCTGGCTGAAAAAAAAAAGGGACATTCTATAGTTTTTGCCACCATCAATCACACACATTGTTCACCTCCAGACATTTTTAGATTGAATGGCAAAAGGGATTTCATTTCCATAGATTCCGACTCCTGATATTTTTGGCTTGTCCCCATCAAATTTGACCAGTACTGTCTATTGCTCTGTAAATCCTTATTTTATCAGACATTCAATACATAACAATACTAACATCAATTTTAAATCATCACTTTTGTAACATATAAATGTAGATATCAATACTATACCTGGCTCCATATATCCAAATCTGCCTCCTCAAGGACCTCTTCTTGATCCTCAGAGGAAGCCAGAGCAGGGTTGCAAGGAAGGCTGGAGGGCTGGCTGCAAGGAAGGCAGGAGGGTTGGCTACAATGAAGGCTGGATTGACCTCTGGGGGGAAGGGTGGGCAGAGATTCCCTCACTTCCAGCTGGTCATCCAGAAAAGATAACTTGCTGTAGTACCACAGACTGGGTTTATAAACATCATCTGCTGCAGCACCTGACCTCTGGGACTTCAGGACCATATTCCTCTGGGTCCTGTATGTCCCCCTGATGGTAGCAAGTTTGGTTTTAACATCTTGGATAGTTGTTGTGGGTATCTGGGTTTGGACAAATGCAAGCAGGCTCTCCAGTGCTGCTGTCCTGGCCGCTTTATTTTTATTGGACCCACTTTTGGTCTGCCACAGGATAGGGAGTTCCTTCCATCTATCGATGAACTCCCCCATAAATTCAGGATTTTTGAAACTGTTAATTTTCTCTGTAAAATCAAGAACCCAGAAAATACATTTGTTTCAGTCAACATTCATCAAATAATCATTTTGGTCAGATATAAGCCCCAAATCTCATCCTCTGAAGAAACCCAAATCCTTAAAATGTTATGTACCTTGGTGAACATGTTCGTTGCTAACTCCCTCTCCCGGCAAATTAACGTATTTTCGCCAGATGGATATTCGCTTTATATACACTGTGCATGCGTGAAACTCTGCACGCTTTCCCCGCCCCTGACGTTCGATATTGTACTTTCCCCGACCCTTCTCGCTCGTCGTAGTGCTAAACAACATGGCGGAGACACAGGTGGCTGAGATTACCTCTACAGAGGAGGAAATTCCTGAGGAACCCAAATCCAGAGGCCGGAGATATAAGACATCCAACATGTCATTCGAGGAAATGGTGGAGATGGTCGCCATTTTGAGGAGGGAGGATTATGATGCCAAGCATGGGCCGTATAAAAGGCCTAATCTTGTCAAGTCAAAAATTATGGGCAAAGTGGTCAAAACTCTTCACCAAAAATTCAGGGTGTGCAGAACGAAGGAACAGCTCCGAAAACGATGGTCTGATCTGAAGTTGCGGGAGCCCGACCAATACAAAAGAATAAAGAAAGTTTTAGGAAAGAGTAAGTAATTTTCATACATTCTCCCTGTTAAAGATTATTACTTGTATTAAGTAGTGTATTTTTGACTTTGATATGGTACAGTGAAAGATAACAACTTTCAGGTTCATCCACACAGTAAACGGACGTAGTAAAGCTCTTTCTCTGTACACTTCTTAATACGATGTTTTTGAATCATCCAGTGTGAACACCAAAATGTCAAAGTATTTATTGGGAGCTAATTTTGGAAACAAGTTGAATTTTTTTTTTTATATAACTTTTATTTTTGAATAATTAAAAGGGTATGCATTGTAATGTTAAAGGAAGAGAATGCTCAGCAGCTGATTAAACCTCTGAACGCAGTAGTAGAAGTGTGGCCCAAAAACCAAAAGATTTTGAGGGTGTCACACACAGGTGATCCAGTGTATATACTTTGGGGTGGTTCAATGTGTCAAACTTTATTAAATAAAGTATATGTTCTTGTTTTGGCAATGTATCCAATCATGTGTTCAGGTTGTCACTGGGGGTATATTTAAAATTGGACCACACTTCCAAATAAGCTTTATAAATTCCCTTTCAGGGTATTTTTTGGTATATATTTAATATTTAGCAATTAAACTAAACCTTTTTTTTGCAATCTCCATAGGGCTTCAAAAAGCTACGTCAGATGAGCCTATAAATCCAACACCTTCAACAAGACCCCCAGAACCACATGATGTAGAGGAACGTGAAGTAGAGGAAGTGGAAAGTGGCACCACAACAGGTCAGTGTCAAACCAGACAGATGCAGTTTAACCACTTAACAACCACCTGCCGACAAATAACGTCGACAAGGTGGTTGCTTAACTCTGGGAGGACGTTATATAACGTCCTCCCAGAATCGCGCTCCCGCGCGCCCCCTGGGGCGCGCACACGGGAAACTCCATGACCGCCGGGTCCAGAGGACCCGGCGGATCACGAATCGTGGTAAATCGCCGCTGATAGCGGCCGTTTACCACGTGATCGCTCCGTCAAATGACGGAGCAATCACTTGTAAACAGACCGGCGTCATTTGATGACGCCAGTTCCTCCCTCCCCTCTCTGTACCGATCGGTACAGTGTGAGAGGAGAGGGGAGGGTGCAGATCAAGGCAGCAGCGCTGTGGGCTGGATCTGTGACAATTGCAGTCACAGATCCAGCCATCCATCCATCCCTGCTCAGCCATCCCTGTGCTATACCCTGCCAATACTCTGCAATACACCCTGCCAATACTCTGCAAAATACCCTGCCAATACTCTGCAAAATACCCTGCCAATACCCTGGTGCAATACTCTGCAATACCCTGGTGCAATACTCTGCAATACCCTGGTGCAATACTCTGCAATACCCTGGTGCAATACTCTGCAATACCCTGCGCAATACTCTGCAATAACCTGCGCAATACTCTGCAATACCCTGCAAAATACTCTGCAATACCCTGCGCAATACTCTGCAATACCCTGCGCAATACTCTGCAATACCCTGCGCAATACCCTGCAAAATACTCTGCGCAATACCCTGCAAAATACTCTGCAATACCCTGCGCAATACCCTGCAAAATACTCTGCAATACCCTGGTGCAATACTCTGCAATACTCTGGTGCAATACTCTGCAATACCCTGCGCAATACTCTGCAATACCCTGTGCAATACTCTGCAATACCCTGCGCAATACTCTGCAATACCCTGCGCAATACTCTGCAATACCCTGCGCAATACTCTGCAAAATACTCTGCAATACCCTGCACAATACTCTGCAATACCCTGCACAATACTCTGCAATACCCTGCACAATACTCTGCAATACCCTGCACAATACTCTGCAATACCCTCCACAATACTCTGCAATACCCTCCACAATACCCTGTGCAATACCCCGTGCAATACCCTGCCATAGTCCGCAATACTCCGCAATGCCTGGCAATACTCCGCAATGCCTGGCAATACTCCGCAATGCCCGGCAATACTCCGCAATGCCCGGCAATACTCTGTAATAACCACTTCCCGCCCTCCGGCCGTCATATGACGTCCTTGACTTTGTGGGGTGATATCTGAATGATGGGTGCAGCTACAGGCATCATTCAGATATAAGCTTTTTCAGCCGGCGATTCCCTACACCATAACAACAATCATAGTGGCTGTTCCGCCGCTTGATCATTCTTATGGGAGGCGAGAGGGGATGTCCCCCCCCCCCCCCGCCGCCCTCCGGTGCTTCTACCGACTCACCACTACGATCAAAGCCAGGATTGTTGTTTTTTTTTTTGTTTTTTTTTTCAGGCTTCCCAGCCTAGAGGTGAGATGTGGGGTCTTATTGACACCCCCCCCCCATATCTCACTGTAAAGAGGACCTGTCATGCCATATTCCTATTACAAGGGATGTTTACGTTCCTTGTAATAGGTATAAAAGTGATCAAAAAAATGTTTGGGGCGGAAAAACATGTCAAACTAAAATAAATAAAGTAAAATGAAGAATAAATATTTTTTTTTTTTTTAAAGCGCCCCTGTCCCCGTGAGCTCGCATACAGAAGCGAACGCATACGTAAGTCCCGCCCACATATGAAAACGGTTTTCAAACCACACATGTGAGGTATCTCTGCGAACGTTAGAGCGAGAGCAATCATTTTGGCCCTAGACCTCCTCTGTAACTCAAAACATTTAACCAGTAAAAATATTTAAAGCGTCGCCTATGGGGATTTTTTAAGTAGCGAAGTTTGGCGCCATTCCACGAGTGTGTGCAATTTTTAAGGGTGACATGTTAGGTATCTATTTACTCGGCGTAACTTCATCTTTCACATTATGCAAAAACATTGGGCTAACTTTACTGTTGTTTTTTTTTTTTTTTTATACACAAAACATTTTTTTTCCGTAAAAAACGCGTTAAAAAAATTGCTGCGCAAATATCGTGCGAGATAAAAAGTTGCAACAACCACCATTATATTCTCTAAGGTCTTTGCTAAAAAAACATATATAATGTTTTGGGGTTCTATGCAATTTTCTAGCAAACAAATGATGATTTTTACATGTAGGAGAGAAATGTCAGAATTGGCCTGGGTGCTCCAGAACGCCTGAAGCTGCTCCCTGCATGTTGGGCCTCTGTATGTGGCCACGCTGTGTAAAAGTCTCACACATGTGGTATCGCCATACTCGGGAGGAATAGCAGAATGTGTTTTGGGGTGTAATTTGTGGTATGCATATGCTGTGTGTGAGAAATAACCTGCTAATATGACAATTTTGTGAAAAAAAAAAAAGAGAAAAAAAAAATCTTGATTTTGCAAAGAATTGTGGGAAAAAAATGACAATTTCAAAAAACTCACAATGCCTCTTTCTGAATACCTTGGAATGTCTTCTTTCCAAAAAGGGGTCATTTGGGGGGTATTTGTACTTTTCTGGCATGCTAGGGTCTCAAGAATTGAGATAGGCCGTCAGTACTTCAGGTGTGATCAATTTTCAGATATTGGCACCATAGCTTGTGGACTCTATAACTTTCACAAAGACCAAATAATATGCACCAATTTGTACTTATTTTTACCAAAGATATGTAGCAGTATAAATTTTGGCCAAAATTTATGAAGAAAAAATAGTAATTTGCAAAATTTTATAACAGAAACGAAAAAAAAACATTTTTTTACAAAATTTTCAGTCTTTTTTCTCTTATAGCGCAAAAAATAAAAAACCCAACAGTGATTAAATACCACCAAAAGAAAGCTCTATTTGTGTGAAAAAAAGGACAAAAAATTCATATGGGTACAGTGTTGTATGACTGAGTAATTGTCATTCAAAATGTGAGAGCACCGAAAGCTGAAAATTGGTCTGGTTATTAAGGGGGTTTAAGTGCCCAGTTGTCAAGTGGTTAAAGATGTAGGCCTACATATTCTATAGTACATGTTTTTTTTTTTAATTAGGTGCTGTTCTGACTGAAGACCCCGAAAAGTTTACACATCACAGTGCCCAGATCCTGATCCAATACCTAATGGTCTGCTGTCGTGACCTTGAAAAAATAAAGGGAGACTTGATAGAGATCAGGCAAAATACCAAGCGGGTGGAGGAAAGGCTACAAAATATCATGGCTGTGCTTGGGCGTGTTTAATTTTTTAACTCAAAAGAACGTTGACCTTGCTGTGTTTTTGCAGGTTTTTGTTGCTTTTCAGCTTTAATGAATAGTACATGTTTACATTTACATTCAAGTTTTTTAGATTGTTTTTTATGCATGGCTGTTCATGCGTTTTACACCCCAAAATAATTTTGATACATCTACATTTACAAGGAAGTTTCCTAAAAAAAAAATTAAAAATGGTATTTTATTAACAAGAATTTGTGGCTTCATTATGTAAATGTTGTGCAAAGTGAACTAATCAATGTTTTGTGTTTACACTGACAATGAAGGCTATTTAAGAATGCTAAATACACATGGCACTACAAGTGCACTAGGTAAACCTACGAGAAACATAAAAGAATACAAATCTAAAACACAATACCAATATTTTCTCAAAAAATTTTATGCATCCTCAGATATATCAATGGCCCCCCTACCCACAAAATATTCAACATATTTTTGTCTAATATCACGTCCGGTTTGGGGGGCCAAGCCTGGACGGCCAGCTTCCAGGGCCACTAAATTCTCAGTATCAACTAATGAGGCCTCAGGCCCACTCAAAGTCAGGTAATTAAAAGAATGCACCCTCAAAAAATTATGGAGCACGCAACAAGTCATTACTACATGGTTCCATTTATAGGGGGCAAGGTGGATGGAGGTGAGGAACAGGCGGAATCGGCTGGCCATGATGCCAAAGGCATTTTCCACCACCCTTCTTGCTCTGGCCAGCCGATAGTTAAACACCCTCCTCTCAGGGGTGAGGGTGCGTTGAGGGAATGGCCTCATCGAATGGGGACCCAGGCCAAACGCCTCATCCGCCACAAAAACAAATGGGAGTCCCTCCACATTCTGCTCTGCTGGTGGCAAGGCCAGCTGATCCAATAGGAGCGGTTCCCCAAACTCGGTCTGTGCAAAGACTCCTCCATCTGACATCCTGCCATTTTTGCCAACGTCCACATACAGGAATTCGTAGGTGGCCGACACCACTGCCATCATGACGATGCTGTGGAACCCCTTATAATTATAATAAAAGGATCCCGAATGGGGTGGTGGTACGACCCGAACATGCTTGCCGTTGATGGCCCCTCCACAGTTCAGAAAGTTCCATCATTGGGCAAACTCAGATGCCACATTCTGACATTCATGTGGCGTAGAAGGGAACTGTGGAGTTAAATTAAAAATAAATTAATACTTTGAGACAGAAACATTGCAAGCAGATTTTAGAAAACCATTCATGGCCAACATTAGGATAAACAGACAAATTAAAACATTATTAGTAAGCAACACAAAAACAAACCCCCAAAAAAAACTGGGGGGGGTTGAAGATGAGTTGGGGAGATCACAAATGAAGGCTGTAGCACTCTGTATGAAGTTTAACTAAATGTAACATTCCTAGGCAATCTTTAGGGTGCGTTTAGGGTAAAGCACTACAATGGAGCATAGAAAAAAATAAATGGAAATGACTAGGCAAGGTGGGTATGGCCCCAGGATAGCATGCTGGAGAGGTTAGGTAAGGTAAATTTAAATGTAGGCCTAAAAAAAACATCCTAAAAAAAAAAAAGGCATGTGGAGAAAGGGGACATTCCCTGCAGCTAAGAATCATGGGAATTAGGGACTGATAATAAAACCAAAAAAAAATATTA
Organism: Rana muscosa; assembly: GCA_029206835.1. Taxonomy (NCBI): domain Eukaryota; kingdom Metazoa; phylum Chordata; class Amphibia; order Anura; family Ranidae; genus Rana; species Rana muscosa. Next base: position 70,849,260 of record CM055121.1, on the reverse strand, counting down.
AGCAAGAAATACATACAATGTGATGATTTAAATAAGAACACTTACCTTAATATAGTCCTCCTGCAAAACTTGAAGGATGGCAGAACACGTCTCTGGTATAATGATACCCAGAGCCTGGGGGGATATGCCTGTGGAGAACTTTAGGTCCTGCAGGCTTCTCCCAGTCGCCAGGTATCGCAACGTGGCGATGAGCCTCTGCTCAGCACTGATGTCTTCACGCATAACGGTGTCCTGCCTGGTAATGTAGGGGGACACCAAAGCCAACAGATGCTGAAATACGGGGTCAGAGATCCTGAGAAAATTCCTGTAGTCCTCAGAATTATTCTCCCTGATCTCCCGCAACAAAGGCATGTGACAGAACTGGTGCCGCTGGAGCAACCAATTCTTGGTCCATGAACTCCTCCTCACCCTGTTCATGGCCTGGAGTCGGGATACAGCATGAACCCCTGCACCAACTACAGCACGAACTCTACGACAAGTACGTAGCCGCAACATGGCTAGATAACGGTCGGCTGCTCAGAACGAACTAGAAGAACGCACAGAAGAACAGCAAGGCCTATGAAGAACAAGCTGAAAAACAGGAACGAGCATAATAAATAAACAGATACGAACTGACTACAAGCACTACAAGACAGATACGAACCCACAGGCACAAACTGAACTCCAGAAAGCGATCTTCAAAGCACGAAGACTGAAAAGCACGAATCGTCTCTCACCAAACTTTTACTAACATGCGGTAACACGAAATTAGCAAAAGCGTCCCAAAGGATGGCGTCATTAGAACGGAACTTCCCCTTTATACTGCCGTCGTACGTGTTGTACGTCACTGCGCTTTGCTCGAGCAGTTTTTTTAATGATCGCGTGGATGCAAGACAGGCTTGAGAGGAAACATGAAAAAAAACGACGAGAAAAACGCTGGTTAAAAAAATGGCATTAAAAACGTACGTGTACGCCGCATTAGAAGAAGCATTTATAATAATCTGTGGTCCTAAAATGCGTCCAACAGGACCAGGTCAAACTAAACTTCTGTAAGCGGTCATGGGCTGTATGTATCAATTCCTCCATCTCCTTTATCTTAGCAAATCTGATCAACCATTCTCGAATGATCAGGATATCATTTGAACGCCAATGTGTAGGAACGCAGAGTCTGGCTGCATTAACCATATGCATAGCCAATGATTTTTGGTAATTTCGTTTGGGTAGAGTAGTATGGTGTAGGAGGTATTGAGCAGGAGTGTAGTCTAGAGTGAAAGTGGTGACCCGTGTAATGATGGAGTGGACCTCCCTCCGAAAAGGCTGGAGCAAGGTACACTCCCACCAAATGTGGATCATGGATCCTACCTCTTCTGTACACCTCCAACATGTATCTGGAATAGAGGGTGAGAATTTATGTAGACGAGATGGGGTTCTATACCATTTTGTGATAATTTTATAACTGTTTTCTTGGATCGCAACGTTCATCGAGCCTTTATGCGCAAGAGTGAATATGGATTCCCAGTCATCGTCCTCAAGTGTGATTTGCAAGTCCCTTTCCCAAGAAGTACGTACATTCTGCATCGTGGGAGTACCAGGAACGTCCTGCAGTAGGGCGTAAATGTATGAAAGGTGTCGTTGTGGTGTATTGCGTGAGCAAAGTGCTTCAAATGGTGTAAGATGTCTATCCCACGTGACCTTCGCATCTTTAGAGGTAAGAAAGTGAGTCAGCTGTCTAAAAGACCAAAAAGGAAAAGTGTTAGTACATGATTCAGAGGTAAGCTCCTCATAGGATCGTCTTCGGCCTTTGTGAAAGAAATGACACGCTAGAACCTCCTCGTGAGGCCATTCCGTATGGAGGAATGCGTTTGATTCTCCCGGAGGGAACTCAGGGTTGCCTCTCAGAGAGGTTAGTGGACCCGGTTGTGAGGATAGGTTAAAGAGAGCGACTGCTTTCCTAAAGGCCGATAGGGAGGGTGCAATGAGCGGGTGTGTCTTGAGGGTCAGGGGCCAGAATCGAGGTGACAGCCAAGGTAATGTGGCAATCGGAGTTCGCGTGAGAAAATTTTCTAGCATCACCCATGCTTTCCTTCGTTTGTGAAGTTTCCAGTCCACCACTCTAGTTAGGTGGCAGGCCAGATAATATTTAAAAAGATCTGGTAAACCAATGCCACCGGTGGCTTTGGAGCATGTCAACCGTGAGTATTTAATTTGTGGGGCATTATTCTTCCATATGAAGCTAGTGCAGGCTTTTTTATATGCCGCAAAGAATGAGGGGGGTAAATGAATCGGAATCGTCTGCATTAAATATAATAGGCGGGGGAGAACAACCATCTTAATGAGGGCAGAGCGCCCAAAGTACTACGTTATTACTGCGATTTTGCTACGATTTGTGCTTTGCGATTTGTGTGTTTTTTTTTAGCTTTGCACTCACTGTATCTAGCTGGTTGCTAAGGAGGGGGCCGGGAAGCTGGCCGCTGTGTCCTTAACAACCGATGAGTCATCAGCTGTCAGCCGAAATCTCTACCAGACCCTTATCCGAGCATGCAGCCCAGCAGGTCAGGAAAAGGAGGGGACAAGCAAGCGCTCCCCACTCCTGAACCATACAAGGCTGCATGCCCTCAACATGGGGAAGGGTGCTTTTAGGAAGGGGGCGGGGGGGCTCTTCCCCCCCCACCCCAAAGCACCTTGTCCCAATGTTGTTGGGGACAAGGGCCTTTTCCCCACAACCCTCTCCGGTAGTTGTGGGGTTTGCAGGTGGGGGGCTTATCAGAATCCAGAAGCCCCCTTTAACAAGGGGGCCCCCAGATCCCAGCCCCCGTTACGTGAATGAGTATGGGGTACATTGTACCCCTACCCATTCACCAAAAAAAGTATTGTAATGTGACAAAAGACAGTTTTTGACAAGTCCTTTATTAAAAATGTCTTCTTCTTTCCCCACTTCTTCCGTCGGTCTTCTTCCCCCGCTTCTTCCTCCAGTCTTCTTCCTTAGGGCTTCTTCTTCCTCCGCTCCTCCGTTTAACCAGATCCACAGGCCATGTCAAGTCTCAAGGTCAAGGTGAATCTATAAAATCTAATCCCTTATGCCGCGTACACGCGACCATTTTTCTCATCGGGAAAAATTTCATTTTTTCTCTTTGACGAGAAAAACGACCGTGTGTGGGCTTTTGGTCATTTTTCCCGACGAGAAAAACGGCATTAATCACGACGAGAAAAATTAGAACATGCTCTAATTTTTCTCGTCGTGATTCACGGCATTTTTTTCCGCGGCAGTTTTCCTATAGGGAAACACTGCCGGGGAGCCTACACACGGTCGTTTTTCTCGACCAAGAGAAAAAATGACGGGAAAAATGGCTGTGTAGGGGAACACCGTCAAGAAAATCGATCGTGGGTACGTGGCATAAGGCCTGGTTCACACTTATGCAGGTTGCAGTTTGCATATTCCAGGTGCGTTTTGCATTTTTCAATACACATTTTTGGTCTATTGAAGTCTATAGAACCAAACACCAGAAAAAGTCTCTGGCCCTTTACATAAAATGCAGAGATGTGAACGTGATCCATAGGAAACCATGTTAAATGGACTGTAGTGTGTTTCTACAAAACTGAAAATGCACTAAAAATGCATAGGTGTGAACCAGGCCTAAAATACCTACTAACACAGTGAGGGTAAAACTGAAATAAACTTGGAATATAAAAAGGCTGGGAGTGTATAACTAGGTGCAGGGCCGTCTTTAATATTGACTGGACCCTGGGCAAACAATTTCTCGGGCGCTCTCTTTCATGCAATTTCGCTCTCCACATGCTCTGAGACATACAATAAATATCAGCTAGGCTCAAAATCATTTTACCGAGCAGTGGCAGTTGGTGTTCAAAATTTTTTGAGGGCGCAAACAAACTGAAAAATACTGAAAAAAAAAACCCACCAATTGCAGCCTCGCTGTGCCTTTTAAATGCAGCCATTGTGCCCGTCATATGCAGCCACTTGTGCCAATCATATGCAGCCACTTGTGCCCCATCAAATGCCGCCACTTGTGCCCCATCAAATGCCGCCACTCATGCCCAATCAAATGCAGCCACTGTGACCCCTGCCCACCTGCTGTATGCCAGGAACTTACCCCATCTTAGTGGTGGGTCAGGCAGCAGGTGACAGCGGCGAGCTGTGGGATGGCTCCTGTGTCCTCCATGCTTCCCCCTCCTTTGTTGTTCCGTTTTGCTAGGCGTCCAATCGGAGCGCCTCTGCCTTCGGTAAATCAGGTAACGGGTATTAGACCCACGCTGCCTGATTGGCGGAGAGGCGGTTCAGTGTTAGCAAGGCAAATATTAATTTGCTTTGCTAACACATCTGGGTGGACTGCGAGCGCAATGCCTATGGCTCTAATCAGGTGCTTCCAAAAAACACCCCCGCCACTGGAATTTAGGCATCCGAAAAGGGGCCGGACACCTGAATAGGGAGTGGCAGTGGCGGTGGCTGCCATGGATAGATTCATGCAATGCATAAATCTATCCATTAGGCATAGAGGGGGTGGCGTGACAGAGGGGGCGGTGCCCGTGCGCCCTTAATGGACGCACCCCCACTGTTACTGAATCAGATCAGGCAGCGATTGTGATTGGTTGCCAGAGGTTACAGTGTATCATTAATGCTCACTGACAGGCTGTTAGAGGTTTTACGCCACACATTATGGCTCATTGTTTATTTTCTAGAGGTTACAGCACGTGACTTCTGTTTCTTGATTGGTTGCTAGAGATTACAGTACATCAATATTGCTCACTGATTGGTTGCTAGAGGTTACTGGACATCTATACCACTTATTCCCCTGGTCTTCTTCTTCCTCTGGTCTTATTCTTCTTCCTCCGGTCTTATTCTTTCTCCGGTCTTATTCTTCTTCCTCCGGTCTTCTTTCTCTGGTCTTCTTCTTTCTCTGGTCTTCTTTCTCCGGTCTTATATACTTACATAGTTACATAGTAGGTGAGGTTGAAAAAAGTCCATCAAGTCCAACCTATGTGTGTGATTATATGTCAGTAATACATTGTATATCCCCGTATGTTGTGGTCGTTCAGGTGCTTATCTAATAGTTTTTTGAAACTATTGATGCTCCCCGCTGATACCACCACCTGTGGAAGGGAATTCCACATCCTTGCCGCTCTTACAGTAAAGAACCCTCTACATAGTTTAAGGTTAAACCTCTTTTCCTCTAATTTTAATGAGTGGCCAACCTTCCGCAAAAAGTTTTATCCCTATTGTGGGGTCACCAGTATGGTATTTGTAAATTGAAATCATATCCCCTCTCAAGCGTCTCTTCTCCAGAGAGAATAAGTTCAGTACTCGCAACCTTTCCTCATAACTAATGTCCTCCAGACCCTTTATTAGCTTTGTTGCCCTTCTTTGTACTCGCTCCATTTCCAGTATATCCTTCCTGAGGACTGGTGCCCAGAACTGGACAGCATACTCTAGGTGTGTGCGGACCAGAGTCTTGTAGAGCGGGATAATTATCGTTTTATCTCTGGAGTTGATCCTCTTTTTAATGCATGCCAATATTATGTTTGCTTTGTTAGCAGCAGCTTGGCATTGCATGTCATTGCTGAGCCTATCATCTTCTAGGACCTCCAGGTCCTTTTCCATCCTAGATTCCCCCAGAGGTTCTCCCCCCAATGTATAGATTGTATTCATATTTTTGCCACCCAAATGCATTCTTTTACATTTTTCTACATTAAACCTCATTTGCCATGTAGTTTCCCACCCCATTAATTTGTTCAGATCTTTTTGCAAGGCTTCCACATCCTGAAGAGAAGTTATTGCCCTGCTTAGCATTGTCCGCAAATACAGAGATTGAACTGTTTACCCCATCCTCCAGGTCGTTTATGAACAAATTAAATAGGATTGGTCCCAGCACAGAATCCTGGGGGACCCCAATACCCACCCCTGACCATTCAGAGTACTCCCCATTTATCAACACGTTTTTTTTTTTTTTTTAGCAGGTCGGCGGCGGGAGCGGTGGAAGAGGAAGAAGAACACCAGAGAAAGAAGAAGACCAGAGGAAGAAGTGTGGGAAGAAGAAGGCCGGAGGAAGAAGAAGACCGGAGGAAGAAGCAGGGGAAGAAGAAAACATTTTTAATAAGGGACTTGTCAAAAACTGTTTATTGTCTTTGTCACACTACACTACTTTTTTGGTGAATAGGTAGGGGTACAATGTAGCCCATACTCCTTAACATAGGGGGACGAGATCTGGGGGCCCCCTTGTTAAAGGGGGCTTCACGATTCTGATAAGCCCCCGCCCACAGACCCCCACAACCACCGGCCAGGGTTGTGGGGAAGAGGCCCTTGTCCCCATAAACATGGGGACAAGGTGCTTTGGGGCGGGGTGGGCATGCCATACCATACTCAAAGGGTCTTTTTTATTCCATTCAGCTGTCAACAGGGAGCACTGTTGACAGCTGATGACTCATTGCTTGCTTCCCGGCCCACTTCTTAGCAACTGGCTATATACTGTACATACATAAGGGGTCCATATAGTGAACTTGGGGTCGAGTTGTTCACTTTAAGGTCATCACAGAGGACAAGGGTGCACTCTTTACGTCTAGAGGAAAAAAGATTTAATCTCCAAATACGGAAAGGTTTCTTCACAGTAAGAGCTGTGAAAATGTGAAATAGACTCCTTCCAGAGGTGGTTCTGGCCAGCTCAGTAGATTGCTTTAAAAAAAAGGCCTGGATTCTTTCCTTAATGTACATAATATAACTGGGTACTGACATTTATAGGTAAAGTTGATCCCGTGAATATCTGATTGCCACTCGGGGGATCAGGAAGGAATATTTTCCCCTGCTGGAGCAAATTGAAGCATGCTTTGCTGGGGTTTTTTTGTTTGCCTTCCTCTGGATCAACTATGGGTGAAGGATTGTGTATATGAGATTGAATGTTTTTTATTTTAATTGGTTGAACTAGATGGACTTGTGTCTTTTTTTCAACCTGACTAACTATGTAACTAAAGCAGATCTATAGCCTAAAAAAATACAAGCAGACAGGCTTTTTTTGCAGAACAATGCACCCCATGTTCACCCTCCAACATATTACACCCCATTAAACACAGCATAGAGCAGTATACACCATATTATGCTCAGCACTTTTTACAATGGCACCCCACTCCACTCAACACACTGCAGAATGCACCCTGTTACAATAAGCACTGTGTGTTATGAAACCCATTACAGTAAGCACCCAATCACTCAATACACAGCAGTGTAAACCCTATTACATGCAGCACTCCACAACATATACTCCAATACACCAATCATTTGACAACATGCACCCAGTTACACTCAGAATTTTGCAGCATGCCTCTCAAAAGCACTACGATAACATACCCTCCATCAATTGGTCACTAAGCCGTCGCTCACTGGACTGTAGGCAGATTTAAGGCAGATGGTAATTACTTAGTTGGCCCTCTCCAAAACACCAGCCTTGTGATATGGCCTGCTTGTATAAGGCATAGCTTAAGAATCCATATTAGGTTAACTCCACATCTGTGAATTGGCAAAAAACAAAACACTGGGGCACATGTTTGAATCGGCAATTATAGCCTAAGTCCAGCTTCAGGGAATTTGCCCTTAACTTTTAAAAAAATAAAAAATTACACTTTTGCTACCCCTCTCACCTCCTCTCTAGTGCTGTGCCTTTTTTCCAGGATGAATGACCAATGGTTGGGAGGTCACAAAGTACATGGGATTCGACATTAACCATTTTTTTGTAATAGTAGTAATTTATTTTAGAAAGTCCTTCTTTTTGTAGCACTACCCCCGCAGGAGCTGCTGGTTAGTTTTGGGTTTTGCACGTTACCTCTTCAGCTGCGTTGTCCGGGTAGGAAAGTCTGTAGTAATGCAATGTCCACACCGATATGTAACACCTCCAACAGTTAGGCTTTATTTTTCTTATGCAGTATAACTTTGAGAAGTAGAAGGTACAGAAGAATAGGGGAAGGTTCAGGCACTCGCCACAAAAGTTGACAAAGGTAGAAGTTCAAAGTCACTAACCACTCTCAATGTTAGAGTGGGTATTGGTCACCCGGATAGTCCCCTCTCACATGGCCTAGCAGCCGAGATGACACACCAATCAGCAAGAGGGCAGCTACAGACTGCCCAAGGTGAAGACGGTCTCTGCCACAGACCCGTTTAAACGTACATAGTCTCTGCCACAGACCTGTTTGAAGTTGAGCAATGGATAGTCCAGCAATCCTCTGCCACAGGATTTCAAAGTCCCAAACTTCCAGCCTTAGGCCTCGTACACACGACCGATTTTCTCGTCGTAAAAAACACATCGTTTTTTTCGACGAGATTCTTGTTAAGCTTGTCGATTTTCTCGTCAAGCTTTCTATGCGTACACACTGTCATTTCCCAATTTCCTCGTGGTTCTCTGCGCTCACGTCCAGCACGTACGACGGCACTATAAAGGGGAAGATCTTTTTTCTTGGCGCCACCCCTTGGGCTGCTTTTGCTGATCTCGTGTTACCGCGTGTGAAGTAAAAGTTTGGGAAGAGACGATTCGCGCTTTTCAGTCTTCGTACTTTTCAGATCGTTTTCTGCCGTTCAGTTTGTGCTTGTGGGTTCGTATCTTGACTTTCAGGGCGTCTAGGCAGGTCGTATCTGTTTTACAGTGCGTTCTTGCCTGTTCGTTTCTGAATTTCAGTTCGTTATTCATAGGCCTTGCTGTTCTAAAGTGCGTTCTGTTCTGTACGTTCTGATTAGACGACCGTTTCCTAGCCATGTCGCCTGGACGTTCTCGTCGTCGAGTTCGTGCTGTGCGTGCGCTTGGTGTTGGTCTGCTTGTTTTGGACCAAGACCAGTCCATGAATGGTGTGAGGAGGAGTTCATGGACCAAGAATTGGTTGCTCCAGCGGGACCAATTCTGCCACATGCCTCTGCTGCGGGAGATCGTCGAGAATAATCCTGAGGACTACAGGAATTTTCTGAGGATGTCTGACCCCGTTTTTCAGGAACTGTTGGCTTTGGTGTCCCCCTATATTACCAGGAAGGACACCGTTATGCGGGAAGCCATCAGTGCTGAGCAGAGGCTCATCGCCACGTTGCGTTACCTGGCGACAGGGAGAAGTCTTCAGGACTTGAAGTTCACCACAGGCATCTCCCCCCAGGCTCTGGGCCTCATAATCCCAGACACCTGTTCTGCTATTATACAAGTCCTGCAGGAGGACTATATTAGGGTAAGTTTTCTCCCTTCACATCACATTTTATGTATTACATGTATGCTAATGTATTGTATTTCTTTCATCCTTTCCTAATTACCATGATTGTAATATGCTGAGAATGTCCCCTTTGTCCCCATGCATGCTGGAAGTTTTTAAATGCCCCTTTTTTATCCTCCCTAAATATTTCCCCTCACTAACTTTTCCAGCAGGGGCGCCTGTTGCTCCAAATGTTGGGGGGTTCCAACCCCAATTTCGGAAATAAACTTCCTCCTTTTTTGCTCTGTTGCCTAATAAACGCCCCCAGTTGTCCCCTCCAATGCAGCCATTTAGTCCCCTCTATTGCAGCCAGTTTCCCCCCAGCCCTGCACTTACCTTCTTGTGGTCAGCGCCATCCTTCTTCTGTCCTTGATGTCTTCTCCTTCCCTTCATGTTGCATCAGCCAATCATGTTACCATTAAACAGACTTGGTGAACATGATTGCCAGAGCTGCCTGTCAGTGTTTACACAAGGAATGCCCCCTCCTTGCGTCCCCGATTTTTCTTTGAGGAAGCCAATTACATCCCTCAGGTTGTAATTTGCAAGACTTTTTTAATACCTGTTTCTGCTCTGCAATTTTAACCCCCTAAATGACGCAATTAATCATATGTCGGTCGCTTTACAAGAGGCCATCCACCTGAATAGTGTGCGGCATAGACAATACATAGGTTCATGCAACGCATGAACCTATGTATTGTTCTGAGTGATGGGCACAGGAGAGAGGGGACAGTGCTCCAGCGCCCACTCTGGACGCACCGCCACTGCAATGCTATCCTGTGGCCAAACACATCTCCCCCCCCCAAAATAATTTAGTAATGGCCCATCAGAGGGGGTGATGAATATGATAAATGAGCCTTCCATTATACTTTTTTTACACACCTTAATAAACGTATAATTAGATTGATGTTGGTCTCCAATTTTTTGGTCTTGAATTTGCTTGTAATGTATGCCTTTGTTTTTCTAATATTATTTCATCTTGTTTCACTCCACAGCTTCCTTCAACGCCACAGGAATGGCAGACTGTGGCATCGGAGTTTGCCACGCGGTGGGACTTCCCCAACTGCGGTGGTGCCATAGACGGGAAGCACGTCCGCATCGTGCCGCCACCCCGTTCTGGATCCTACTACTACAACTACAAGGGGTTTCATAGCATTGTGCTGATGGCGGTGGTGTCAGCACGGTATGAATTCCTCTATGTTGATGTAGGGAAGAATGGCCGGATGTCCGATGGGGGATCCTTCATCCAGACGGAGTTTGCCCTCCGTCTCCAGAGTGACGACCTTGCATTGCCACCGGATGCAGGGAATATTGAAGGACTCCCCTTTGTTTTCTTGGCTGATGAAGCCTTCGGACTCGGACGGCATCTTATGAGGCCATTTCCACAGAGGACCCTGACCCCAGAGAAGAGTGTGTTCAATTACCGGCTGGCCAGGGCCCGAAGAGTCGTTGAAAATGCCTTCGGCATAATGGCCAGCCGGTTCCGCCTTTTTATGACTTCCATCCACTTGGCGGACTACAAAATAAACTATGTAGTGTTATGCTGCTGTGTGCTACACAATTTTCTTTGCCGCAAAGCGAATTCATATATGGCCTCAGTTTTGCCAGAGGCTGGACTTTCCCCTGCAAATCCCCTTCCGGGCCTGGAATCTGCCCGTCTTGGCTTGCCCCCCCAAAATGCCCGTGTGGTTCGGGACAAATACATGGAGTATTTCACGGGTAGGGGGGCAATTCCTATGCCAGCCTATGTCTAAGTATCCCAATAAAAATCTTGTTTAAACCTTTAATTATTTGTTCTTTCCTGTCTCCTAGTTTGTCTTTGTGCATTTGTAGTGGCAAGTGTATTTTACTTTAGTAAATAACAACCAATTTCACTATGTTACCTTACAAAAGAACCAAATAAGCTTAGAGTGTATTATAAAAAGAAGCTACACGTTGTTTGTGGTCAAATATTTTACTCTCTGCACATTTTTTTTTGTTTTACTTTGGGGTTGGCCTGACCACAACCCGTCAAATTTTGGCTTATGAAAATACAAAAATACCACTTGCATTTCTAAAATGACAACATTGGATACCTCTGAGCAATCTGAGACATTCAGTTACACAAACTATGTCTCTATGTGCCCGTCCTAATATGGGGTCCTGCCACCCCTTGCCCAGCCAAAAATTCAATATGCACACATTTTTACTTTTTTGCAAATAGGAAGTTTACAATCCTGATCCCTATTGTCAACATGTGCTATCTGCCATCAGGGGTGATCAATGGATGTGTTTTGGGGGTGCATCCCCTTCCTCAGTTCACCGACTTTTGATACGAGGAAGGGGTTGCACCCACAAAAGACGTACATGGATATCCCCTGATGGCAGATAGCACATGTTCACACACTGTGTGCATATTCAATTTTTGGCTGCTTTGTTACTCAAAAAATTAGTAAAAATATAAAAACAAACATGTAAAAACAAATGTGTTTGGATGGCTTATTGAATTCTCCCCAAAACATCGAGAATGTCTTTAAATGTTTGTTCCATCACATGGATTCTTTGTTTAATTAGGTCCAGTTCCGTGCTACATTCCATCACTTGCTGGATGAGGCGGAGGGCACTGTCAGCAGAGAACGGTGTGCTATCCTTCACAACATTTCCATCCCCTAAAAACCATAAAAAAAATTAATAAAACTCTGCAGGCCTACCTCGCTTACCTTAAGCTGTGGTGTCAGATACTGACCTGTTGTGGTGACCAGATCCACAACGTCATCCACCTCTCCTTCCTGCACTTCTCCTTCCTCCACCTCAACTTCCTGCACATCTTTCGGTTGTGGATCTTTGGGAGTTTGGGGTTGCTTGGAAGTTGTGGGGTGCATGTGCTCCCTGGAGTGTCCTCCTCCCAGTCTTCTCTCCCCTATGAGAATAAAACCAAAGGTCTATTTATCACACTGTAAAAATCTCATTTTTAAACTTAAAACAGGCTAAATTGTTTGGAAGTGGGGTACAAGTGTGTGTTTGTGCGGAATTTAAAGAAAAATGCATTCTTTATGACCCCAAATATGTTTATTATTCACATTTGGATGTAATTTTTTGGACATGGAGGCACCACAAATAAACTCTGATGCACCTGTGTGGGACACCCAAAAAAGGCGGGTCTGGTGGCCCACACTATAGTGCTACAAAGTACAGATGTGGAAGCAGCTGCTGAGTGTCCTCTCCTTTACACTGATTAAAGTTTGCATTTCATTCTCCTTACAAACACATCATCTAGACTTAAAAATTATCCACAATACTTGATCAAAAATGGCAGATGTCTAATTACTTTTGGGGGTCTTAAATAAGCCAAAACCACGGATAGTGGCCGAACGAAGTGTCGGTAACGTAACGAACGATTACTGTGCCCAACCTAGTTCAAAATAATACATTTTGGAAGGGAGTCCAATATGCTTTAAAAAAAAAAAAAGTCAGTTTCTAAAAAGATTAATAGCAGAAAGGTCGTCATTTTACTTACTTTTAGCGAGCATCCTCTTTATGCTCCTCAACTGGTCTGGCTCCCTCAGTTTGAGGTCTGACCACCTCTTTCTGAGCTGCTCATTTGAGCGTTTCACCCCGAACTTCGCCCTCAGACTCTTCACAACTTTAGTGAGGATTTTGGCCTTCCTTCTATTTGGTTTGCTATACGGCCCATGCTTGGCATCATAATCAGCCTTGACCAAGATGTCCACCATCTCCGCCATCTCCGCCAAAGACATATTCGATGCCTTGAATCTCCTCCTTGATCGTGACGTGTCCTCGGTCTCCGGGCTTGTCTCCTCGCTAGTTGCGGAATTATCAGACACCTGCTGTAACTCCGCCATATCTGTCTGCGCGCCGAAAGAGAAGGGGCGGGGAAAAGATGTTAGTTAGAACGTCATGGGCGGGCGACGTGTGCGGAGCGACGTGTTCGAATTTGGACGCATGCGTGGTGTGTATATAGCAAACACACATGTGACTATAGTACGTTCGGTGTGCGGAGAGAGGAGTTCAAGTGACGGACGTGCAAACGAAGGTATGTGATTTTGTGAGACTTGTTAAAATTGTTGGCCTATACTGTCTTGAGATTGTTGGAGGATATATATGGTGACTAGGATGTGAAGGAGGTTAGACTGTTTGCCTCACATTATTTAAATATAATTTATTTTACTTGCAGATACAATATGAATGTATTTATTAGCGACAAAGAGTTCCTGGCGGAATTTATTGACCGGGTAAGGGAGCTGCCGGCTCTGTGGGAGACCAAAAACCCCATCCATAAAAAAAAAGGGGTGAGAAAAGCAGCGCTGGAGAAGCTGCTCCCATTTGTGCATACCAAGGTGCCCACAGCCACAGCAAAACAAGTGGACACTAAAATTGGGAGCTTGAGAGGTACCTACAGGACTGAACGCTCTAAGGTGCTGGCTTCTCAGAGGTCAGGAGCAGCAGCAGATGATGTTTATGTCCCGGTTTTGTGGTACTACAGCAGGATGTCCTTCCTGGATGACCACATTGAGCCAAGGCCATCACTCTCCACTCTTCCCCCCAGACTTCCCTGCAGCCAACCTGAGCCTTCTCTGGAGCAAGAGGAGGCAGCCATCCTGGATGATCCTGATTTGGCCATCTGGAGCCAGGTATAGTATTAACTGAAAATGTAGTGGGATAAAATTAATGTTTCCCAAATATGTCAGGATGAGAAACATACATTATTTTGTATTCAACAAGTGAAATCATGATCTGTAGACATTATTCTGCACTTAATTGTGTGGTAAATAGTCAAGCTGATGTAGTGGTAAATTTAAAGCAAGGATTTATGCATTTACATTCTAATTGCTTCCATCAGGATTACAAAGTTTGATGCAAAGATTAAACCAACATATTAAACTATGTTTCTTTTTCATACACAGGATGAAATCAGCCAGGAGGAGGGTCTGGAAACTGTCAGGCAGGAGGAGGAAGGGCCCAGTGGCAGCCAGGAGGTGGCAGGGCCCAGTGGCAGCCAGGAGGTGGCAGGGCCCAGTGGCAGCCAGGAGGTGGCAGGGCCCAGTGGCAGCCAGGAGGTGGCAGGGCCCAGTGGCAGACAGGAGGTGGCAGGGCCCAGTGGCAGCCAGGAGGTGGCAGGGCCCAGTGGCAGCCAGGAGGTGGCAGGGCCCAGTGGCAGACAGGAGGTGGCAGGGCCCAGTGGCAGACAGGAGGTGGCAGGGCAAAGGAGAAGCACCAGATCCCAGGTGCCTCCCATCAGGCTTCACAAAAGAGGCAGGAGGGACAGGACCACCAGTGAGGCAGCAATGGCCCTTATTAAAGAGGCCCATGCCACCCTCAAGGAGCCCACATCCCCTGAAGAGGCCATTGCCGGCCTAGTGGAGGCTAAGTTCAAGGTGATGAGCATGGAGCAACGCCTCCTATGCGAACCCCTGCTCATCACCTTGCTCAACAAGGGGGTGATGGAGCAAATTACCCCCAATACCGCCATATGTGAGGTGGCCCAACTGACCCAACCTCAACCTCCACCTCCACCTTCCTCTTCTGCCCCACCCCCTTCTGCTACCCCTCCACCTTCTGCCCCACCCCCTTCTGCTACACCTCCACCTTCTTCTTCTGCCCCACCCCCTTCTGCTACACCTCCACCTTCTGCCCCACCCCCTTCTGCTACACCTCCACCTTCTGCCCCACCCCCTTCTGCTACACCTCCACCTTCTTCTTCTGCCCCACCCCCTTCTGCTACACCTCCACCTCCTCCTCCTGACAGGAGTACCCCTCCAGTGGGCCAGCCTCCAGCTAAACGAAGAAGGAAGGCTTCAGTAAAGGCTGCAGGGAAGGTTGCCAGGAAGAAGAGGAAGTGATGGCCTTGCTTCATTGTGGTCGCACTGGTCGGACAGAAGGCAGCCTGTTGTAGTACCACACACTTGGGACATATATCTCACCTGCTGCTGTTCCTGACCTCTGGGAGGCCAGCATCAGATTGTGTTCTGAAATGTGGGCCTTCTCAAGCTCCCAATTTTAGTGTCCACACAGGGTTGCTGTGTGCTCTGGGGTCCCTGGGATGCACAAATGGCAGCAGCTTCTCCAGCGCTGCCTTCTCTTTATTTAATTTATAAACATGAATAAATGTGTTTTTTGTTTAAGTTCATACTTGACTATGTGTATTTTTAAATAAAAAAAAAACAGCTTTGGAGTAAGCAGATACATTTGACTGACAATAAAAGGCACAGATATCACCCCCCCAAAAGAATAACTAAATCTGATTAGCTCAAAAACATGGTGTGAAATTTTAAAAATATAGATTAGAAAATTAAATGGGAGATCGCTATCAAAACATTGAGAAATTATAATTAACATCATTTTGAAAAATCTAACCATTTAAATTATTCCTAAAAACTTGCACGATATAATACACATAAATCTTATAAAGAGCAGCATGAAAAAGGTTAAAAATAAGGCATAACTCTGTGTGAATATCAGCAGCAAAAGAAGGTCTCTCGTTTTGATTAATGTAACATTCTAACGAAGAATTCAATGCAGAACATTTAAACGATGAAATATTTATGAGTGTGACGAATGTGCTCTCTCCATTATGAAGGCTTGTTTTACCAGAAGATGCGCTCCCGTCTCATAGTTGCTTGTGAGCATGCGCACTTTTGGAAGAGTCGTAAAAGCATACACACGAACCATTTTCTCGTCACAAAACAGGCCGACGAGAAACACGACGAGGAAATCTGGACTCCTGACGAGAAAATAGAGAGCAGGTTCTCTATTTTCTCGTCGAGATTCTCGTCAAGTTTCTCGTCGTAAAACCATACACACGAACGTTTTTCTAGACAAAAAAACTCTCGCGGCACTTTTCTTGACTGTTTACGACGAGAAAATCGGTCGTGTGTACGAGGCCTTACAGTTGAAGAGCCTTTAAGCCAATCCGGCGAACTGCAGGGCTTGTAGTGTAATGGATCCCTCCTTAATAAAGTTGCCAGGCCTCCCCCGAGACAGCAGCATTTTGCCGGTCTCCTCTGGGGCAGATCCTCCCCTGACCTCCTTCATTAAGGTGATTCCTCTCCATTTGAATGGACAGCTTGGGATCCCTTCTCTGGATATAGGCCCCAGCCAGACTAGCTGGGCCTACTAAGTAGTGATGCAGCCTCAGGCCAACGTGGCCCCGAGACCAGGACCACACACACACATCTCGCGCCCAGAGGGCTGCAGGGCGAGAACGAGCCCCAATCAATGGCGTCTGCCCCTTAAGTATCCCCTCCCAGCAGGCACAGCGGGTTGACCACTCCCACTATACTACTGCCGAGAGGGGCCACTCAATGTACCATGATCTGCCCGTGTTTCAACAAGTACCTGAAGTGGTAACGCCACCCACAGGCAAAAAGGGAAATCACTACCAGGCAAACCATAACTAAGACAGAGGCGAATTTGAGTGTAATTATCAACCATCTGAGCCCATCTACTGGCTCAGACATCCCTCTAAATTGAAATAGCGTCCCAACCTTTTGGGATGGGCGCTACACTTTTTTTTTTGTCAAATAGAGGTAGGTCACAAAGTACTTGGGATTGGACTTTAACCATTTTTGTAATAGTAGCAATTCATTTTAGATAGTTCCTTCTGTGCTAATCAGTAGGGATGAGCTTCGAGTTCGAGTCAAACTCATGTTCGACTCAAACATTTCCTGTTCGCATGTTCGCCGAACAGCGAACAATTTGGGGTGTTCGCGGCAAATTCGAAAAGCCGCGGAACACCCTGTAAAAGTCTATGGGAGAAATCTAAAGTGCTAATTTTAAAGGCTTATATGCAAGTTATTGTCATAAAAAAGTGTTTGGGGACCCGGGTCCTGCCCCAGGGGACATGTATCAACGCAAAAAAAAGTTTTAAAAATGGCCGTTTTTTCGGGAGCAGTAATACTAATAATGCTTAAAGTGAAACAATAAAAGTGAAATATTCCTTTAAATTTCGTACCTAGGGTGTGTGTATAGTATGCCTGTAAAGTGCCGCATGTTTCCCGTGCTTAGAACTGTCCCTGCACAAAGTGTCATTTCTGAAGGAAAAAAAGTCATTTAAAACACACTCGCGGCTATAATGAATTGTCGGCTCCAGGCAATACATAGAAAAGTCATTGATAAAAAAAAAAAAAAAATGTGTGGGGTCCCCCCAAATTCAATTACCAGGCCCTTCAGGTCTGGTATGGATATTAGGGGGAACCCTGCCGCAAATTAAAAAAAAAATGCGTGGGGTTCCCCCCAAATATCCATACCAGGCCCTTCAGGTCTGGTATGGATTTTAAGGGGAACTCCACCCCAATTTTTTTTTAAAAATGGCGTGGAGTTCCCCCAAAAATCCATACCAGACCCTTTATCCGAGCACGCAACCTGGCAGGCCGCAGGAAAAGAGAGACGAAAGAGCGCCCCCCCCCCCTCCTGAACCGTACCAGGCCACATGCCCTCAACATAGGGAGGAAGTCCCGATGTTGATGGGGACAAGGGTCTCATCCCCACAACCCTTGCCCGGTGGTTGTGGGGGTCTGCGAGCAGGGGGCTTATCGGAATCTGGAAGACCCCTTTAACAAGGACTTTTCCAAGGTGTGTGTGTATTTTTTTTAATTTTTTTACACTTTCTTCGTGAAATGGTAGGGGTACAATGTACCTCTTACCAATTCACATAGGGGGGGCGGGATCTGGGGGTCCCCTTTGTTAAAGGGGTCTTCCAGATTCCGATAAGCCCCCTGCCCGCAGACCCCCACAACCACCGGGCAAGGGTTATGGGGATGAGGTCCTTGTCCCCATCAACATGGGGACAACATGTTGAGTGCATGTGGCCTGGTACGGTTCAGGAGGGGGGGCGCTCTCTCGTCCCCCCCCTCTTTTCCTGCGGCCTGCCATGTTGCGTACTCGGATAATGGGTCTGTATGGATTTTTGGGGGAACTCCACGCCATTTTATAATTAGCACTTTTGATTTTGAACGTTTGAGTCCATTGTATTTAATAGGGTTTTAAAGTTCACGCGAACTTTAGGTCTGTTCGCAGGTTCTGGTGCGAACCAAACAGGGGGGTGTTCGGCTCATCCCTACTAATCAGCTACAGATTGTTTCATGTTCCATGTGGTAGAAGGAAGAGAAGTACAGACAACAGACTGGCTCATATAATATTTATAAGCTGTGCACTGTTAAGCCCTGTACACACGATCGGTTTTACCGATGAAAACAGGACAAACCGATCGTGTATGGGACCCATCGGTCTTTTTTCCATCGGTTTTAAAAAATAGAACATGTTTTAAATTTTTCCGATGGATTAAAAACCGATAGCAAATTCCGATCGTCTATGAGCAAGTTCATCAGATAAAAAACCCACGCATGCTCAGAATCAAGTTGACGCATGCTCAGAAGCATTGAACTTAATTTTTCTCGGCTCATCGGAGTGTTTTACGTCACCGCGTTTGGAACGGTCGGTTTTTTGACTGATGGTGTGTAGGCAAGACTGATGGAAGTCAGCTTCATCGGATTTCCGATGGACAAAACCATCGGATTCGAATCCATAGGATATCCGATCGTGTGTACAAGGCTTTAGTGATATCTCATTTGTAGAAACTTTCTATGATGATCTTTTTGGGAAATAGTTTTAGCTTACAGGATTGTGCTTTATTTATTTAGAATGTTATTGATTTCTTCTCTGACTAAAGCTGACCCAATACATCTGGCTGCATTCCATCAAATAAATGCATTCACAATTGTTTAAACATCATAAGAGACTTACTTAACAAACAGAAAACAGTGTATATAGCTAATGATTGTTAAACTAAAAATTGATGAATCCCTATGACTTGATGACACCTCATGTTGACAAGGTCATATATTTAGTTAAGAATACGATTCACACTACCATGTGTTCAAGATAAACCCAGAGGGTTTAAGGTTCGCAATCCCAGTGTCTTTTTTTGTTTTTATTATTCTGGGTTTATGTATTTGTCTTTAATTTTGTAGTTGATTTAAGGTAAGTGTTTACTCTTAGTTGGTGTCCTGTCTCTAGCAAATGTTTTTTTTTCGTAGCAGCATATTTTTCCTGTAAAAAATTGACTTTTGTTTAGGGGGCAGGATTTTGGGAGTTTCATTTATTTTTGGAGGTAAGTTGTTTTTATTTTATGTTTCAATAATGTTTATTAAAGATTCTCGAAACAATACAAAAGAATCTCAGCATATTTTTGTACAGTATTCAAAGTAATCAGGGATCCATACATCGATCATTTAGCATGACATAGGTCACACCTGCATTGTCAACATTGTCCAATGAGCCCTTAAGATGTATGCCAGATAGCAATAGTATCATAATAAACAATGCACCGGTCTCCCATATCAGGGACCCTAAACTCTTCATATGTTTCCAGCTCAACCGGTGTTCCACCCACTGGGAAGAGCCCCCCCCCCCACCAAGCTATTGGGGGGAGCCGACTCTCCCCTTTGTGCGGGCGGATCCCCAGAGAGCCAGATTATCAGTGGCCCACTAAATGTGAGCCTATAACTCAACTGATACTGTAACATCGAAATAAAAATCAAAACGTGAGAACTTTAGAGGGAAAGACAGAAGAGATGGGGGGGGGGTGAAGCAAAGTTGGGAGGGGAGGGTTGGGGAGGGGGGGATATGGAGGAGCCGCGGTCCTGTGCCCAGAAGCTCATTTTATGGGAATATACCTAGGTAGCAAGCGTCCTGGGGTCATTTGTGAAATATCCAAGCCATGGATCCCAGACTTTGTGGAATAACTTCATCTTATCCTGGACCAGTGCTGTCAACCTTTCGTTCAACATTAGCCATGACAATTTACCTTTAAGCTGGTCAAATGGTAGGGCAGTGGATCTCCAATTCCTGGCTATAGTTATTTTTGCCGAGATGAATATGAAAGTAAGTAGCCGCCTTTGAGAATTAGAGGCTTCCGCCATCCTGTCTCCCAGAAGTGCTTGTTTTGCTGATTTAATCAAATTCATCTGGGTAAGGGTATAAATAAAATTTTAGACCCTGATCCAGAACCTTCTGACCTTAGGGCACGTCCACCATATGTGGTAGGTGGTTCCTTCCTGACCACATCCTCTAAAACACTTGGATGTTGCTCCATGTACAAAGGTGGCCAGTCTGGCCGGCACTATATACCATCGCAATAAAAACTTATAGTTCGCCTCTATTATTGAGGTATTGATGAGCGATCGAGATGCTGTCTCCGATATCGCATGCCAATTCTCCAGGTCAAGGGTTTCCTGAAAATCCTTTTCCCAATGGAGCATATAGTTCAGTTTTGTCCATACACTCATCAATATTGTATATATAGCAGATATATGGCCCCTGATTTTATCGTAGTGATTGCATAAGTATTCCATGGGGGTCAATATCGCTAGATCACTCTTACAGGCTAGTGATTGCACATAATGATGTATTTGAGTATATCTATATTGTTTCACTAGCGATATTTGATATTTCTTGTTCATACATCACGGGACACAGAGCGGCATAGTCATTACTATGTGGGTTATATAGAATTACCTTCAGGTGCTGGCACTGGCAACTTCCAAAACAGGAAGTACCCTCCCCTATATAAGCCCCTCCCATCCGGGAGCACCTCAGTTTTTTGCCAGTGTCTAAGGTGTTGGCCAAGGTTAACATGTATTCATCTGGGCTTGTGTACAGGTTCTCTGGGCCTTAGCAAGTAGGGATGAGCTCGGTGTTCGAGTCGAACATACATTCGACTCGAACATCGGCTGTTCGATCTTTCGACGAAGATCGAACGATTTGGGCCGTTCGCGCCTAATTCGAGTGACGCGAACGGCCCACAATGCACTACGCCATCGCAGTGTCATCCAGGCGCTGTGATTGGCCAAGCATGCACTGTGACCCCGCATGCTTGGCCAATCACAGCGCCGGCAGCGAGGAGAGCAATGATTGGCCACAGGCAGGATGCCTGTGGCCAATTATTGCTGAGGGTGTTTAGTACACGCCCCACACTATAAAAGGCCGCCAGCACGGCGGCCTAGTGTAGTGTGTTCCGGAGCAGGGAAAGAGAAGCATAGGCAGGGACAGTGACATTTTTTTTTTCTTGCTTAACCTGGATTCCTTTAGTTTAGGGAAAGAGAAGGATAGGTAGGGAGAGTGTCAGTGTGTTTTACTGTGCGAATCCTTGTTTCTAGGGACAGGGAAGGACAGTGAGGGAAATTCTCCTTGTGCTATAGTGTGCTAAAGCATTGATCATCAACCATCTTTAAAAAATCATTTTTTCTAGGGACAGAAAACTATAGGTAGGGAGAGTGTCAGTGTGTTTTACTGTGATAATCCTTGTTTCTAGGGACAGGGAAGGACAGTGAGGGAAATTCTCCTTGTGCTATAGTGTGCTAAAGCATTGATCATCAACCATCTTTAAAAAATCATTTTTTCTAGGGACAGAAAACTATAGGTAGGGAGAGTGTCAGTGTGTTTTACTGTGATAATCCTTGTTTCTAGGGACAGGGAAGGACAGTGAGGGAAATTCTCCTTGTGCTATAGTGTGCTAAAGCATTGATCATCAACCATCTTTAAAAAAACATTTTTTCTAGGGACAGAAAACTATAGGTAGGGAGAGTGTCAGTGTGTTTTACTGTGCTAATCCTTGTTTCTAGGGACAGCGAAGGACAGTGAGGGAAATTCTC
Source organism: Rana muscosa (assembly GCA_029206835.1). Lineage (NCBI taxonomy): Eukaryota > Metazoa > Chordata > Amphibia > Anura > Ranidae > Rana > Rana muscosa. Next base: position 70,827,412 of record CM055121.1, on the reverse strand, counting down.
CTTGTGCTATAGTGTGCTAAAGCATTGATCATCAACCATCTTTAAAAAAACATTTTTTCTAGGGACAGAAAACTATAGGTAGGGAGAGTGTCAGTGTGTTTTACTGTGCTAATCCTTGTTTCTAGGGACAGGGAAGGACAGTGAGGGAAATTCTCCTTGTGCTATAGTGTGCTAAAGCATTGATCATCAACCATCTTTAAAAAAACATTTTTTCTAGGGACAGAAAACTATAGGTAGGGAGAGTGTCAGTTTCTTTCACTGTGCTAATCCTTGTTTATAGGGACAGGGAAGGACAGTGAGGGAAATTCTCCTTGTGCTATAGTGTGCTAAAGCATTGATCATCAACCATCTTTAAAAAAACATTTTTTCTAGGGACAGAAAACTATAGGTAGGAAGAGTGTCAGTTTCTTTCGCTGTGATAATCCTTGTTTCTAGGGACAGGGAAGGACAGTGAGGGAAATTCTCCTTGTGCTATAGTGTGCTAAAGCATTGATCATCAACCATCTTTAAAAAAAAAAAAATTCTAGGGACAGAAAACTATAGGTAGGAAGAGTGTCAGTTTCTTTTACTGTGCTAATCCTTGTTTCTAGGGACAGGGAAGGACAGTGAGGGAAATTCTCCTTGTGCTATAGTGTGCTAAAGCATTGATCATCAACCATCTTTAAAAAAACATTTTTTCTAGGGACAGAAAACTATAGGTAGGGAGAGTGTCAGTTTCTTTCACTGTGATAATCCTTGTTTCTAGGGACAGGGAAGGACAGTGAGGGAAATTCTCCTTGTGCTATACTGTGCTAAAGCATTGATCATCAACCATCTTTAAAAAAACATTTTTTCTAGGGACAGAAAACTATAGGTAGGAAGAGTGTCAGTTTCTTTCACTGTGATAATCCTTGTTTCTAGGGACAGGGAAGGACAGTGAGGGAAATTCTCCTTGTGCTATAGTGTGCTAAAGCATTGATCATCAACCGTCTTTAAAAAAACATTTTTTCTAGGGACAGAAAACTATAGGTAGGAAGAGTGTCAGTTTCTTTCACTGTGATAATCCTTGTTTCTAGGGACAGGGAAGGACAGTGAGGGAAATTCTACTTGTGCTATAGTGTGCTAAAGCATTGATCATCAACCATCTTTAAAAAAACATTTTTTCTAGGGACAGAAAACTAGAGGTAGGGAGAGTGTCAGTTTCTTTAACTGTGTTAATCCTTGTTTCTAGGGACAGGGAAGGACAGTGAGGGAAATTCTCCTTGTGCTATAGTGTGCTAAAGCATTGATCATCAACCATCTTTAAAAAAACATTTTTTCTAGGGACAGAAAACTATAGGTAGGAAGAGTGTCAGTTTCTTTCACTGTGATAATCCTTGTTTCTAGGGACAGGGAAGGACAGTGAGGGAAATTCTCCTTGTGCTATAGTGTGCTAAAGCATTGATCATCAACCATCTTTAAAAAAACATTTTTTCTAGGGACAGAAAACTATAGGTAGGAAGAGTGTCAGTTTCTTTAACTGTGATAATCCTTGTTTCTAGGGACAGGGAAGGACAGTGAGGGAAATTCTCCTTGTGCTATACTGTGCTAAAGCATTGATCATCAACCATCTTTAAAAAAACATTTTTTCTAGGGACAGAAAACTATAGGTAGGGAGAGTGTCAGTGTGTTTTACTGTGCTAATCCTTGTTTCTAGGGACAGCGAAGGACAGTGAGGGAAATTCTCCTTGTGCTATAGTGTGCTAAAGCATTGATCATCAACCATCTTTAAAAAAACATTTTTTCTAGGGACAGAAAACTATAGGTAGGGAGAGTGTCAGTGTGTTTTACTGTGCTAATCCTTGTTTCTAGGGACAGGGAAGGACAGTGAGGGAAATTCTCCTTGTGCTATAGTGTGCTAAAGCATTGATCATCAACCATCTTTAAAAAAAAAAAAATTCTAGGGACAGAAAACTATAGGTAGGAAGAGTGTCAGTTTCTTTCACTGTGATAATCCTTGTTTCTAGGGACAGGGAAGGACAGTGAGGGAAATTCTCCTTGTGCTATAGTGTGCTAAAGCATTGATCATCAACCATCTTTAAAAAAACATTTTTTCTAGGGACAGAAAACTATAGGAAGGAAGAGTGTCAGTTTCTTTCACTGTGATAATCCTTGTTTCTAGGGACAGGGAAGGACAGTGAGGGAAATTCTCCTTGTGCTATAGTGTGCTAAAGCATTGATCATCAACCGTCTTTAAAAAAACATTTTTTCTAGGGACAGAAAACTATAGGTAGAAAGAGTGTCAGTTTCTTTCACTGTGATAATCCTTGTTTCTAGGGACAGGGAAGGACAGTGAGGGAAATTCTCCTTGTGCTATAGTGTGCTAAAGCATTAATCATCAACCATCTTTAAAAAAACATTTTTTCTAGGGACAGAAAACTATAGGTAGGGAGAGTGTCAGTGTGTTTTACTGTGCTAATCCTTGTTTCTAGGGACAGGGAAGGACAGTGAGGGAAATTCTCCTTGTGCTATAGTGTGCTAAAGCATTGATCATCAACCATCTTTAAAAAAACATTTTTTCTAGGGACAGAAAACTATAGGTAGGGAGAGTGTCAGTTTCTTTCACTGTGATAATCCTTGTTTCTAGGGACAGGGAAGGACAGTGAGGGAAATTCTCCTTGTGCTATACTGTGCTAAAGCATTGATCATCAACCATCTTTAAAAAAACATTTTTTCTAGGGACAGAAAACTATAGGTAGGAAGAGTGTCAGTTTCTTTTACTGTGCTAATCCTTGTTTCTAGGGACAGGGAAGGACAGTGAGGGAAATTCTCCTTGTGCTATAGTGTGCTAAAGCATTGATCATCAACCATCTTTAAAAAAACATTTTTTCTAGGGACAGAAAACTATAGGTAGGGAGAGTGTCAGTTTCTTTCACTGTGTTAATCCTTGTTTCTAGGGACAGGGAAGGACAGTGAGGGAAATTCTCCTTGTGCTATAGTGTGCTAAAGCATTGATCATCAACCATCTTTAAAAAAACATTTTTTCTAGGGACAGAAAACTATAGGTAGGGAGAGTGTCAGTTTCTTTCACTGTGATAATCCTTGTTTCTAGGGACAGGGAAGGACAGTGAGGGAAATTCTCCTTGTGCTATACTGTGCTAAAGCATTGATCATCAACCATCTTTAAAAAAACATTTTTTCTAGGGACAGAAAACTATAGGTAGGAAGAGTGTCAGTTTCTTTCACTGTGATAATCCTTGTTTCTAGGGACAGGGAAGGACAGTGAGGGAAATTCTCCTTGTGCTATAGTGTGCTAAAGCATTGATCATCAACCATCTTTAAAAAAACATTTTTTCTAGGGACAGAAAACTATAGGTAGGAAGAGTGTCAGTTTCTTTCACTGTGATAATCGTTGTTTCTAGGGACAGGGAAGGACAGTGAGGGAAATTCTCCTTGTGCTATAGTGTGCTAAAGCATTGATCATCAACCATCTTTGAAATCTTTGTTTTTTGGACAGTCAGGGAAATTGTCGTTGTGCTATTCTGTGCGAAAGCAATCATCCTCAACCATATTTAGAAATCCTTAAGTAAAGGGACAGAGAAGGACACCTGAAGGTAGCCCTTATTGCTTTTTTCCCATCTCCCTGCAGGCCATCTATTAGAATGTCTGGAAGGCAAACAAGGAGAGGCAGACAGTCAGGAGGCAATAAAAGAGGGCAAGCAGGCTCTGTGTCTGGGGGCAACAGTGCTGGTCGTGGACGCGGTGCATTGTCATCAGCACATGGCCATGGGACACGCTTGTCCTTCTTTTCGGCAGCTGGACATGTTGAGCCACATCATGCCGAAGACTTGGTAGAGTGGATGACCAAGCCCTCCTCCTCCTCCTCATCCTCTCTCACCCAGGCTCAGGGTACTGGCAAAGCAGCTGCCAAAGCGTCCTCTTCCCTGGTATCAATGTCAGACTCATCATCAGTTACTCCTTCCCTAGACCCACCATGTCCTCCTCCTGAGGAGTCCCCCGAACTGTTTGAGCACAGTGTTGGGTACATGCTCCAGGAGGATGCCCAGCGTTTCGAAGGGTCTGATGATGAAACCCAGCTACAGGAAGGCAGTAGCGTGAGAGCAGACAGAGGGGATGCTCAAGAAGGACACCAATCTGGCAGTCATGTTCCAGCAGCTGCAGCATACTGCCAGATTGGCTCCAGTGATGAGGAGGGAGGGGATGATGAGGTCACTGACTCCATGTGGGTGCCTAATAGGAGAGAGGAGGAGGAGGAGGATGAGGAGGAGGCACATCTCCAACGAGGCAGGATGCCCTTTGGTGGCCAGCGTAAGGGCAGTACACCGACGGAATCACACCGCAGAGCTCCGCCTGTGCAGGGCGCTGCCTCTGCCCGTCATTCCAAAAGTTCTTTGGTGTGGGCCTTTTTTGAGGCTAGTGCATCAGATCGCACAGCTGCTGTTTGCAACATATGTCTCAAGCGTATATCGCGTGGCCAAAACATCAGCCGCTTGGGTACCACATGCCTGACCAGACATATGTTGACCTGCCATGCAGCTCGTTGGCAAGCCTACCTCAAAGACCCACACCAAAGAACAAAGCGGACCTCTCCTTGCACCGCATCAGCTGGGATCTCCAACCCCACTATAACTTCAGTCCTCTCTGAAACATGCACTGAGAGGAATGAAGGTGTAGAATTAGGTGTGTCACAGCCAAGTAGTTGCGGCCACTCTGCTAGCAGTACACCGACGTCCGATTCTAGCAGGCAAATTTCCCTGCCCCAGCTGCTGGACCGTCGAAAGAAGTTCACTCCCAGCCATCCACATGCCCAGCGGTTGAATGCTAGCTTGGCTAAATTGCTAGCGCTTCAACTGCTGCCTTTTCAGTTGGTAGACTCGGCCCCCTTCCGTGAGTTTGTGCAATGTGCGGTTCCTCAGTGGCAGGTTCCCAAACGCCACTTTTTCTCACGGAAGGCTATTCCGGCTCTCTACTGGCATGTGGAAGGCAATGTCTTGGCCTCGCTGGACAGGGCGGTCAGCGGTAAGGTGCATATTACCGCTGACTCATGGTCCAGCAGGCATGGACAGGGACGTTACCTTTCTTTCACGGCCCATTGGGTCACTCTTTTGGCAGCTGGGAAGGATGCAGGACAAGGTGCAGTAGTGTTGGAGGTTGTTCCACCGCCACGCCTCCAAAATGCTACTACTGGTTGTGACACACCTCTCTCCTCCACCCCCTCCTCTTCTTCTTCCTCCATGGCCTCTTCCTGTGCTTTGTCCTCTGAACCAGCGGTGCTCCGTAGGCGTTCAAGGGGCTACGCAAGTACGCAGGCAAAAAGATGCCATGCCGTGCTTGCGCTGGTGTGTTTGGGGGACAGAAGCCACACTGGGGCAGAGGTCCTGTCTGCTCTGCAGGGCCAGGCCGAGAGGTGGTTGACGCCACGCCAGCTTAAGCCAGGAATGGTGGTTTGCGACAATGGCACCAACCTCCTCTCCGCCCTCCGACAGGGACAACTGACCCATGTGCCCTGTGTGGCTCACATCCTTAACCTGGTGGTGCAGCGGTTCTTGGGCAGGTACCCGGGCTTACAGGATGTCCTGAGGCAGGCCAGGAAAGTCTGTGTGCATTTCCGCAGATCTTATAATGCCAGTGCTCGCCTGGCTGAGCTGCAAAAGGAGTTGAACCTGCCCAAGAACCGCCTTATATGTGACATGCCCACCAGGTGGAACTCAACGTTGGCCATGCTGCAGCGGCTGCACACGCAGCAGAGGGCCATCAATGAGTACCTGTGCGACTACGGCACCAGGACAGGGTCAGGGGAGCTTGTTTTTTTTTTCTCCACGCCAGTGGGGCATGATCAGGGATGCATGCACTGTCCTGGCACCATTTGAGGAGGCCACGAGGATGGTGAGCAGTGACAGTGCATGCATCAGTGACACTGTACCTCTTGTCCACCTGTTGGAGCACACGCTGCGTGGAATAATGGACAGGGCACTTGAGGCAGAACAGAGGCAGGAAGAGGAGGACTTCCTTGCCTCTCAAGGCCCCCTTTACCCAGACAGTGTTCCTTCTGTCCCACCCATTGCACAGGAAGAGGAGGAGGAGGAGGAGGATTGTGTCAGCATGGAGGTGGAGGCTGGCACTCAGCATCATCAGCAGCAGTCTTTTAGGGATGATTTACAGTCCCAAGAAACCAGTGGACTTGTACGTGGCTGGGAGGAGGTGGCTGCGGATCATGTCGTCCTTAGTGACCCAGAGGACTCCGGACCGAATGCCTCAGCAAACCTATGCTGCATGGCCTCCCTGATCCTGCAAAGTCTGCGGAAGGATCCTCGTATTCTTCGGATCAAGGAGAGGGACCATTACTGGCTGGCCACTCTCCTTGATCCACGGTACAAGGGTAAGGTTGCGGACCTTATGTTACCGTCGCAGAGGGAGCAGAGGGTGAGACAACTCCGGGAGGCCTTGCAGAAAGGTCTGTGCAACGCGTTCCCAGAGACTGGGAGGTTACAAACTCCTGGTCCTGGACAACGAGTTGCTGAGGCTTCGGCCAGTCAAAGAAGGAGCGGTGGGGAAGGTGGCCGTCTGACCGATGCGTTCAGACAATTCTTTAGTCCGCAGCCCCAAAGTATGATCGGTTCCAGCAACCATCGCCAGCGTCTGATAAACATGGTGCAGGAATATCTAGGGGCAAGGTCAGACTTGGACACCTTCCCCACCGAAAATCCTCTGGCTTACTGGGTCTTGAGGATGGATCACTGGCCAGAGCTTGCACAGTATGCAATTGAGCTACTGGCCTGTCCTGCATCCAGCGTTCTTTCGGAACGCACATTCAGTGCTGCTGGAGGATTTGTCACGGATCACAGGGTGCGCCTGTCCACCGACTCGGTTGATCGACTGACTTTCATCAAGATGAACCAGTCTTGGATCACCACCAGCTACCACACACCTGATGCTGATATAACAGACTAATTGATTTTAACATGTCACATCCCTTCAAGACTGATGCTGATGCTGAGTGCCTGTGCTGTTATGTTGACTGGCTATCCTCCTCCTCCGAGTCCTCAATGATACGATTGATGATGATAGCTTGGAAGATCATTTTTGTTTATGGGTGCCGCCACCAGTGGCTAAGGCCCAATTTTTCAGCCCCTGTTTAACAGGGGCGTGTAATTACAATTTTTTTAGCAATAATTTGCCATAGGGCTCATTGCTGTGCTCCAAGTACAGTATCTGTGAGGGGTTGGAGTGTTGTGCCACCAGTGCCTAAGGCCCAATTTTTCAGCCCCTGTTTAACAGGGGCGTGTCATTACAATTTTTGAAGCAATACTTTGCAACAGGGCTCATTGCTGTGCTCCAAGTACAGTATCTGTGAGGGGTTGTAGTGTTGTGCCACCATTGCCTAAGGCCCAATTTTTCAGCCCCTGTTCAACAGGGGCATGTAATTACAATTCTTGATCTAATAATTCACAGCAGGGCCCATTGCTGCACCCACCAAGAGTAACTCTGAGGGCTTACAGTGTTGTGGCAACACCACCACCACCACCACCACGAAAGGCCCAATTTTTCAGCCCCTGTTCAAAAGGGGCATGTAATTACAATTCTTGATCTAATAATTCACAGCAGGGCCCATTCCTGCACCCACCAAGAGTAACTCTGAGGGCTTACAGTGTTGTGGCAACACCACCACCACCACCACCACCACGAAAGGCCCAATTTTTCAGCCCCTGTTCAACAGGGGCATGCAATTACAATTCTTGATCTAATAATTCACAGCAGGGCCCATTGCTGCACCCACCAAGAGTAACTGTCAGGGCTTACAGTGTTGTGGCACCAGCACCACCATCAAAGGCCCAATTTTTACTACCACTGTTCAACAATTATATGTAATTAAAATTCCTGATATAATAGTTGACAGCAGGGCGTTCCAGCACCAACCAAGAGTAACTGTGAGTGCTTACAGTGTTGTGCCAACACCAACAACTAAGGGGCCTATTTCTGCAGAGTATATACGGCAGGTCCCTACTTTCAAACAACCAACTTACAAACGACTCCTACTTGCAAACGCAAGAAGACAACAGGAAGTGAGAGGAAATCTACCCCTTGAAAGGAAAATTCTCTCCTGTAAGAATTAATATGGGAGAAAGGTGTCTCCTCTGTACTGATGCTTTATCACCAATCCTTGTTTCAAGAAAAACACCACATTTCAAAAACAGTTGTCATTGGGACGGAAAGTGAGGTGAAATGTTCTGAACAGGGGCACAGACAGCAAAACAAATGTTACAGGGGTGATAACCCTTACCTATGTTTTCCAAAAAGTTTAAAAATAGATTTTTGGGCTGGAGCTACACTTAAACAATGTACCTGTTCAAAATTACAAACAGATTCTACATAAGAACAAACCTACAGTCCCTGTCTTGTATGCACCGCCTGTATACGGCTGTTCAGAGTATATAGGGCCTTTTTTATTTTATGTGCGGGGTTCCCCTTAATATCCATACAAGACCCAAAGGGGCTGGTAATGGGCTGGGGTAGGGGGGGTGGGTCATGGGGTAGCTATGCCATTTTTCTTAAAGATTTTCATCCATATTACCGGGACCAGACATTACATTAAAGCCGCAAGCAGTTTTAAATGGCTTTTTTTTCCTTTAGAAGTGTCATTTTGTGCAGGGACAGTTCTAAACACGGGAAACACGTGGCACTTCACAGGCATACTTTAGACACCCCTCAGGTACGATATTTAAAGGAATATTTGACTTTTTTTTTTCACTTTATGCATCATTAAAATGACTGCTCCCGAAAAACGACCATTTTTAAAACTTCTTTTTGCATTGATACATGTCCCCTGGTGCAGAACCCGGGTTCCCAAACCCTTTTTAGGACAATAACATGCATAATAGTCGTTATAATTAGCACTTTAGAATTCGAACGTTCGCATCCATTGTATTTAATAGGGTTCTAATGTTCGTACGAACTTTCGGTCCGTTCGCGGGTTCTGGTGCGAACCGAACCCGGGGGTGTTCGGCTCATCACTATTAGCAAGCTATTCCGGATCCGACCAAAAAAGCTTCATAGCTAAACGGTCGGTACCCAGGCCTTGCAGAGAAGAGCAGGGTTTTGCCTGTAATGCCTCTCTTAGGAGGGCTGGACCCTGGGATCCAGAGCTCTGGTCATACCCAAAACCAAGAGGCTATCTGTGCAGGGTGCTATACAGGTCCAGGGGAGTGGAATCCTTGGGAACCCGGTCCCTGAAGGTCTAGTACAATGCCTGCCGTGAGAGGTGAAGTTTGGGCTTCTGTGGACCAAACAAAGTCCTGCGGCGGGGAAAAGGTAAGTGGGGGCCCCTCAGGAACTTGGTTCTATTGAGGGGACCCCCAAGCCTAAGATGTCTTTCTGCCTGTTACCTAAAGGTATTCCCGCTAATAGCTGTATATGCCTAAGAAATCCTAGAAATGTCTTTTTCATAAAGGAAGTTTTAAAAACTGTAAACCTAGAAATGTGTTTCATAAAGGAGGTTTTAAAAAAAAAAAGACAAAAGTGCGGTACCTGTGTTTGTCCACTAGAGGCCGCTGTGGAACGTCTTTTTTTCTTGGGACTATTCCTTCCATGGTGAAAGTCCAGGCAGATGAGTGAGCTCTCTATCAGGGAAGCTGCATTCCTCTGTCATGCTGCCAAGTAGTTTCCTTCCATCCCCGAGTCCTGGTGAAACAGGGACCCTGGCTCCTCTCCCTACATGGCGCCAAGAGCACACACGTGCACGCGCGCGCGCGCGCGCACACACGCTTTCTTTTTATAAGATTTAGCTTCAAAAAAGGGGGCGGAGCCTGGCGGATGACGCGCTCTGTGCGCCCAGCGCTTCTGCGCATGTGCGGGCGTCCCAGCAAGATAAAAGGACTCAGTCCACGCTGCTTGCTATGGACACAGAGCATGAAAAGGAGCTGGTAGCATGGTATAGGGGCTTACAGCGGGCGGTTGATACAGGCATCCCCAGAAAGACGCATTAGTAGACACCCACTGATGTACATAGCAGCAAATTGCATTAGACTATTTCAGTAAAGGGGTGTATTGCGGCTGGAATACCTCAGCTTTGAACTAAGGAATATGCCGCCTAAAAAACTCCGAGATATACCTCTCAGGAAGTGTAGGGGGTCTCCATCGGGCTCTGAGGATCTGGAGCAGTCATCTGCACCTTCCTCCCCTGAGAAATCAGAGGTTAATACCCATAAGGAACCCCCGGGAGTGCCAGGTACTGCGGCTGTCCTCAGTCCACCTGCTCCTGCATATATAACAGAGGAGGTTTTTGCCTCAACTCTGGAGGGATTGGAGCAGAGATTGGCAGCATTGATCGCTTCTTCTCTACAGGAAAGAAAGCGCGCCAGATCTCCATCCCCTCCATTAGAGTGCCTGTTGGCAGAGCAACAGTCCCAGGAAGGGACTGACCTTCCTGAAGGGGATCAGGAGGAGGTTAACTCTGTTTTAGAGGAATCAACAGTAGATGAACCATTTTCAGCATCACAGACTGAAAGATTGTGGGTCCAGACCCTAACTGACATGGTTCGATCTGCATTTAAAATGCCTCTTGTTGAACCATCAACTACTGCTGTCTCCTCGTTGGGGTCGCTAAAAGCTCCCCAGATTAATTGCTCCTTTCCAATTCATCCATTATTGGAAGGACTTATATACCAGGACTGGGAACATCCTGATAAACTATTTGTTCCACCTAAGAAATTTCAGGTGATCTATCCCATGGAGGAAAAATTCACCCAGAGATGGAATGTTCCTACGGTGGACGCAGCCATTTCTTCTGTGAACAAATCACTGACATGTCCAGTAGATAATGTTCAAATGTTCAAAGATCCAGTAGATAAAAAATTGGAATCTTTATTAAAATCTGCTTTTTCCACAGCAGGGGCTGTTACACAGCCAGCAGTGGCAGCTATTGGGGTCTGCCAAGCTTTAAAGGATCAAATGAAAATGGTCCTGAGGGATTTGCCAGACCAGCAGGCCCAGGCTCTGGCTGATCCGGATGGAGTCGATCCGATCGGTCACCGCTGCCCTACAGGGGGAGGAATGGTTAGCCTCGATCGACATCAAAGATGCTTACTTGCATGTTCCCATCTTTCCAGGTCATCAAAAATTTCTACGCTTTGCAGTAGAAGGGCGCCATTTTCAGTTCAGAGCCTTACCATTCGGTCTGGCCACAGCACCACGAGTGTTCACAAAAATTCTGGCCCCACTGTTGGCCGATCTAAGAACACGAGGTGTAACGATAATGGCATACCTACACGACCTGTTGTTGATGGACCACTCAGTTGCCAAGCTAGAAGTGGTAATTGTCGATACAATCAAGTATCTAGAATCTCACGGTTGGGTCATCAACCTGGACAAGTCAGCCCTACAGCCAGTGAAAAACCTGGTATATCTAGGGCTACGGCTGGATTCAGACCAGAGGAAGATTTTCTTACCTCTAGACAATGTATCCTCTTTGAGGGGCTTGGTCCGTCTGCTTTGTGCAAAAAGACAGCCGTCCATACGCCTGTGCATGAGGCTGCTAGGAAAGATGGTAGCATCATTCGAAGCTGTGCCATACGCCCAATTCCACTCAAGGAATTTACAGAGGGCCATATTGTCAGCCTGGAACGGAAAAATTCAGGCTCTAGACTTCCCGATGGCTTTGTCCCCTTCCGTTCGGAAGAGTCTCTGCTGGTGGTTGATCCCCCAGAATCTCCAGAAGGGAAAACCCTTCAGTCCGATATCCTGGAAGGTGGTCACTACAGATGCCAGCCTTATAGGCTGGGGGGCAGTACTGGAGCAATGGTCTCTCCAGGGCAGATGGTCAAATGTAGTAAAAACCCTGCCCATCAATCTCTTAGAGATACGAGCAGCCCGGTATGCCCTAGTAGCCTGGGCATCCAGACTCCAAGGGTCCCCTGTCAGAATTCAATCAGACAATGCCACAGCAGTGGCATATATCAATCATCAGGGAGGCACCAGGAGTCGTGCAGTCCAGAGGGAAGTAAGTCACATCCTGGAATGGGCAGAAAAGCATGTCCCATGTATGTCAGCTGTCTTCATTCCAGGGGTGGAGAATTGGAAGGCGGACTTTCTAAGTCGCCAACAGTTATGCCCAGGGGAATGGTCCCTTCATCCCGAGGTCTTCCGAGCAATATGTCAGCGGTGGGGAACACCGGATGTAGATCTGCTAGCATCCAGATTCAACGCAAAGGTGGACAGATTTGTCTCCCGGACAAGGGATCCCCTCGCTTGCGGCTCGGATGCTCTGGTGTTCCCTTGGAATCAGTTCAGACTGATATATGCATTCCCTCCGCTACAATTGTTGCCTCGACTCCTTCGCAGAGTCAGGTTGGAAAAGAAGCCGGTGATCTTGGTGGCTCCAGCGTGGCCCCGAAGGGCCTGGTACGCGGAGATCATCAAAATGTCTGTGGGGAGTCCTTGGACCCTTCCACGTCGTCCGGACCTGCTTTCGCAAGGGCCGATATACCACCCTTCCTTACTAACTCTAAGTTTAACGGCCTGGCTATTGAATCCCACATCCTAAAGAAGAGAGGTCTCTCTAACTCTGTGGTATCAACTATAATCAATGCCAGGAAGCCTGTATCCAGGCAGATCTACTATAGAGTTTGGAAGGCGTACATCACTTGGTGCGAGGCCAGAAAGTGGCATCCACGTAAGTACGTTATAGGCAGAATTCTGGACTTCCTACAGTGGGCTGTAGACAGGAAGTTTGCCTTAAGTACTATCAGGGGTCAGGTTTCGGCCTTATCAATACTATTTCAAAGGCCCCTGGCTATGCATTCACTTGTCAAATCCTTTATGCAAGGGGTGACTCGTATTATTCCACCGATTAAAGCTCCCATATGTCCATGGGATCTAAATTTGGTTCTGTCGGTTCTGCAGAAGCAGCCATTTGAACCTTTGCGGCACATTTCCTTGGTTCTACTCACCAGAAAATTGATATTTTTAGTAGCCATATGCTCGGCTAGAAGAGTGTCGGAAGTAGCCGCCATGTCCTGTAAAGAGCCATATCTGGTTATTCATGAGGACAGAGTAGTATTACGTCCTCACCCAGCCTTTCTTCCTAAGGTGGTATCGAGGTTTCACTTGAACCAGGATGTGGTTCTTCCTTCTTTTCCCCAAACCGAGCTCGGTAGAGGAAAAGTTATTGCATTCTTTGAATGTAGTAAGAGCAGTTAAAGCTTATCTAAAAGCCACTGCTCAGATTCGTAGAACGGATTCTTTGTTTGTTCTGCCGGAAGGCCCCAGAAAGGGTCAGGCAGCATCAAAATCTACTTTAGCCAAGTGGATTCGACAGGTCATAATACAAGCCTATGGCTTGAGAAGTAGACCGCCTCCGTTCAAAGTTAGGGCGCACTCCACGAGAGCAGTTGGAACTTCATGGGCAGTGCATCACCAGGCCTCCCTGGCTCAAATTTGTAAGGCCGCAACATGGTCTTCAGTACACACGTTTACTAGGTTCTACCAGGTGGACGTTAGAAGTCAGGAGGATGTCGCCTTTGGGCGCAGTGTGTTGCAGGCCGCAAAAGATCCTCATGCCTGATGGCGCCCAGCTTATGTATGGTATATCCCCCCCCTCATTTGGCATTGCTTTGGGACATCCCATTAGTAATGACTATGTCGCTCTGTGTCCCGTGATGTATGAACAAGAAAGTAGGATTTTTAAAACAGCTTACCTGTAAAATCCTTTTCTTGGAGTACATCACGGGACACAGAGCTCCCACCCCTCTTTTGGGGACACGTATTGCTTTGCTACAAAACTGAGGTGCTCCCGGATGGGAGGGGCTTATATAGGGGAGGGTACTTCCTGTTTTGGAAGTTGCCAGCGCCAGCACCTGAAGGTAATTCTATATAACCCACATAGTAATGACTATGCCGCTCTGTGTCCCGTGATGTACTCCAAGAAAAGGATTTTACAGGTAAGCTGTTTTAACCACTTAACAACCGCCTGCCGACAAATAACGTCGACAAGGTGGTTGCTTAACTCTGGGAGGACGTTATATAACGTCCTCCCAGAATCGCGCTCCCGCGCGCCCCCTGGGGCGCGCACACGGGAAACTCCGTGACCGCCGGGTCCAGAGGACCCGGCGGATCACGAATCGCGGTAAATCGCCGCCGATAGCGGCCGTTTACCACGTGATCGCTCCGTCAAATGACGGAGCAATCACTTGTAAACATTTGATGACGCCGGTTCCTCCCTCCCCTCTCTGTACCGATCGGTACAGTGTGAGAGGAGAGGGGAGGGAGCGGATGGCAGCAGCAGCTCTGTGGGCTGGATCTGTGACAATTGCAGTCACATATCCAGCCATCCATCCATCCATCCCTGCTCAGCCATCCCTGTGCAATACTCTGCAATACACCCTGCCAATACTCTGCAATACACCCTGCCAATACTCTGCAAAATACCCTGCGCAATACTCTGCAAAATACTCTGCAATACTCTGGTGCAATACTCTGCAATACCCTGGCGCAATACTCTGCAATACCCTGCGCAATACTCTGCAATACCCTGTGCAATACTCTGCAATACCCTGCGCAATACTCTGCAAAACCCTGCAAAATACTCTGCAATACCCTGCAAAATACTCTGCAATACCCTGTGCAATACTCTGCAATACCCTGCGCAATACTCTGCAATACCCTGCGCAATACTCTGCAATACCCTGCAAAATACTCTGCAATACCCTGCGCAATACTCTGCAATACCCTGCGCAATACTCTGCAATACCCTGCACAATACTCTGCAATACCCTGCGCAATACTCTGCAATACCCTGTGCAATACTCTGCAATACCCTGCGCAATACTCTGCAATACCCTGCGCAATACTCTGCAAAATACTCTGCAATACCCTGCACAATACTCTGCAATACCCTGCGCAATACTCTGCAATACCCTGCGCAATACTCTGCAATACCCTGCGCAATACTCTGCAATACCCTGCGCAATTATCTGCAATACCCTGCACAATACTCTGCAATACCCTGCACAATACTCTGCAATACCCTGCAATACCCTGTGCAATACCCCGTGCAATACCCTGCCATACTCCGCAATACCCTGCCATAGTCCGCAATACTCCGCAATGCCCTGCAATGCCCGGCAATACTCCGCAATGCCCACTTCCCGCCCGCCGGCAGTCATATGACATCCTTGACTTTGTGCGGGGATATCTGAATGATGGGTGCAGCTACAGGCATCATTCAGATATCAGCTTTTTCAGCCGGCGATTCCCTACACCATAAGAACAATCATAGCGGCTGTTCCGCTGCTTGATCATTCTTACGGGAGGCGAGAGGGGATGTCCCCCCCTCCCACTGCCCTCCGGTGCTTCTACCGACTCACCGCTACGATCAAAGCCAGGATTGTTGTTTTTTTTTTGGTTTTTTTTCAGGCTTCCCAGCCTACAGGTGAGATGTGGGGTCTTATTGACCCCATATCTCACTGTAAAGAGGACCTGTCATGCCATATTCCTATTACAAGAGATGTTTACGTTCCTTGTAATAGGTATAAAAGTGATCAAAAAAATTTTTGGGGTGGAAAAACATGTCAAACTAAAATAAATGAAGTAAAATGAACAATAAAAAAATATATATTTTTTTTAAAGCGCCCCTGTCCCCGCGAGCTCGCATGCAGAAGTGGACGCATACGTAAGCCCCGCCCACATATGAAAACAGTGTTCAAACCACACATGTGAGGTATCTCTGCGAACGTTAGAGCGAGAGCAATCATTTTGGCCCTAGACCTCCTCTGTAACTAAAATCATGTAACCAGTAAAAATATTTAAAGCGTCGCCTATGGGGATTTTTTTTAAGTAGCGAAGTTTGGCGCCATTCCACGAGTGTTTGCAATTTTTAAGGGTGACATGTTAGGTATCTATTTACTTGGCGTAACTTCATCTTTCACATTATGCAAAAACATTGGGCTAACTTTACTGTTTTTTTTTTTTTTTAAGCACAAAACATTTTTTTTCCGTAAAAAACGTGTTAAAAAAATTGCTGCGCAAATATCGTGCGAGATAAAAAGTTGCAACAACCACCATTATATTCTCTAAGGTCTTTGCTAAAAAAACATATATAATGTTTTGGGGTTCTATGTAATTTTCTAGCAAATAAATGATGATTTTTACATGTAGGAGAGAAATGTCAGAATTGGCCTGGGTGCTCCAGAACGCCTGAAGGTGCTCCCTGCATGTTGGGCCTCTCTATGTGGCCACGCTGTGTAAAAGTCTCACACATGTGGTATCGCCATACTCGGGAGGAATAGCAGAATGTGTTTTGGGGTGTAATTTGTGGAATGCATATGCTGTGTGTGAGAAATAACCTGCTAATATGACAATTTTGTGAAAAAAAAAAAAGAGAAAAAAAAAATCTTGATTTTGCAAAGAATTGTGGGAAAAAATGACAACTTTAAAAAACTCACAATGCCTCTTTCTGAATACCTTGGAATGTCTTCTTTCCAAAAAGGGGTCATTTGGGGGGTATTTGTACTTTTCTGGCATGTTAGGGTCTCAAGAAATGAGATCGGCCGTCAGTACTTCAGGTGTGATCAATTTTCAGATATTGGCACCATAGCTTGTGGACTCTATAACTTTCACAAAGACCAAATAATATCCACCAATTTGTACTTATTTTTACCAAAGATATGTAGCAGTATAAATTTTGGCCAAAATTTATGAAGAAAAAATAGTAATTTGCAAAATTTTATAACAGAAACGAAAAAAAAATCATTTTTTTACAAAATTTTCAGTCTTTTTTCTCTTATAGCGCAAAAAATAAAAAACCCAACAGTGATTAAATACCACCAAAAGAAAGCTCTATTTGTGTGAAAAAAAGGACAAAAAATTCATATGGGTACAGTGTTGTATGACTGAGTAATTGTCATTCAAAATGTGAGAGCACCGAAAGCTGAAAATTGGTCTGGTTATTAAGGGGGTTTAAGTGCCCAGTGGTCAAGTGGTTAAAAATCCTACTTTTTCCATCATAGATCGCTCGGATAGCATACCCTTACTGACGCAAAGGTCAGCTATACGTAGTAGGCCCTTATTGGTCCACCATTCAAAAGCGTGAGGAACAAGGCCCGGGGTGAACTCACTATTTTTCAATAGGGGTGCCAATGGAGTATGGAGTGATTTGAATTTCTGGGTTCTGGAAAGCCTGTCCCAAATCTCTAGTGAGAAGGATAAAGATAGACATAATATAATTGGTCTTTCTTTAGGTGGAAGCCACATAATGTAGGAATAGGATTCCATGGTCATTCATATTGCTTGTGGTAGCTTAGAGTGAAACCTAGAGATTTGGGCCACCTGGGCCGCATAAAAGTATTTTAGCAGGTCAGGCAGACCAAGTCCACCTTTCTGTTTAGGAGTATACATTGTGCCTTTGTTCACCCTAGAATATTGAATGGATTAAGAATTGGACTTTAGACGGCACATGACTAGATAGTGTAAAAATCTAGGAGTATTTATTATAGGAAAATAGTAAAAAAATACATATTAACATTTAGAATTAACAATCTATTAGTTCTCAATACACGACTCAGGCTAATGCTCTAACAGCGCTTCAAAAAAATACAAAAACATAAATGAACTCAATAATAAATGAGATACATATCCAGCAGACAAGGCTAGTAAAAAAGTATGCATATGAAGCAGATGGCGTTAGCTATGGGTCCAGTGTATTAGGTGTAGTCTTGGATTGCTCTACCAGTTTCGCAAATTAACACTTCTTCAGGAGCATAGTAATAGGCCGGGTGTGTTGCAAGGTGTAACACAAACCTGGGTAAAACTGAATTGGCGATTTGTCTGTAGCAAATAGCCAATAATTGGTAAAAATCACAATAAACGACAGCTAGATGAGCTGCTAGGCACAAGCTGCTGGTAAGCAGTGACAAAAGATGTCCTCCAGGACTTTTAAGGCTATAAATGCCAAAAGAGAGGGGTATGTGCACCAATATGAATCCAGGTGCATAGGCTGGGCAGAGAACCTCTATCCACAAACAGCCTTAGGTAGTCTAAAAGCCAGGCTGTGAGCCTGGACACTGAATATGATAGTCAGTCTGGATAAAGCCTAGCAGTATCTCAGCATATTGCTAGGCTTTATCCAGACCGGCTATCATATTCAGTGTCCAGGCTCACAGCCTGGCTTTTAGACTACCTAAGCCTGTTTGTGGATAGAGGTTCTCTGCCCAGCCTATGCACCTGGATTCATATTGGTGCACATACCCCACTCTTTTGGCATTTATAGCCTTAAAAGTCCTGGAGGACATCTTTTGTCGCTGCTTACCAGCAGCTTGTGCCTAGCAGCTCATCTAGCTGTCGTTTATTGTGATTTTTTACCAATTATTGGCTATTTGCTACAGACAAATCGCCAATTCAGTTTTACCCAGGTTTTTGTTACACCTTGCAACACACCCGGCCTATTACTATGCTCCTGAAGAAGCGTTAATTCGCGAAACTGGTAGAGCAATCCAAGACTACACCTGATAGACTGGACCCATAGCTAACGCCATCTGCTTCATATGCATACTGTTTCACTAGCCTTGTCTGCTGGATATGTATCTCAATTATTATTGAGTTCATTCATGTTTTTGTATTTTTTTGAAGCGCTGTTAGAGCATTAGCCTTAATCGTGTATTGAGAACTAATAGATTGTTAATTCTAAATGTTAATATGTATTTTTTTACTATTTTCCTATAATAAATACCCCTAGATTTTTACACTATCTAGTCATGTGCCGTCTAAAGTCCAATTCTTAGTCCATTCAATATTCTTCCTGCTATATCGGGACGTTGGCACATTTGTACCAGTGCATCCACAGTGTCACCCTGTGAGGATGCACATTTAAGCAATTCCTTCAAAATTTGTTCACCCTAGGCCTCTTGTCCCCCCAGATAAACTGGAGGATTTTCCTTTGAAACATTTTTAGGTCGCTGCGTGCTAATGTCACAGGTATCGTGTGAAAGAAATCTAATATCCTTGGCAGGACATTAATTTTTATCGAGTGTAGTCTGCCGAACCACGATGGGGGGTGAATCTGCCATTTAGCCGAATCCTCGGTTAGCCGCTTGAAGAGGGCTGGTGTCAGGGAACCAACAGCAGGAGACGGACTTTAGGACCCAGCATCTCTGGCAGGAGAAGGACTTTAGGACCCAGTATCTCTACAAGCAGGTCACATGGGCCTATATAAGGAAGTCTGCTAATGTCTGCATTTGCTGGATTATCGTCAGCTTCTCCTGTGTTCCTGTGTCTTGCATCTCCTGCCTGTCTGATCTCCTGTGTACCAAACCCGGCTTGACTGACCTGCTCCTGTTGACTTCCTGGTGTATACCTGACCCCGGCCTGGCTAACGGACTCCGCTTACCTTGTCTTCTGTGCTAACACTCAGCTCTGCTGTGTTCTCGGACTGTCTTGCTGTGTTTGACCCCCTGGCCTGGCTTCTGACTCTGCTATCGGAACATTCCACTGGTCCTACCCTTTGGACCTCCTAAGCACGCCTGCTATCCTACAGTCTGCCTGTCCTACCAAGTTCCTGGCAACTAGCACTACCTACCAGGCAACCCGTGCTTCTGTGGGCACCACACCCCCTGTGTCATCTTCAGGGCTGTGCTGCACTCGGCCGCAAGGGGCGCCCCCTCTGCTACTCGGCCTCACATCAGAAACTTGACAGTATAATCCAG
This sequence comes from Rana muscosa, assembly GCA_029206835.1. Classification (NCBI taxonomy): domain Eukaryota; kingdom Metazoa; phylum Chordata; class Amphibia; order Anura; family Ranidae; genus Rana; species Rana muscosa. The sequence goes on along the minus strand of CM055121.1, from coordinate 70,807,742 downwards.
CCATGTCTGAGGCCGGCAGAGGTGCGTCCCCGTTAGAGACATTATGTCAACAGGCCACTACTTTGACCCAAGCAATCCAGACACTGCAAGAAGGATACCTCCAGCTAGAGGAGAGATTGCAACACCTGTCAGAGTCATCTGCTTCTGTGGACCCGGTCCCAGCTTCTACCAGTTCCACCCATGTACGTTCCTCTGTGGCTCCTACGATGGTGTTCCCTCCTCCAGAACCCCATGTTCCTGTCCCTGAAGGTTTTCTGTGGATCGAAGAAAGTTTAGATCCTTCAGGAATGCCCTGTCGGGTTCCTCATCTCCCTGCTATCCAATGAACCCCAGATCTGGGCCCACAGTTTATGGGAACGAAGAAGCACAGTCATTACCACAGTGGACACATTCCTGGCAGCCATGTCACAACTCTACGAGGACCCCCAGCATACAGCCACCGCCGAAGCTGCTCTGCATTCACTACAGCAGGGTAGTCGACCAGTGGAGGACTATACCGTGGACTTCCGTCGGTGGTCTGCAGACACAGGCTGGAACGAGGCTGCCCTCAAGCACCAGTTCCGCTTAGGACTTTCTGAGTCTCTCAAAGACGAGCTGGCCAGGATTGGGGTCCCCACTACACTTGAGGATCTCATCCAGTCATCCATCCAGCTGGATCGACGTCTACGCGAGAGACAGTCCGAACGAGCTCAGTCCTCCAGGCCTGCCATGATGCTGCCTAAAGTTTCTACTTCATTAGTGCCTGCTCCCACTGGTACTTCTATCCCAGTTCTTAGACAAATCGGCCTGCTAAATTTCGCATTAACCCCTGATGAAAGGCGTCATCGTATGCAATCAAGGCTCTGCCTCTATTGTGGAGGAAGCGGACATTTTCTTGCGTAACTGCCCCAGAAGGCCCAAGAAGCCACCTTCCTACCCTCCAGTGTAATTCCAGGTTTCCGAAGCTTCTCCTTCACACCTAGTTCTACCCATTGTGCTGCAATTTGGAAAAAGAGGAGACCCGGCTGCAGGCCATTATTGATTCTGGAGCATGCAGCTGCTTTGTGGACTTGAACCTGGCGAGAAACCTGAAGTTGCCCCTCCTCCAAAAGAAACAGGGACTGGAAGTCTGCCTGGCCGATGGCACATTGCCTAGTTCTGGCCCTGTTACCCAGGAGACTGTCCCTCTGCTTATCACCACTCCTGATGGCCATCAGGAATTCATACGCTTTGACGCTCTAAGCTCGCCTATGTCTCCAGTTATCCTAGGAATTCCATGGCTCCAAGCCCACAACCCTCAGATCAATTGGATCAAGAAGGAGGTCCTGTTCACCTCTCCCTATTGCCAGCAGCATTGCTTTATTCCTGAACAAAGAGACATTACCAGTTGCTTGACAGTCCACCCTGTATCTACCACTAACCAGAATATACCCCAGGCATACCAAGAATTCCTGGATGTCTTTGATAAGAAAAAAGCTGACGTTCTACCACCACATTGGCCATATGACTGTCCAATAGAATTACTTCCAGGGGCCGAGATTCCATTTGGACGAATATTCCCTCTCTCTGAAATGGAATTAGGAACTCTGCGACAATATATCTATGAAAATGTGGCTAAGGGCTTCATCCGAGCTTCCTCCTCTCCTGCCGTTGCCGGCATCTTTTTTGTAGAGAAGAAAGATAAGTCTTTAAGACCATGCGTGGATTATAGAGAGCTAAATAAAATCACAATAAAGAACCGCTACCCACTGCCATTAGTTCCTGAACTTTTCCAGAGATTCCGTACGGCCCAAGTATTTACCAAGCTCGACCTCCGGGGTGCCTATAACCTTGTTCGGATCCGTGAGGGCGATGAATGGAAGACAGCATTCAGAACGAGGTTCGGACACTTAGAGTACCTTGTAATGCCTTTTGGGCTCTGTAACGCCCCGGAAGCGTTTCAGCACTTCGTCAACGATATTTTCCGGGAATATCTTGACTATTTCGTCATCATCTATCTGGATGACATTCTCATATTTTCGGCTACTCTGGAGCTCCACCGTAAAGACAGTGCTGGTCACACTAAGAAAACATGGACTTTACGTGAAAGTGGAAAAGTGTGACTTTGAGAAGAAATCAATACAATTCCTAGGACTGATCATCTCCACGGGCGGTGTAGCTATGGATCCACAGAAAGTGCAGGCAATCCTGGATTGGCCAACTCCATCAGATAAGAAAGGGGTGCAAAGGTTTGTGGGCTTTGCAAACTTCTATAGGAGGTTTATAAGAAACTTCTCCTCCATCATCTCACCCATTACCCAGTTGACCCGCTTACATATCCGTTTCCAGTGGTCCTCCGAAGCCCAAACTGCTTTCGAGAGACTAAAGTTATTGTTTACCTCTGCACCAATCCTTCAACACCCTGAGCCTGCCCTGCCATACATCTTGGAGGTCGATGCCTCAGAAGTAGCCAAAGGGGCAGTCCTTTCACAACGCCAGGGACCCAAGTCCTTGCTTCACCCCGTGGCCTTCTCCTCGCGGAAAATGAGCCAGCCCGAGAGGAACTATGATGTAGGTGACCGCGAGCTCTTGCCCATTAAAACAGCCTTAGAGGAGAGGAGATACCTTCTTGAGGGGTCTGCTCACCCCATAATGATATTTACAGATCATCGGAACCTCGAATACCTCTGTACTGCCAAACGCCTGAGACCCCGTCAAGCCCGCTGGGCTCTGTTCTTTTCGAGGTTCAACTTCCACATCACCTACCGTCCCGGCTCCAAGAACGGAAAGGCCGATGCCTTATCCCGAATGTTCCCCGATACTCCGGAGGAGACAATATCTAGTACAATCCTGTCACCTCAGAACTTTCTTCTGATCCAACCCGATCTAAGATCTTCTCTTGAACAGGCTTCCCTCCAATGCCAGGAACCAGAAGCATCCTCTCTAAGAAACCAGGGAGGGTACCTCTGGCATCAGGACAAGATCTTTGTTCCGCAACAAACTGGAATACAGGTACTTTGCATGACCACCAACTCGATGGCCACTTCGGAGTGCGGAAAACTACGGATCTTATCCAACGATCCTTCTGGTGGCCTACCCTGAAATCTGATTGCAGGGAGTTTGTTAGCTCCTGCACTACCTGCCAGTGAAATAAAGGGTCCAACGTCAAGTCGTGGGGTCTGTTACGTCCTCTGCCAGTGCCGGAACAACCATGGAGAAATATATCTATGAACTTTATAGTAGAGCTGCCCCCATCCGAAGAATCTACAACAATCCTGGTAGTTGTGGACCGTCTATCCAAAATGGCGCACTTCTTGCCCATGGCAGGAACTCCTTCTGCTGCAGAAACAGCAAACATTTTCATAAGGGAGATAGTCAGGCTCCATGGCCTTCCTGACAGCATTGTGTCTGATAGAGGGGTACAATTCACCTCCCGGTTCTGGAGAGAGCTCTGCAAAGCATTATCAATCAAGGTGTGCCTGTCCTTAGCCTATCACCCCCAAAGCAACGGTCAAACTGAAAGGACCAACCAGACCTTAGAACAATATTTGCGTTGCTTCTGCTCCTTCTCCCAGGACGACTGGATCTCTCTACTCCCTTGTGCGGAGTTTACTTACAACAATACAGTACACTCAACCACCAATCAATCTCCGTTTTAGGCCAACTACAGTTTCCATCCTTCATTTCTACCTAATGTCATTCAGGAAGCCTCAGTTCCAGCAGTTCAAGACAGGATAAGTTCCATTCAGGCTAATTATCAAACCCTCCAGCTAACCATGCAGAAAGCGCAAGAGGACTACAAGAAACAATATGACAAGAGGAGGGGAGAGAGTCCTAGCTTTGAGGTTGGAGATAAGGTCTGGCTCTCTTCGGCAAATCTCAGGCTCCCTTGCCCCTCCCGGAAATTGGGTCCAAGATTTATCGGTCCATTTGAAATTAAACGAAAAATCAACCCAGTATCTTTTGAACTGTTACTACCAAGTTCGTATAAAGTGCATCCTGTGTTTCACGTATCTCTTCTTAAATCTGTTGTCTCTAGTCCTTTTCCAGGAAGAGAAGAAGACCCTCCGCCTCCAGTCTCAGTGGGAGATGAAACCGAATTCGAGGTAGAATCCATCCTGGACTGTCACAAGAGAGGTAGGACTATTAAATTTCTTATTAAATGGAAGGGTTATCCAGCAGAAGAGAATTCTTGGGAACCTGCAGGCAACATACATGCTCCTAGACTTCTCCAGAGATTCCGTGCCAGATACCCTGAAAGATGGGCCCGGTTGGGCATCCGGAGGCTGCCCCTTGGGGGGGCACTGTCAGGGAACCAACAGCAGGAGAAGGACTTTAGGACCCAGCATCTCTGGCAGGAGAAGGACTTTAGGACCCAGTATCTTTACAAGCAGGTCACATGGGCCTATATAAGGAAGTCTGCTAGTGTCTGCATTTGCTGGATTATCGTCAGCTTCTCCTGTGTTCCTGTGTCTTGCATCTCCTGCCTGTCTGATCTCCTGTGTACCAAACCCGGCTTGCCTGACCTGCTCCTGTTGACTTCCTGGCGTATACCTGACCCCGGCCTGGCTAACGGACTCCGCTTACCTTGTCTTCTGTGCTAAGACTCAGCTCTGCTGTGTTCTCGGACTGTCTTGCTGTGTTTGACCCCCTGGCCTGGCTTCTGACTCTGCTATCGGAACATTCCACTGGTCCTACCCTTTGGACCTCCTAAGCACGCCTGCTGTCCTACATTCTGCCTGTCCTACCAAGTTCCTGGCAACCAGCACTACCTACCAGGCAACCTGTGTTCTGTGGGCACCACACCCCCTGTGTCATCTTCAGGGCTGTGCTGCACTCGGCCACAAGGGGCGCCCTCTCTGCTACTCGGCCTCACATCAGAGACTTGACAGCTGGGTAGTTTCTCTTATATAGTGTTTGGATAGATGAGGTCAAATGAATACCTATATATGGAAGAGCCTCAGGTTCCCACAAGAATTGATGTGACTGCTCAAGCCTTTTCTGAGTGGAGCTTGGTAGTGAGAGGTTCAGTGCCCTAGATTTGCTATGGTTTATGTTTCGTCCCGAAATATCCGAGAATGGATGTAGGGTTGTGTATAGATTAGGTAATGATGTGATCGGTGAGGTCAGAGTTAGCAGTGAATCGTCTGCAAAAAGCAGGCACTTATGTTCATAGCCACCACAAACAATCCCTTTGACGTCCTGACATGCACAAATTTTTATTGCCAATGGCTCTATTGCTAGAGCGAATAATAGCGGTGATAACGGACACCCTTGCCTAGTTCCCCTCCCGATAGCAAGGGGTTGGGAGAAGTATCACCGAAGCATTAAGGAGGCAGTTGGTGTGTCATACAGCGTCCGAAGGAGGGCCAGAAAGCATTCGCCAAATCCAAAACGATGTAATACGTCAAACAAATAATCTCAGGAAAGGGAATCAAACGCCTTCTGGATGTCGAACGAAAGCAGCATACCCCGTCTAGGTCCCCCACCATCCCAGTCTGATTGGATCGCTGAGATTAGATTTATTATTCTACGGGTTTGATCTGATGCCTGTCTGTTCGGAACTAAACCAGCCCGATCGGGGTGAATGTAACGTGGGAGAAGGGTGTTTAATCTTAGGGCTAGGACTTTAGTTAAAATTTTTAGATCCGTGTTAATGAAGGAAATCGGGTGGTAATTAGTGCAGTCCCCATGATCCTTACCCGGTTTCGGTATGACATTTAGAAAAGCTGCATTTTCATGACCAGGGAGTATATTACCTCGTCACAGGTCATTAAAGTACGTACATAGGTAAGGAGTGAGAATTTCTTGATATTTCTTATAATAATGGCCGGGGTAACTGTCCGGTCCTGGTGCCTTAGAGGGGTGGATAGTCTTTATGGCAGCCTTGATCTCAGTTTCTGTGAAAGCTTTGTCCATCAGGTTCGCATGGTCCTGAGTCAATTTGGGCAGTTGGATACCGTGGAAGAATGCCTCTATCTTAGGTGGCTCAGATTTATTAGGCGGGCTATATAATCTGGTATAAAATGTATGGAATTCCTTGATAATCAGTTCAGGGTTTTGGGTGAGGTGACCGGTCAGTAGTCTTAATTTAGGTAGAGTCGACATATAGGGCCGGGGTACCAACTTCCTAGCTAACATTGTGGTTGGTTTATCTCCCATGGTGTAAAACCTATTCTTAGACCAGCTGACATATTTTTCCGCTTGTGTGGTCAGGCTGAGATTTAGTGCATTATAACCTGTCCCTGGGCCTTGGGCATCAGTATCCTGAGCATATTTTTAAAGAATTCTGGCTGTCCAGTGTTCGGGGCATAGTACGATATGAATGAGACCGTCTGATCATGAAGACGACCCACTGCCATAAGGTATCTACCTCCTTTGTCTTTCACTATTGTGATGGGCGTAAAGGGGGTCCGCTTAAAAAAGCAAACCGACACGCTCCCCTTTTTTTCAGGACCGCACGCAAGGAAAAATTGTGGGTATTTAACGTTAAGGTATTGGGGTGCCAAGGTTTTAGAAAAATGGGTTTCCTGTATCAAGAGGATTTCAGCTTTTTGTCTATGATAGAATTGAAAGGCCTTGGTCCTCTTGGTAGGGGAATTAAAGCCATGTACATTATGGGTAGGGATGAACAGTCTCCCCTCTTCGGTTCACGTGAATTTTAGAACCCTATTAAATACAATGGACTTGAACGTTCGAAATCAAAAGTGCTAATTATAAAGGCTAATATGCAATTTATTGTCCTAAAAAGGGTTTGGGGACCTGGGTCCTGCCCCAGGGGACATGTATCAATGCAAAAAAAAGTTTTAAAAGCGGCCGTTTTTTCGGGAGCAGTGATTTTAATAATGCATAAAGTGAAAAATAAAAAGTGAAATATTCCTTTTAATTTCGTACCTGGGGGGGTGTAAAATATGCCTGTAAGGCAGCGCTTGTTTCCCTTGCTTAGAACTGTCCCTGCACAAAATGTCATATCTGAAGGAAAAAAAGCCATTTAAAACCACTCGCAGCTATACTGAATTGTCGGCTCCCGGCAATACAGAGTAAAGTCATTGATAAAAAATAAAAAAAATGCGTGGGGGTCCCCCCAAATTCATTTACCAGGCCCTTCAGGTCTGATGTCCCTCGTATCTCAGACCCCGCCTACGTCTTGGCTGAGCGGACCTGATGGGGAACTTCCTCTTCAGTGTAAAAAAATGAATAGACACGCCCTTTCTCACGTTCCCCATCAGGTCCGCTCCTGATGGGGAACGTGAGAAGGGGCGGGTCTATTCATTTTTTTACACTGAAGAGGAAGTTCCCCATCAGGTCCGCTTAGCCAATGATGTAGGCGGGGTCTGAGATACGAGGGCACCCCCGCCCCCTTGTACCTCAGACCCTGCCTACGTCATTGGCTGAGCGGACCTGATGGGGAACTTCCTCCGCAGTGTAGGTCCGCTCAGCCAATGACGTTTCGAGTGGAGACTGCAGTGCTGGACATTGGATCGCCGCGGGACATTGGATTACATCGCTGGAATGTGTTTTTATTTTTTTATTTTTAATAAAGGACTTTTTCAAGGTGTCTGTGTGTTTTTTTTACATTTTTTTTACACTTTCTTCGTGAAATGGTAGGGGTACAATGTACCCCTTACCAATTCACATAGGGGGGGGCGGGATCTTAGGTGTCCCCTTTGTTAAAGGGGTCTTCCAGATTCCGATAAGCCCCCTGCCCGCAGACCCCCACAACCACCGGGCAAGGGTTGTGAGGATGAGGCCCTTGTCCCCATCAACATGGGGACATCCTCCCCATGTTGAGGGCATGTGGCCTGGTACGGTTCAGGAGGGGGGGCTCTCTCGTCCCCCCTCTTTTCCTGTGGCCTGCCAGGTTGCCTGCTCGGATAAAGGGTCTGGTATGGATTTTTGGGGGAACTCCACGCCATTTTTTTTTTATTTGGGGTGGAGTTCCCCTTAAAATCCATACCAGACCTGAAGGGTCTAGTATGGATATTTGGGGGGAACCCCACGTCATTTTTTTTCAAATTTGACGCAGGGTTCCCCTTAATATCCATACCAGACCTGAAGGGCCTGGTAATTGAATTTGGGGGGACCCCACGCATTTTTTTTTATCAATGACTTTTCTCTGTATTGCCGGGAGCCGACAATTCATTATAGCCGCGAGTGAGTTTTAAATGACTTTTTTTCCTTCAGAAATGACATTTTGTGCAAGGACAGTTCTAAGCAAGGGAAACAAGCGCTGCTTTACAGGAATACTATACACCCCCCAGGTATGAAATTGAAAGGAATATTTCACTTTTATTGTTTCACTTTAAGCATTATTAAAATCACTGCTCCCGAAAAAACAACCGTTTTTAAAACTTTTTTTTGCATTGATACATGTCCCCTGGGGCAGGACCCGGGTCCCCAAACACTTTTTATGACAATAACTTGAATATAAGCCTTTAAAATTAGCACTTTAGATTTCTCACATAGACTTTTACAGGGTGTTCCACGGCTTTTTGAGTTTGCCGCGAACATCCCAAATTGTTCGCTGTTCGGCGAACATGCGAACAGGCAATGTTCGAGTCGAACATGAGTTCGACTCGAACTCGAAGCTCATCCCTAATTATGGGTGATTACTGAATAGTCAGTAGAATATGTCTTAGCCATCAAGGTAGGGCAGAGCACTAGGGATGAGCCGAACACCCCCCGGTTCGGTTCGCACCAGATCTTTCGAACGGACCGAAAGCTTGCACGAACGTTAGAACCCTATTAAATACAATGGACGCGAACGTTCGAAATCTAAAGTGCTAATTATAACGACTAATATGCATGTTATTGTCCTAAAAAGGGTTTGGGGGCCCGGGTTCTGCCCCAGGGGACATGTATCAATGCAAAACAAAGTTTTAAAAATGGCCGTTTTTCGGGAGTAGTCATTTTAATGATGTATTAAGTGAAAAAAAAAAAGTGAAATATTCCTTTAAATATCGTACCTGGGGGAAGTCTAAAGTATGCCTGTGAAGTGGCATGTGTTTCCCGTGTTTAGAACTGTCCCTGCACAAAATGACATTTTAATGTAATGTCTGGTCCCGGTAATATGGATGAAAGTCTTTAAGAAAAATGGCATGGCTACCCCCATCACCCTTTGGTGTACTAACAGTACTAAAAAAGTATTGCACAATGTTGTTCTAAACGAAAGTGCAAGGTGCAGGGTGTATGACACTCAATAAATATGAAACATAAAAAACTTTAGTGTACCAACAGTACTAAAAAAATTGTAACGATGATATCCTAAGATAAATTGCTAATAATAAGTAAACTTTAAAAAATATAAACAATCCAACAAAAGCCTGTAAATTGGCTTACGGTGTCAGCAAATGCTGAAGTGATAATAAAGTGCAACTGTGCAAAAAATGGTGACAAACAATACAAAATGAAAAAAGTGATATTCTGTCAGCAACTGCTAAGGCAATAAATGACAAAAAATTGCAAATCATGCAGATATGTGACAAACGCAAATATAATCAAATTATTAGAACCATAATGTTGTGCAAACATGCAAAATCCTGGAGAAAGGGGGGTAGGTATCTTGGGGGTAAAGTGATCGTGCAAAGTTTGTGGTGCGTTTTTTTCAGTCCAAACAGAAATATATAAAGTGCTGGTTAGAGTGATGGTTCCTTTGTGACTTCCTGTGCTGTGTATATCCCGCTATTGAAGTGATTAGGTGGCCCCTTATCTCACTGCTGTGAGGTTACAGCATATGTGTTAATCCTGTGTGGGTCCTGATATTTTGCACAAAGGAACCATCACTGTAATCAGCACTTTATATATTTCTGTTTGGACTGAAAAAAACGCACCACAAACTTTGCATGATCACTTTACCCCCAAGATACCTACCCCCCTTTCTCCAGGATTTTGCATGTTTGCACAACATTATGGTTCTAATAATTTGATTATATTTGCGTTTGTCACATATCTGCATGATTTGCAATTTTTTGTCGTTTATTGCCTCAGCAGTTGCTGACAGAATATCACTTTTTTCATTTTGTATTGTTTGTCACCATTTTTTGCACAGTTGCACTTTATTATCACTTCAGCATTTGCTGACACCGTAAGCCAATTTACAGGCTTTTGTTGGATTGTTTATATTTTTTAAAGTTTACTTATTTTTAGCAATTTATCTTAGGATATTATCGTTACAATTTTTTTAGTACTGTTGGTACACTAAAGTTTTTTATGTTTCATATTTATTGAGTGTCATACACCCTGCACCTTGCACTTTCGTTTAGAACAACATTGTGCAATACTTTTTTAGTACTGTTAGTACACCAAAGTGTGCTGTCCATCTATCCTTTCCTTTGATTACATTCATCTGCTCAGCACTACCTTTTATACACACTGATATTACCAGGCTATGGTTTTTGCCTTTCCAGTGCTTTGTAGCAGTTGATACCTTTATTGGCATAGTAGCGCGGCAATACTTTTCATACAAATACTACCCCCATCACCCACCCCAGCCCATTACCAGCCCCTTTGGATCTTGTATGGATATTAAGGGAAACCCCGCACCCAAAATAAAAAAAGGCCCTATATACTCAGAACAGCACTATACAGGTGGTGCAAACAAGACAGGGACTGTAGGTTTGTTCTTAAGTAATATCTGTTTGTAATTTTGAACAGGTACATTGTTTAAGTGTAGCTCCAGCCAAAAAATCTATTTTTAAGCTTTTTGGAAAACATAGGGAAGGGTTATCACCCCTGTAACATTTGTTTTGCTGTCTGTGCACCTGTTCAGAACATTTCACCTCACTTTCCGTCCCAATGACAAATGTTTTTGAAAAGTGGGGTTTTTATTGAAACAAGGATTGGTGATAAAGCATCAGTAGAGAGTAGACACCTTTTTCCCATATTAACTCTTACAGGAGAGAATTTCCCTTCCTAGGGGTAGATTTCCTCTCACTTCCTGTTGTCTCCTTTCGTTTGCAAGTAGGAGTCGTTTGTAAGTTGGATGTTTGAAAGTAGGGGCCTGCCATATATACTCTGCTGAAATTTGCCCCTTAGATGTTGGTGTTGCCACAACACTGTGAGCCCTCACAGTTACTCTTGGTGGGCGCTGGAACGCCCTGCTGTGAACTATTATATCAGGAATAGTGATGAGCCGAACACCCCCGGGTTCGGTTCGCACCAGAACCCGCGAACGGACCGAAAGTTCGTACGAACATTAGAACCCTATTAAATACAATGGATGCGAACGTTCGAATTCTAAAGTGCTAATTATAACGACTATTATGCATGTTATTGTCCTAAAAAGGGTTTGGGAACCCGGGTTCTGCACCAGGGGACATGTATCAATGCAAAAAGAAGTTTTAAAAACGGTCGTTTTTCGGGAGCAGTCATTTTAATGATGCATAAAGTGAAAAAAAAAAAGTCAAATATTCCTTTAAATATCGTACCTGGGGGGTGTCTAAAGTATGCCTGTGAAGTGCCACGTGTTTCCCGTGTTTAGAACTGTCCCTGCACAAAATGACACTTCTAAAGGAAAAAAAAAGCCATTTAAAACTGCTTGCGGCTTTAATGTAATGTCTGGTCCCGGTAATATGGATGAAAATCTTTAAGAAAAATGGCATAGCTACCCCATGACCCCCCCCCCCCTACCCCAGCCCATTACCAGCCCCTTTGGGTCTTGTATGGATATTAAGGGGAACCCCGCACATAAAATAAAAAAGGCCCTATATACTCTGAACAGCCGTATACAGGCGGTGCATACAAGACAGGGACTGTAGGTTTGTTCTTATGTAGGATCTGTTTGTAATTTTGAACAGGTACATTGTTTAAGTGTAGCTCCAGCCCAAAAATCTATTTTTAAACTTTTTGGAAAACATAGGTAAGGGTTATCACCCCTGTAACATTTGTTTTGCTGTCTGTGCCCCTGTTCAGAACATTTCACCTCACTTTCCGTCCCAATGACAACTGTTTTTGAAATGTGGTGTTTTTCTTGAAACAAGGATTGCTTATAAAGCATCAGTACAGAGGAGACACCTTTCTCCCATATTAATTCTTACAGGAGAGAATTTTCCTTCCAAGGGGTAGATTTCCTCTCACTTCCTGTTGTCTTCTTGCGTTTGCAAGTAGGAGTCGTTTGTAAGTTGGATGTTTGAAAGTAGGGACCTGCCGTATATACTCTGCAGAAATAGGCCCCTTAGTTGTTGGTGTTGGCACAACACTGTAAGCACTCACAGTTACTCTTGGTTGGTGCTGGAACGCCCTGCTGTCAACTATTATATCAGGAATTTTAATTACATATAATTGTTGAACAGTGGTAGTAAAAATTGGGCCTTTGATGGTGGTGCTGGTGCCACAACACTGTAAGCCCTGACAGTTACTCTTGGTGGGTGCAGCAATGGGCCCTGCTGTGAATTATTAGATCAAGAATTGTAATTGCATGCCCCTGTTGAACAGTGGCTGAAAAATTGGGCCTTTCGTGGTGGTGGTGGTGGTGGTGGTGTTGCCACAACACTGTAAGCCCTCAGAGTTACTCTTGGTGGGTGCAGGAATGGGCCCTGCTGTGAATTATTAGATCAAGAATTGTAATTACATGCCCCTTTTGAACAGGGGCTGAAAAATTGGGCCTTTCGTGGTGGTGGTGGTGGTGGCGTTGCCACAACACTGTAAGCCCTCAGAGTTACTCTTGGTGGGTGCAGCAATGGGCCCTGCTGTGAATTATTAGATCAAGAATTGTAATTACATGCCCCTGTTGAACAGGGGCTGAAAAATTGGGCCTTAGGCACTGGTGGCACAACACTACAACCCCTCACAGATACTGTACTTGGAGCACAGCAATGAGCCCTGTTGCAAAGTATTGCTTCAAAAATTGTAATGACACGCCCCTGTTAAACAGGGGCTGAAAAATTGGGCCTTAGGCACTGGTGGCACAACACTCCAACCCCTCACAGATACTGTACTTGGAGCACAGCAATGAGCCCTGTTGCAAAGTATTGCTTCAAAAATTGTAATGACACGCCCCTGTTAAACAGGGGCTGAAAAATTGGGCCTTAGGCACTGGTGCCACAACACTCCAACCCCTCACAGATACTGTACTTGGAGCACAGCAATGAGCCCTATGGCAAATTATTGCTAAAAAAATTGTAATTACACGCCCCTGTAAAACAGGGGCTGAAAAATTGGGCCTTAGCCACTGGTGGCGGCACCCATAAACAAAAATGATCTTCCAAGCTATCATCATCAATCGTATCATTGAGGACTCGGAGGAGGAGGATAGCCAGTCAACATAACAGCACAGGCACTCAGCATCAGCATCAGTCTTGAAGGGATGTGACATGTTAAAATCAATTAGTCTGTTATATCAGCATCAGGTGTGTGGTAGCTGGTGGTGATCCAAGACTGGTTCATCTTGATGAAAGTCAGTCGATCAACCGAGTCGGTGGACAGGCGCACCCTGTGATCCGTGACAAATCCTCCAGCAGCACTGAATGTGCGTTCCGAAAGAACGCTGGATGCAGGACAGGCCAGTAGCTCAATTGCATACTGTGCAAGCTCTGGCCAGTGATCCATCCTCAAGACCCAGTAAGCCAGAGGATTTTCGGTGGGGAAGGTGTCCAAGTCTGACCTTGCCCCTAGATATTCCTGCACCATGTTTATCAGACGCTGGCGATGGTTGCTGGAACTGATCATACTTTGGGGCTGCGGACTAAAGAATTGTCTGAACGCATCGGTCAGACGGCCACCTTCCCCACCGCTCCTTCTTTGACTGGCCGAAGCCTCAGCAACTCGTTGTCCAGGACCAGGAGTTTGTAACCTCCCAGTCTCTGGGAACGCGTTGCACAGACCTTTCTGCAAGGCCTCCCGGAGTTGTCTCATTCTCTGCTCCCTCTGCGACGGTAACATAAGGTCCGCAACCTTACCCTTGTACCGTGGATCAAGGAGAGTGGCCAGCCAGTAATGGTCCCTCTCCTTGATCCGAAGAATACGAGGATCCTTCCGCAGACTTTGCAGGATCAGGGAGGCCATGCAGCGTAGGTTTGCTGAGGCATTCGCTCCGGAGTCCTCTGGGTCACTAAGGACGACATGATCCGCAGCCACCTCCTCCCAGCCACGTACAAGTCCACTGGTTTCTTGGGACTGTAAATCATCCCTAAAAGACTGCTGCTGATGATGCTGAGTGCCAGCCTCCACCTCCATGCTGACACAATCCTCCTCCTCCTCCTCCTCCTCTTCCTGTGCGATGGGTGGGACAGAAGGAACACTGTCTGGGTAAAGGGGGCCTTGAGAGGCAAGGAAGTCCTCCTCTTCCTGCCTCTGTTCTGCCTCAAGTGCCCTGTCCATTATTCCACGCAGCGTGTGCTCCAACAGGTGGACAAGAGGTACAGTGTCACTGATGCATGCACTGTCACTGCTCACCATCCTCGTGGCCTCCTCAAATGGTGCCAGGACAGTGCATGCATCCCTGATCATGCCCCACTGGCGTGGAAAAAAAAACCAAGCTCCCCTGACCCTGTCCTGGTGCCGTAGTCGCACAGGTACTCATTGATGGCCCTCTGCTGCGTGTGCAGCCGCTGCAGTATGGCCAACGTTGAGTTCCACCTGGTGGGCATGTCACATATAAGGCGGTTCTTGGGCAGGTTCAACTCCTTTTGCAGCTCAGCCAGACGAGCACTGGCATTATAAGATCTGCGGAAATGCACACAGACTTTCCTGGCCTGCCTCAGGACATCCTGTAAGCCCGGGTACCTGCCCAAGAACCGCTGCACCACCAGGTTAAGGACGTGAGCCACACAGGGCACATGGGTCAGTTGTCCCTGTCGGAGGGCGGAGAGGAGGTTGGTGCCATTGTCGCAAACCACCATTCCTGGCTTAAGCTGGCGTGGCGTCAACCACCTCTCGGCCTGGCCCTGCAGAGCAGACAGGACCTCTGCCCCAGTGTGGCTTCTGTCCCCCAAACACACCAGCGCAAGCACGGCATGGCATCTTTTTGCCTGCGTACTTGCGTAGCCCCTTGAACGGCTACGGAGCACCGCTGGTTCAGAGGACAAACCACAGGAAGAGGCCATGGAGGAAGAAGAAGAGGAGGGGGTGGAGGAGAGAGGTGTGTCACAACCAGTAGTAGCATTTTGGAGGCGTGGCGGTGGAACAACCTCCAACACTACTGCACCTTGTCCTGCATCCTTCCCAGCTGCCAAAAGAGTGACCCAATGGGCCGTGAAAGAAAGGTAACGTCCCTGTCCATGCCTGCTGGACCATGAGTCAGCGGTAATATGCACCTTACCGCTGACCGCCCTGTCCAGCGAGGCCAAGACATTGCCTTCCACATGCCGGTAGAGAGCCGGAATAGCCTTCCGTGAGAAAAAGTGGCGTTTGGGAACCTGCCACTGAGGAACCGCACATTGCACAAACTCACGGAAGGGGGCCGAGTCTACCAACTGAAAAGGCAGCAGTTGAAGCGCTAGCAATTTAGCCAAGCTAGCATTCAACCGCTGGGCATGTGGATGGCTGGGAGTGAACTTCTTTCGACGGTCCAGCAGCTGGGGCAGGGAAATTTGCCTGCTAGAATCGGACGTCGGTGTACTGCTAGCAGAGTGGCCGCAACTACTTGGCTGTGACACACCTAATTCTACACCTTCATTCCTCTCAGTGCATGTTTCAGAGAGGACTGAAGTTATAGTGGGGTTGGATATCCCAGCTGATGCGGTGCAAGGAGAGGTCCGCTTTGTTCTTTGGTGTGGGTCTTTGAGGTAGGCTTGCCAACGAGCTGCATGGCAGGTCAACATATGTCTGGTCAGGCATGTGGTACCCAAGCGGCTGATGTTTTGGCCACGCGATATACGCTTGAGACATATGTTGCAAACAGCAGCTGTGCGATCTGATGCACTAGCCTCAAAAAAGGCCCACACCAAAGAACTTTTTGAATGACGGGCAGAGGCAGCGCCCTGCACAGGCGGAGCTCTGCGGTGTGATTCCGTCGGTGTACTGCCCTTACGCTGGCCACCAAAGGGCATCCTGCCTCGTTGGAGATGTGCCTCCTCCTCATCCTCCTCCTCCTCCTCTCTCCTATTAGGCACCCACGTGGAGTCAGTGACCTCATCATCCCCTCCCTCCTCATCACTGGAGCCAATCTGGCAGTATGCTGCAGCTGCTGGAACATGACTGCCAGATTGGTGTCCTTCTTGAGCATCCCCTCTGTCTGCTCTCACGCTACTGCCTTCCTGTAGCTGGGTTTCATCATCAGACCCTTCGAAACGCTGGGCATCCTCCTGGAGCATGTACCCAACACTGTGCTCAAACAGTTCGGGGGACTCCTCAGGAGGAGGACATGGTGGGTCTAGGGAAGGAGTGACTGATGATGAGTCTGACATTGATACCAGGGAAGAGGACGCTTTGGCAGCTGCTTTGCCAGTACCCTGAGCCTGGGTGAGAGAGGATGAGGAGGAGGAGGAGGGCTTGGTCATCCACTCTACCAAGTCTTCGGCATGATGTGGCTCAACATGTCCAGCTGCCGAAAAGAAGGACAAGCGTGTCCCATGGCCATGTGCTGATGACAATGCACCGCGTCCACGACCAGCATTGTTGCCCCCAGACACAGAGCCTGCTTGCCCTCTTTTATTGCCTCCTGACTGTCTGCCTCTCCTTGTTTGCCTTCCAGACATTCTAATAGATGGCCTGCAGGGAGATGGGAAAAAAGCAATAAGGGCTACCTTCAGGTGTCCTTCTCTGTCCCTTTACTTAAGGATTTCTAAATATGGTTGAGGATGATTGATTTTGCACAGAATAGCACAACGACAATTTCCCTGACTGTCCAAAAAACAAGGATTTCAAAGATGGTTGATGAGGAATGCTTTAGCACAGTATAGCACAAGGAGAATTTCCCTCACTGTCCTTCCCTGTCCCTAGAAACAAGGATTATCACAGTGAAAGAAACTGACACTCTTCCTACCTATAGTTTTCTGTCCCTAGAAAAAATGTTTTTTTAAAGCTGATTGATGATCAATGCTTTAGCACACTATAGCACAAGGAGAATTTCCCTCACTGTCCTTCCCTGTCCCTAGAAACAAGGATTATCACAGTGAAAGAAACTGACACTCTTCCTACCTATAGTTTTCTGTCCATACAAAAAATGTTTTTTTAAAGCTGATTGATGATCAATCCTTTAGCACACTATAGCACAAGTAGAATTTCCCTCACTGTCCTTCCCTGTCCCTAGAAACAAGGATTATCACAGTGAAAGAAACTGACACTCTTCCTACCTATAGTTTTCTGTCCCTAGAAAAAATGTTTTTTTAAAGATGGTTGATGATTAATGCTTTAGCACACTATAGCAGAAGGAGAATTTCCCTCACTGTCCTTCCCTGTCCCTAGAAACAAGGATTATCACAGTAAAACACACTGACACTCTCCCTACCTATAGTTTTCTGTCCCTAGAAAAAATGTTTTTTTAAAGATGGTTGATGATCAATGCTTTAGCACACTATAGCACAAGGAGAATTTCCCTCACTGTCCTTCCCTGTCCCTAGAAACAAGGATTATCACAGTGAAAGAAACTGACACTCTTCCTACCTATAGTTTTCTGTCCCTAGAAAAAATGTTTTTTTAAAGATGGTTGATGATCAATGCTTTAGCACACTATAGCACAAGGAGAATTTCCCTCACTGTCCTTCCCTGTCCCTAGAAACAAGGATTATCACAGTGAAAGAAACTGACACTCTTCCTACCTATAGTTTTCTGTCCCTAGAAAAAATGTTTTTTTAAAGACGGTTGATGATCAATGCTTTAGCACACTATAGCACAAGGAGAATTTCCCTCACTGTCCTTCCCTGTCCCTAGAAACAAGGATTATCACAGTGAAAGAAACTGACACTCTTCCTACCTATAGTTTTCTGTCCCTAGAAAAAATGTTTTTTTAAAGACGGTTGATGATCAATGCTTTAGCACACTATAGCACAAGGAGAATTTCCCTCACTGTCCTTCCCTGTCCCTAGAAACAAGGATTATCACAGTGAAAGAAACTGACACTCTTCCTACCTATAGTTTTCTGTCCCTAGAAAAAATGTTTTTTAAAGACGGTTGATGATCAATGCTTTAGCACACTATAGCACAAGGAGAATTTCCCTCACTGTCCTTCCCTGTCCCTAGAAACAAGGATTATCACAGTGAAAGAAACTGACACTCTTGCTACCTATAGTTTTCTGTCCCTAGAAAAAATGTTTTTTTAAAGACGGTTGATGATCAATGCTTTAGCACACTATAGCACAAGGAGAATTTCCCTCACTGTCCTTCCCTGTCCCTAGAAACAAGGATTATCACAGTGAAAGAAACTGACACTCTTCCTACCTATAGTTTTCTGTTCCTAGAAAAAATGTTTTTTTAAAGACGGTTGATGATCAATGCTTTAGCACACTATAGCACAAGGAGAATTTCCCTCACTGTCCTTCCCTGTCCCTAGAAACAAGGATTATCACAGTGAAAGAAACTGACACTCTTCCTACCTATAGTTTTCTGTCCCTAGAAAAAATGTTTTTTTAAAGACGGTTGATGATCAATGCTTTAAAACACTATAGCACAAGGAGAATTTCCCTCACTGTCCTTCCCTGTCCCTAGAAACAAGGATTATCACAGTGAAAGAAACTGACACTCTTCCTACCTATAGTTTTCTGTCCCTAGAAAAAATGTTTTTTTAAAGATGGTTGATGATCAATGCTTTAGCACACTATAGCACAAGGAGAATTTCCCTCACTGTCCTTCCCTGTCCCTAGAAACAAGGATTATCACAGTGAAAGAAACTGACACTCTTCCTACCTATAGTTTTCTGTCCCTAGAAAAAATGTTTTTTTAAAGACGGTTGATGATCAATGCTTTAGCACACTATAGCACAAGGAGAATTTCCCTCACTGTCCTTCCCTGTCCCTAGAAACAAGGATTATCACAGTGAAAGAAACTGACACTCTTCCTACCTATAGTTTTCTGTCCCTAGAAAAAATGTTTTTTTAAAGATGGTTGATGATCAATGCTTTAGCACACTATAGCACAAGGAGAATTTCCCTCACTGTCCTTCCCTGTCCCTAGAAACAAGGATTATCACAGTAAAACACACTGACACTCTCCCTACCTATAGTTTTCTGTCCCTAGAAAAAATGTTTTTTTAAAGATGGTTGATGATCAATGCTTTAGCACACTATAGCACAAGGAGAATTTCCCTCACTGTCCTTCCCTGTCCCTAGAAACAAGGATTCGCACAGTAAAACACACTGACACTCTCCCTACCTATCCTTCTCTTTCCCTAAACTAAAGGAATCCAGGTTAAGCAAGAAAAAAAAATGTCACTGTCCCTGCCTATGCTTCTCTTTCCCTGCTCCGGAACACACTACACTAGGCCGCCGTGCTGGTGGCCTTTTATAGTGTGGGGCGTGTACTAAACACCCTCAGCAATAATTGGCCACAGCCATCCTGCCTGTGGCCAATCATTGCTCTCCTCGCTGCCGGCGCTGTGATTGGCCAAGCATGCGGGGTCACAGTGCATGCTTGGCCAATCACAGCGCCTGGATGACACTGCGATGGCGTAGTGCATTGTGGGCCGTTCGCGTCACTCGAATTAGGCGCGAACGGCCCAAATCGTTCGATCTTCGTCGAACGATCGAACAGCCGATGTTCGAGTCGAACGTATGTTCGACTCGAACACCGAGCTCATCCCTAATCAGGAATTGTAATTACATGCCATTGTTAAACAGTGGTAGGAAAAATTGGGCCTTTGGTGGTGGTGCTGGTGCTACAACACTGTCAGCCCTCACAGTTACTCTTGGTGGGCGCATGAATGGGCCCTACTGTAAATTATTAGATCAAGAATTGTAATTGCATGCCCCTGTTGAAGAGGGGCAGAAAAATTGGGCCTTTGGTGGTGGTGGTGGTGTTGCCACAACACTGTAAGCCCTCACAGTTACTCTTGGTGGGCGCAGGAATGGGCCCTGCTGTGAATTATTAGATCAAGAATTATAATTACATGCCCCTGTTGAACAGGGGCAGAAAAATTGGGCCTTAGGCACTGGTGCCACAACACTGCAACCCCCTCACAGGTACTGTACTTGGAGCACAGCAATGAGCCCTGTTGCAAAGTATTGCATCAGAAATTGTAATTACACACCCCTGTTAAACAGGGGCAGAAAAATTGGGCCTTAGGTACTGGTGCCACAACACTGCAACCCCTCACAGATACTGTACTTGGAGTACAGCAATGAGCCCTGTTGCAAAGTATTGCATCAAAAATTTTAATTACACGCCCCTGTTAAACAGGGGCAGAAAAATTGGGCCTTAGGCACTGGTGCCACAACACTGCAACCCCTCACAGATACTGTACTTGGAGCACAGCAATGAGTCCTGTTGCAAAGTATTGCATCAAAAATTGTAATTACACGCCCCTGTTAAACAGGGGCTGAAAAATTGGGCCTTAGGCACTGGTGCTGGTGCCACGACACTGCAACCTCTCCCAGATACTCTAGTTGGAGTGCAGGAATGAGCCCTGCTGCAAAGCATTGCATAAAAAATTGTAATTACATGCCCTTGTTAAAGTCTACCAACTGAAAAGGCAGCCGTTGAAGTGCTAGCAATTTAGCCAAGCTAGCATTCAACCGCTGGGCATGTGGATGGCTGGGAGTGAACTTCTTTTGACAGTCCAGCAGCTGGGGCAGGGAAATTTGCCTGCTATAATCGGACGTCGGTGTACTGCTAGCAGAGTGTCTGCAAGTACTTGGCTGTGACACACCTAATTCTATACCTTCATTCCTCTCAGTGCAGGTTTCAAAGAGAACTGAAGGTACAGTGGGGTTGGAGATCCCACCTGATGAGGAGCAAGGAGAGGTCCGCTTTGTTCTTTCGTGTGGGTCTTTAAGATGCGCTTGCCAACGAGCTGCATGGCAGGTCAACATATGTCTGGTCAAGCATGTGGTGCCCAAGCGGCTGATGTTTTGGCCCCGCGAGATACGCTTCAGACATATGTTGCAAACAGCAGCGGTGCGATCTGATGCACTCGACTCAAAAAAGGCCCACACCAAAGAACTTTTGGAATAACGGGCAGAGGCAGCGCCCTGCACAGGCGGAGCTCTGTGGTGTGATTCAGTCGGTGTGCTGCCCTTACACTGGCCCCGGAGGGCACCCTGCCTCGTTGGAGATGTGCCTCCTCCTCATCCTCCTCCTCCTCCTCTCTCCTATCAGGCACCCACATGGAGTCAGTGACCTCATCATCCCCTCCCTCCTCATCACTGGAGCCAATCTGGCAGTATGCTGCAGCTGCTGGAACATGACTGCCAGATTGGTGTCGTTCTTGAGCATCCCCTCTCTCTGCTCTCACGCTACTGCCTTCCTCTAGCTGGGTATCATCTTCAGACCCTTCAAAATGCTGGGCATCCTCCTGGAGCATGTACCCAACACTGTGCTCAAACAGTTCGGGGGACTCCTCAGGAGGACACGGGGGTCTAGGGAAGGAGTGACTGATGATGACATTGAGGACGCTTTGGCAGCTGCTTTGCCAGTACCTTGAGCCTGGGTGAGAGAGGATGAGGAGGATGAGGAGGGCTTGGTCATCCACTCTACCAAGTCTTCGGCATGATGCGGCTCAACACGTCCAGATGCTGAAAATAAGGACAAGCGTGTCCCATGGCCACGTGCTGATGACGATGCACTGCATCCACGACCAGCACTGTTGTCTCTAGACACAGAGCCTGCTTGCCCTCTTTTATTGGCTCGTGACTGTCTGCCTCTCCTTGTTGGCCTTCCAGACATAGTAATGGCCTGCAGGGAGATGGGAAAACCAGCAATTGGGTAGTGTATATTGTGCTGGAGGCACACAACACCCACTAACTCCAGCAGATGCCTTTATTAGAGAACAGCAATGACGGGTATATACAGGTGTATACTGTGCCACTAACTCCTGCAGATGCTGTATTTGAGAACAGCAATGACGGATATACAGGTGTATACTGTGCCACTAACTCCTGCAGATGCCTGTATTTGAGAACAGCAATGACGGATATACAGGTGTATACTGTGCCACTAACTCCTGCAGATGCTGTATTTGAGAACAGCAATGACGGATATACAGGTGTATACTGTGCCACTAACTGCTGCAGATGCCTGTATTATAGAACACCAATGACGGGTATATACAGGTGTATACTGTGCCACTAACTCCTGCAGATGCTTGTATTTGAGAACAGCAATGACGGATATACAGGTGTATACTGTGCCACTAACTACTGCAGATGCCTGTATTATAGAACACCAATGATGGGTATATACAGGTGTATACTGTGCCACTAACTCCTGCAGATGCCTGTATTTGAGAACAGCAATGAAGGATATACAGGCGTATACTGTGCCACTAACTCCTGCAAATGCCTGAGAAAATAAAACAGAACATAGAACACACTGTCCCTGCCTATGTATCTCTTTCCCTGCACGCCAACACACTACACAAGGCCGCCACGCTGGCGGCCTTTTATAGTGTGGGGCGTGTACTAAACCCCCCTGAGCTATAATTGGCCACAGGCAACCTGCCTGTGGCCAATTAGGGCTCTCCTCGCTGCCGGCGCTGTGATTGGCCAAGCATGCGGGGTCACAGTGCATGCTTGGCCAGTCACAGCGCCGGGATTGCACTGCAATGGCGCAGTGTATTGTGGGCCGTTCGCGTCACTCGAATTTGGCGCGAACGGCCCAAATCGTTCGATATTCGTCGAACGATCGAACAGCCGATGTTCTAGTCGAACGTATGTTCGACTCGAACACGAAGCTCATCCCTACAGAGCACTCTTACCTTGTGTCACAGAATGAGTAGAAAAGACTGCTGGGGTGGAGGCTGACTACTTCTGTATTTTCCTGGACCACGTAGTATGGGTGGAGCACTGGACTGGAGCTCGTAGGAAAAGAAGGGAAGGGGTAAGAAAAATTTGAGTAAGAAACAAATAGAGAAATAACAAAGAATTTATCGGTCGTAGGCCGTGACATTCAGTCTTAATAAACCTGAGTAATGCAGTAACTGCTTTGGGGGTGACCCCCGCCGGAGATAATATCCGGAACAAAGTGAGCAAAGGTACCATCCTCTTCAGAGGATAAGTAGTCTCGCAGGTGGGTGGCATGTATTGCCGCCCCGACCTAAAAAATATAAGCCTATATACAGGCAACCGGGGAGAACAGAAATTACAACAAGCATACAGTCTTACTATATTGATGTAGACGGGCCGCACCAACTGACCTTTGCAAGGGCCGTGATCCCAGGGCAGGCAGGTTCCCCATCGGTTACTCCTGCCCCAGGGTCACCACCCCAGGGGGACCAATCATCCCCTATTAACAGGGCCCTCCACATTATACAGCAATCATAACCTGGACCGCCTGCTTGGTATCAACTATAACAATTAGTTAACCGTCCGGAAGTTGTTCAGATAAACAGAAAACTGCACTATAAGCGTGCAACCAGGGTGGCCGCGGGAGGCCCTCCTTAAGGAATGGACTAGAATCCGTCCTTCACGGCGGGACTTCAGCAAGACCCACAAGGGGTGGGAGACCACTTTGATGATCAAGTCTTTCGACGTGACTTCCTGGCCTGCGATTGCTTGCGATCTTGCCACAGCGGAGAGAGAGGACGTTGATCCGTATGCTGGGGGGACGAGAGTCATGTGTGATAATTCTGAGATCTAGCAATAGTTCTTCGCCTGCTTGAAACTTTGAAAATGAGTGGGAGCGTCCTTTATAGGTGAAAGATAGTTTGAAAGGAAATGCCCATCTATACTTTATCTGTTTGTTTGCTAACTGTTGCAGTAGTGGCCTCAAATTTCTGCGCTTCTGCCCCGTTGATGGAGCCAAATCTGTAAAAAGGTGTATTGGTGTTCCATGTAATGATACGTCCTGCCTGTTGCGGGCTGCGAACATCAGCTTCTCCTTTACGCGATAATAGTGCGGTTTGACTATAACATCGCACTGCAGGCCATCTGACCTTGGGGCTGTCAGGGCCACGTGGATGTGGTCAATCTCCATTTGGTGGGTTGCAATGTCAGGAATCAGTTCTTTCATTAGCTCTCTCATGACCTCTTCCAGGTCAGTATATGTTTCAGGGAGGCCACGTATGCGCACATTGTATCTACGAGAGCTATTCTCCAAATCTTCGATTTTGGTATAGGCCTCTTCCAGCCTATCTTGGAGGTCAGTAATCATGTTGGCATTCTGATTGACCTTTTTGACAGTGCTGTCCACCTTGGCTTCTATGTGCTCAAAACGCTCCCCTAAGCTGTGAATGTCTTTCTTAAGGTCAGTTGTAATTAGAGTGCAAGCTTTAGAGAGCTCCTGCTGCAGCATGGTAGAAAAATGGGCTAGCAGTACTGCATTAGGGGAATAGTGTGCTTGCTGAGGTACTGCAATGTCCTGGCTGGACTGGCTGAATAAGGCCTCAGTTATTTCAGCCATATTCCTATCCATAGAGGATACAGGGGAATCCACCGATTCCTGCAGTTCTTTATAAGTGCCTGGGGATGGGGGTTGTGACACGGACTCACCCCTCTGATCGGTATCCATGTCCCCTGAAGATTGGGATGAGAAAGGGTCCCTCATCTGCTCAGGTTGGCTCGGCTTGTCGCTCCTCTGTGCGGCATTGTCAGCCCTGGAGGCCGTGCTGCCTTGTGTGTCAGGCCGTCCCGGCGCCATCTTGGAATGCGGACTGGTACCTGGGGAGGGCCCCGCTCCTCCATTCGACCTGGGCTGTTTGTACTGACCCCTTTTAAGCTGGCCTTGTGACCTTCTATTCATCACCATCCCGGGGTCTCGGTCGCGGTGTTTCCGGTTGTTGATCCCCGCTGTCTGCGCTGTTTATAGCTGGAAAGGGTTGGAGCGAGCGGAGCTTGGCTAGAACGCGTCCACCTCCAAGATCCTGCGCATGCGCACTAGTTGTTTTTATTTTATGTTACCACATCTAGTATGTATATATCCTTACATAAACGATTCAGCCCTCTAAAAAAGAGCCTTTATTTTAAGTTAGGCCGGATTCACACTGGTACGACAGGACAGTCGTACGACTGTGGATTCGACTTTGCCCTGCGACTTCATGTCCGACTCCCGTCCGACTTTAATGAACGGGATCTGACTTTGATTCCCACAATAGTGGGCCCTTTGAGTCTGGTATGAATCTTGAGGAGGAACCCCACGCCAAAATATTAAAAGAAAAAAAAACTGTGTAGGGTCGCTCCCAAGACCATACCAGACCCTTAGGTCTAGTATGGATTTTAAGGGGAACCCCCACGCCAAAAAGAACGGCGTGGACCCACAAAATCCATACCAGACCCTTATCTGAGCACGTAGCCTGGCAGGTCAGGAAAGGGGGTGGGGATGAGCGAGGGCCCCCTCCTGAACCATACCAGGCCACATGCCCTCAACATGGGGTGGTGGGTGCTTTTGGGTGGGGGGGCTCTGCTTTCCCCACACCCTAAAGCACCTTGGCCTCTTTCCGACAACCCTGGGTGGTGGTTGTCTGGGTCTGTGGGTGGGGAGCTTATCGGAATCTGGAAGCCCCCTTTAACAAGGGGGCCCCCAGAACCTGCCCCCCACCCTATGTGAATGAGTATGGGGTACATTGTACCCCTACTCATTCACCCCAAAAAAGTGTAGAAAAAAAAGCAGTACACAGATTTTTGACAAAGTAATTTATTATAGCAGCTCCAGCGTCTCTTCTCCTTCCGATTTCTTCTCCCTCCTTTGATGACTTGATGGGTGGTGACATCACAAGGGGCGGGGCCTCTGGATGACATCACTGAGTGGCCACGCCCCATAGCTATATAAATAATGGCACACAGCGGACCTAGCATTACAGCGGGAGCAAGCGTCGGGAGAAGATTGGAGGAAGAACAGAGGGAGAAGACAGCGGAGAGAGAAGAACTGGCAGCGGGAGAAGAACCGAACTGGAGGAAGTCATCAGCGGAGTGAGAAGAAATCGGCGAAAAGAGACGCTGGTGCTGCTTTAATAAATTACTTTGTCAAAAACCTGTGTACTGTTTTTATTTTTTTACACTTTTTTGGGGGAATGAGTAGGGGTACTATGTACCCCATACTCATTCACATAGGGTGAAGGGCCAGGATCTAGGGGCCCCCTTGTTAAAGGGGGCTTCCAGATTCCGATAAGCCCCGTGCCCGCAGACCCTGACAACCACCGCCCAGGGTTGTCAGGAAAAGGCGCTTGTCCCCATCAACATGGGGACAAGGTGCTTTGGGGTGAGGCCCCAAAGCACCCACCACCCCATGTTGAGGGCATGTGGCCTGGTATGGTCCAGGAGGGTGGTACTCGCTCATCCCCACCCTCTTTCTGACCTGCCGGGCTGTGTGCTCGGATAAGGGTCTGGTATGGAATCTGGGGGGACCCCATGCCATTTTTTTGGCGTAGGGGTTCCCCTTAAAATCCATACCAGACCGAAGGGCCTGGTATGGTCTTAGAGGGGGAACTCTATGACATTTTTTTATTTTTATTTTGGTGTGGGGTTCCCCTTCAAGATCCTCAGAGCACAAGTCACATGCCAAAGTCAGATTAGTTAAGAAGATGATCCGACTTTGATCCGACTTCAATGATATTCAATGGGCTGAAGTAGAATCAAAGTCGCACCAAAGTAGTACAGGAACCTTTTTCAAAGTCGGACCGACTTGTGTCGGACCAGTTAAGACAGCTCTCATAGAGAACCATTGATTTATAAACGTCATGCGACGTGCTCCCAATGTCCGAGCGTTTGTCGTACCAGTGTGAACCCAGCCTTATAAACAGTTTTTTTTTTTTTTTCTGCAAGGCTTGCCTTTTAAAAAGTAGGCTTCTCCTGAACAATTTTATACTGCTGTGTTATCCGTAATATCTCAAAGCACTAATAAACCCAAAAGCAAATATTTATGCAGCTTACCAATTTTAGATGTGCTGGTTGCCTTAGTTTTCTTCTTTAGGCTTTCTTTCCTTTATTTTACTTTCCTGATCCAGACACTAAATCTGTTTTTTAACAGAACAAGCTCTCCAGCAAATGTATCAGTTACAGGCCTGAGACAAACCATTTACCACTGCAAGAGAGCTTACAATTATCAGCTTTTATGTGTTAATTTTTTTTTTAAAACTGCTTTTGTAATTGCTGGTGTAATTGCAGCATGAGCTGGAGTTTGGCCATGGGCATCCGCAGGCTGGGGCAAGGGGGGCGAGTGCCCCTCCTGGAATCGGCAAGGGTCCGTCGCTGCTGCCGCAGATTCTGCTGAGTGACTGCTGGCTGCTGCTCCCTGATTGTCCGTCCCTCCCCCACCTCGATCATCTAATGCAATGGCTCGGCCGCTCGGCTCCAGCCTCCAGTCCCTGTGCAGAGTGCAGACTGTCAGCTGTAGATCCAGCCGGCGCCGCCCACTCAAGTGGACTGGAGTGGTGTAGAAACACTTACGGAGGACTGGAGGAGGAGGAAGCAAGGAGGACTCATCACTGCCTAGGCCTCATCACAGAAAATCCTGAAGTCAAGTGGCTTACCTTTCAGCAGTGAAGAACCACAGGTAACAGCAGTTACATTAGGAGGAACATAATATATATTGGAAAGTTGGAAGTGGCTTTTGCTGGAAAGATCATATCATCTGTCCTGTCCTGTATACACCTATATACACCCTTCCTTCCTGTATTCCTCCATCATCACTAGGGATGGACGAACATCTCCCAGGACGGTTCGCGAACGCGATCGCGCAAACGCGGGTAAATGTTCGCGAACCGCGGGTTCGCGGCGGGCCCCATTCATTTCAATGGGAGGCGAACATTAAAAACCTCCAGGTCATATATGCAGCCACAAAATAATTACTAGCTGTGCACACTTAGTCCCACAACATGGACAATGACATAACAGAAGTATTAAGCAAATTTGTGATCGACAACGACAAGCATTCTTTTCTTATCTGAAAATTTTGGTTAATTCAGGAGCGCATGAAGGCCATGGAAGAGACGCAAGGCCAGGCTATGAAGGGGGTGCAGGAGATGATCCTGCTATTGGAAAAGTTGCCATAAATGTTTTTTTTTTATTTATATAAGTTATATAAATCGTTTATACAGTTATAATGTTTATTTAGTTTTTTGTAATATTGCTCGGTTTTATTGTAATAGCTCGGCCTAAATCAGCCAGAACTGACAGCAGCCGGTAAATACATGTCAAATACATATAGGGTCCATTCACACGTCTGTAAAATGGGTCCGCATCCGTTCCACAATTTAGCGGAATTGATTTTCAATTCCAGTCTGAAAAATTAGGCATTCACAGCCTGGATAAAGAAGTAAGTGTCGGCCAGTACAGGCCCCAAAAATTTGCCAACAGGCATTCATCTGACAGCAAAGAACTTTGTATTCTGTGGCTGGAGGTACATTAGGCATTCACAGGATAAATACGTTTCGGGCACTACAGGCCCCAAAAATTAGGCATTCAACGGACATAAAAGGCCTTTTATGCCGCTGTATTTACCCAAGAAGACAGGGACCATGAATAATTGTTATAGGTGGTGGTGGATATTTGTGGCCTGTCATGAGGAATTTGAATGAAACATGGTCTACTGGTCACATGTGTTGAATTCCTCAGAGATCCATGCCTCATTCATTTTTATAAATGTGAGGTAGTCAACACTGTCGTGAGCTAGGCGAGTGCGCTTATCGGTCACGATCCCCCCTGCTGCGCTGAACGTCCTTTCGGACAGGACACTGGACGAGGGGCAAGCCAACAGTTCCATTGCAAATTGTGCAAGCTCTGGCCAGAGGTCAAGCCTGCCCACCCAGTAGTCCAGGGGTTCATCACTTCTCAGAGCGTCCACATCGGCCGTTAATCCGATGTAGTCGCACACCTGTCGGTCTAGGCGTTCCCTGATGCTGGATCCGGATGAGACCTCTCGATGGGTCGGCTGAAAGAATGATCTCATATCAGAAGTGACCAAGACATCTTCAAACCGCCCTCTTCTTGCAGGCGCTGTTGGATTGGTATCCACAACTGTTCCTCTGGGAGTGGAAATTCCTCTGCCAGCGCACGCAAAAGCAGAATGCAGCATTTCTCAAAGCAAGGCCTGGAAGTGCTCCATTCTGACAGCCCTCTGTGATGATGGTAACATTTCTGCCATTTTTTGTTTGTACCGGGGGTCCAAGTACGTTGCCACCCAGTAATGGTCCTTGCCCTTTATGCTTTTTATACGGGGGTCCCTCTTATAACACTGAAGCATGAAGGCCCCCATTTGCACTAAACTGGAAGCAGTGTTCACACCTTCTATGCGAACCACTTTGCGGGCATGGAGGGTGGGAGAGGAGCTGAGGACACCCCAGCCTAACTCCTGGTCTCCCCACACCCCCCTGTGGCTGAATCCCAACCTCCCGCAGTTCAACACCATCCCCGATCCGCAGGCCTGGGCCAAATACAAAGTTCTTACTCTCAAACATGTGATCACTAACGGGGAGCTTTCCCCCTTCCATGTTTTACGCGCTAATTTTCAGGTTCCTCCACAGCTCCATTTCAGGTACCTGCAAATTGCCCATGCCTTCAGATGTCAGTTCTTGGGCCAACCGGTTGTCTTGGAATATTCTGAGCTCGAATCCACCCTTCGAGTGAAGGACCTGGAGAAACCCACGTCCCAACTCTATGGGTCCTTGTTGGCTGCCGCCGCCCCCGAGTTGTCCTCCCTCCGCAGGAAATGGGTGGCGGACATACCGGGGCTGGACGAGGACGACTGGAGGGAGATTTGGGACTTTCCCTTCTCCCATCTAGTCTCAGCACGGGATAAACTTGTACAGTACAAAATTGTACACAGAGCTCATTATACGCCTCATAGACTGCACCAGATGTCACCGTCACATTCCTCGGAGTGCTGGCGCTGCTCACATCAGGTGGGGAATTTTTTCCACATCTTCTGGGATTGCTCGGCGGTAGCCCACTATTGGGCGGAAGTTCTCCGGGTAATTGCTAAGGTCTCAAAAACTCATGTTGCTTATGACCCTAGATACTGTCTGCTGGGACTAGTGGAACAACTGCCGGTGCTCCGATCAAAAAAGATACTCATCTCCCTGCTACTGTACTATGCTCGTAAAGCTATCACGATGCATTGGAAAAAGTCATCTCCCCCCTCTGTTGGGTTTTGGAAAAACCTGGTTAATGCTAGTTTACCCCTCTATAAGGACACCTACTCCGGTAGGGGCTGCCCACAAAAGTTTGAGAAGATATGGACATGTTGGTTGGACGATGCTACCACGGCTAATGCTGCAGTGACGAGTGTCTAGGCCAGCAGTCGCCAGCTGGCCTGTTGGGGTGTTGATAAATTCCCCCCCCCCAGGATGCTATCTCCTCCTGATACCACTTTGAGCACTGTTCACCCTGAACTGATCCCCCTCCCCGTATTGGGGTTGTAGGTTTAGTAGGTTGTGTATGTTTACTGTTGTCCCATGCTACGACCTGTTCCTGTAGCGGGACTATGGCCCCTGTGTGGGCAACTGTCTGGCCCATATGCGGGCTATTTTTGTGTGTTGAAAACTTAATAAAAATGATTTTACAAAAAAAAAAAAAACTGGAAGCAGTGTGGTGGCCTGGCTCCTGCTCGTCATCATCCAGGATAATGTCGTCCTCGATCTCCTCCCCCCATCCACGAACAACAACAGCAGGGATCCCAGAAAGGTTTAAAGCATGCTCTTCTTGCTCCTCCTCATCCGCCCCGGCACCATCCTCCTCTGACTCCTCTTCAGACTCCTGTTGTTGACTTGTCTCAGATAGAGTAGCTCCCCCTGGGAATTCATCCAGCATTGCGACTTCCTCATCTTCCTGCTCCTGCTCCTGGACGGCTTGATCAATGACACGACGCAATGCACGCTCCATAAAGAAGGCATAAGGTACGATGTCACTGATGGCGCCATGGCTGTGACTGACCAGTTTGGTGATCTCATCAAATGGCCGCAAAAGTCTGCATGCGTCACGCACGAGCAGCCACTGACGCGGTGAAAAAAAACCAAGATCCCCAGAACCTGTTCTGGCGCAGAGTTTGTACAGGTAGTCGTTAACTGCACGTTTGCTGGAGCAGCCTATCAAGCATATACAAGGTTGAGTTCCATCGCGTCGGGCAGTCACAAATAAGACGTCTGACCGGCAGATTGTGTCGCCGCTGAATGTCAGCAAGGCGAGCCATGGCCGTGTAAGATCTTCTGAAATGGGCAGAGATTTTACTTGCCTGCCGCAAGACGTCCTGGACCCCAGGGTATTTGACAACGAATCGCTGCACGACCAAGTTCAAGACGTGTGCCATGCATGGCACGTGTGTAATTTTGCCCTGTTTCAACGCGCTCAGCAGATTGGCACCGTTGTCGCACACCACTTTACGAACTGTCAAATTGAGCGGTGTTAGCCACTGATCTGCCTGTGAACGCAAAGCTGAAAGGAGTGCAGGGTCAGTGTGGCTCTTGGCTTCCAGGCACAACAGACGCAGCACAGCATGGCAACGTCTCACCTGGCATGTCGAACAGGTTCTGGGGATCTTGGGCGGCACAGCGGAAGAGACGGTAGCAGCGGAAGAGGAGGAGTCAGCCGAGGAGGAGAGGGAGGATGGAGTAGGAGGAGGAGGAGAAGAAGAGGCAGGCCTGCATGCAAACCGTGGTGGTTAAACCAAATCTACACGGGTGCCACGGGTTACATGCTTGACGGCCGTCAGAAGGTTCACCCAGTGGGCAGTAAAAGTAACATACCTTCCCTGCCCGTGTTTGCTAGACCACGTGTCTGTGGTCAGATGTATCTTGGAAGTTGGCACCGACACTGTGTGCCAGAGATACATTCACTTGCCGCTGAACATGGCCATATAGCTCTGGGATGCCCTTCTGGGAGAAATATTTCCTTCCTGGGACCTTCCATTGTGGTGTTCCAATGGCCACAAATTTTCGAAAGGCCTCCGAGTCCACCAGTTTATATGGCAGTAGTTGGAGGGCTAGGAGTTCTGACAAGCCAGCAGTCAACCGTTGGGCAAGAGGGTTATCCGGCGTCATCATTCTTTTACGCTCGAACATTTGGCCCACGGAAGCCTGCCTTTTTCCAGATAAACTTGGGGACGGGATGATGGAAGGTGGAGTGGAGGACAACTGTGAAGAGAGAGGAGAAGTAGTAGAAGAGGCTGGATGGTGAGAGCCTGGAGTTTGGCTTTGTGGGTTCTGACGGCGTTGCTCCCACTGGGCTCGGTGATGGGAGTTCATGTGCCTTCTTAAGGCGGTCGTCCCTAGGTGAGTGTTGGGCTTACCGCGACTTATGCGTTGACTGCAAAGGCTGCAGATGGCAACACTATTGTCAGCAGCGGACACGTTAAAAAAAGCCCACACTGCGGAGCCATGTGCCGGCGTCCTGGGAGCGCCAGATGTGACCGTACATGGTTGATGGCTCGCTCTGAGTCCTGATACATTAGCAGTCTGGTTTGTCCCTCCTGTGCAATGTAAGTTCCGCCTTCCTCTCCTCCCTATCTGCTGGTCCATCTCTCCCTCTGAACTCCCCTCCTGGTCCTCTCTTGTGGGCACCCACGTGACGTCCATAGACACATCATCATCTACGTCACCTTCCCCACCACTAACATTAGAGATCTCGGAGTAGGCAGCAACAGCGGGGACCAACATCCTTGGGCTGATCTGGGTACTGTCGTCAGACTGCTGAGTGGCTGTTGTCGCTACCTCCTCTTCCTGATCCAATGTCAAGAATGCCTGCGCATCGGAGAAGTCTTGTGATGGATTGGAAAATAATTCCTGTGACTCAAGCGGAGGGTATATGGTGGCGGTGGTGTTGGTGGTAGTGTCTTTGGGGGTGCACACAGCAGAGAGTGAAGAGGGTGCAGATAGAGAGGATGAGGAGGGTGCAGAAGAGTAAGGCTGAGTGAGCCACTCAACCAAGTCTGGTGCGTCCTTTGAAGTAATCAAACGCACCTTCTGCAACTTCCCACTTTGGCTCCGGCCTGGTGCTCCTGCCCTACCCCTACCACCCCTGCGGAAGGGCCTGCCTCTTCCTCTGCCTGTCATCTTTTTAAATGACCCTGTGACAAAAGGCTGTAGAGAAGGGCAGTATATGTGGAAGAAGGTATATAACACCCCGCTTCAAACTGTCGTTTTCGGGGGTCACTGGTCTATTACAGCAGTTATAATACTTTTTTCTAATTGCGTTTGTCACTCTTTGTAGTATCGCTGCAGAACCTCTCAGCAGTCACAATGCTGCACAGTAGAAATGCACTATACTATTCTTCCTATATGTGAAAGTATTTTATGCGTGTAGTACACCCCTATTTACTGCACACAAAATAGTACACCTATACCAGTCCTTAAAATAACTTTTGTGGAGCTTTATTGGTTAGCGATTTTAGTCGCTAGTCTGTGCCTGCGACACACAGCGGCAACTTCTACCTAAACCGAGAAAAGAGCTGCAGCAGAACCGCTCAGAAGCTGCACAGTAGAAATGCTGCACAGTTGAAATGCACTATATATTATATAGTATATATTATATAGTATGTTTGAAAGTTTTTTATGCGTGTATTAGACCCCTATATACTGCACACCAAATAGTACACCTATACCAGTCCTTAAATGAACTTTTGTGGAGCTTTATTGGTTAGCGATTTTAGTCGCTAGTCTGTGCCTGCAACACACAGCGGCAACTTCTACCTAAACCGAGAAAAGAGCTGCAGCAGAACCGCTCAGAAGCTGCACAGTAGAAATGCTGCACAGTTGAAATGCACTATATATTATATAGTATAGTATAGTATATAGTATATATTATATAGTATGTTTGAAAGTTTTTTATGCGTGTATTAGACCCCTATATACTGCACACCAAATAGTACACCTATACCAGTCCTTAAAATGAACTTTTGTGGAGCTTTATTGGTTAGCGATTTTAGTCGCTAGTCTGTGCCTGCGACACACAGCAGCAACTTCTACCTAAACTGAGAAAGGAGCTGCAGAACCGCTCAGAAGCTGCACAGTAGAAATGCTGCACAGTTGAAATGCACTATATATATTATATAGTATAGTATAAAGTATATATTATATAGTATGTTTGAAAGTTTTTTATGCGTGTATTAGACCCCTATATACTGCACACCAAATAGTACACCTATACCAGTCCTTAAAATGAACTTTTGTGGAGCTTTATTGGTTAGCGATTTTAGTCGCTAGTCTGTGCCTGCGACACACAGCAGCAACTTCTACCTAAAAAGAGAAAAGAGCTGCAGCAGAACCACTCAGAAGCTGCACAGTAGAAAAGCTGCACAGTTGAAATGCACAATATATTATATAGTATAATATATAGTATATATTATATAGTATGTTTGAAAGTTTTTTATGCGTGTATTAGACCCCTATATACTGCACACCAAATAGTACACCTATACCAGTCCTTAAAATGAACTTTTGTGGAGCTTTATTGGTTAGCGATTTTAGTCGCTAGTCTGTGCCTGCGACACACAGCAGCAACTTCTACCTAAACCGAGAAAAGAGCTGCAGCAGAACCGCTCAGAAGCTGCACAGTAGAAATGCTGCACAGTTGAAATGCACAATATATTATATAGTATAGTATATAGTATATATTATATAGTATGTTTGAAAGTTTTTTAATGCGTGTATTAGACCCCTATATACTGCACACCAAATAGTACACCTATACCAGTCCTTAAAATGAACTTTTGTGGAGCTTTATTGGTTAG
Organism: Rana muscosa; assembly: GCA_029206835.1. Classification (NCBI taxonomy): domain Eukaryota; kingdom Metazoa; phylum Chordata; class Amphibia; order Anura; family Ranidae; genus Rana; species Rana muscosa. The sequence goes on along the minus strand of CM055121.1, from coordinate 70,773,104 downwards.
CGATTTTAGTCGCTAGTCTGTGCCTGCGACACACAGCAGCAACTTCTACCTAAACTGAGAAAGGAGCTGCAGAACCGCTCAGAAGCTGCACAGTAGAAATGCTGCACAGTTGAAATGCACTATATATTATATAGTATAGAATATAGTATATTTCTTGTTCATACATCACGGGACACAGAGCAGCATAGTCATTACTATGTGGGTTATATAGAATTACCTTCAGGTGCTGGCACTGGCAACTTCCAAAACAGGAAGTACCCTCCCCTATATAAGCCCCTCCCATCCGGGAGTACCTCAGTTTTTTGCCAGTGTCTAAGGTGTTGGCCAAGGTTAACATGTATTCATCTGGGCTTGTGTACAGGTTCTCTGGGCCTTAGCAAGCTATTCCGGATCCGACCAAAAAAGCTTCATAGCTAAACGGTCGGTACCCGGGCCTTGCAGAGAAGAGCAGGGTTTTGCCTGTAATGCCTCTCTTAGGAGGGCTGGACCCTGGGATCCAGAGCTCTGGTCATACCCAAAACCAAGAGGCTATCTGTGCAGGGTGCTATACAGGTCCAGGGGAGTGGAATCCTTGGGAACCCGGTCCCTGAAGGTCTAGTACAATGCCTGCCGTGAGAGGTGAAGTTTGGGCTTCTGTGGACCAAACAAAGTCCTGCGGCGGGGAAAAGGTAAGTGGGGGGCCCTCAGGAACTTGGTTCTATTGAGGGGACCCCCAAGCCTAATATGCCTTTCTGCCTGTTACCTAAAGGGTATTCCCGCTAATAGCTGTATATGCCTAAGAAATCCTAGAAATGTTTTTTCATAAGGGAAGTTTTAAAAAAACTGTAAACCTGGAAATGTTTTTTCATAAAGGAGGTTTTAAAAAAAAAAAAAAAAAAGACAAAGGTGCGGTACCTGTGTTTGTCCACTAGAGGCCGCTGTGGAATGTCTTTTTTCTTGGGACTATTCCTTCCATGGTGAAAGTCCAGGCAGATGAGTGAGCTCTCTATCAGGGAAGCTGCATTCCTCTGTCATGCTGCCAAGTAGTTTCCTTCCATCCCCGAGTCCTGGTGAAACAGGGACCCTGGCTCCTCTCCCTACATGGCGCCAAGAGCGCACACGTGCACGCGCGCACACATGCTTTCCTTTTATAAGGTTTAGCTTCAAAAAAGGGGGCGGAGCCTGGCGGATGACGCGCTCTGTGCGCCCAGCGCTTCTGCGCATGTGCGGGCGTCCCAGCAAGATAAAAGGACTCAGTCCACGCTGCTTGCTATGGACACAGAGCATGAAAAGGAGCTGGTAGCATGGTATAGGGGCTTACAGCGGGCGGTTGATACAGGCATCCCCAGAAAGACGCATTAGTAGACACCCACTGATGTACATAGCAGCAAATTGCATTAGACTATTTCAGTAAGGGGTGTATTGCGGCTGGAATACCTCAGCTTTGAACTAAGGAATATGCCGCCTAAAAAACTCCGAGATATACCTCTCAGGAAGTGTAGGGGGTCTCCATCGGGCTCTGAGGATCTGGAGCAGTCATCTGCACCCTCCTCCCCTGAGAAATCAGAGGTTAATACCCATAAGGAACCCCCGGGAGTGCCAGGTACTGCGGCTGTCCTCAGTCCACCTGCTCCTGCATATATAACAGAGGAGGTTTTTTCCTCAACTCTGGAGGGATTGGAGCAGAGATTGGCAGCATTGATCGCTTCTTCTCTACAGGAAAGAAAGCGCGCCAGATCTCCATCACCTCCATTAGAGTGCCTGTTGGCAGAGCAACAGTCCCAGGAAGGGACCGACCTACCTGAAGGGGATCAGGAGGAGGTTAGCTCTGTTTTTGAGGAATCGACAGTACATGAACCATTTTCAGCATCGCAGACTGAAAGATTGTGGGTCCAGACCCTAACTGACATGGTTCGATCTGCATTTAAAATGCCTCTTGTTGAACCATCAACTACTGCTGTCTCCTCATTGGGGTCGCTAAAAGCTCCCCAGGTTAATTGCTCCTTTCCAATACATCCATTATTGGAAGGACTTATATACCAGGACTGGGAACATCCTGATAAACTATTTGTTCCACCTAAAAGGTTTCCGGTGATCTATCCCATGGAGGAAAAGTTCACCCAGAGATGGAATGTTCCTACGGTGGATGCAGCCATCTCTTCTGTGAACAAATCACTGACATGTCCAGTAGATAATGTTCAAATGTTCAAAGATCCAGTGGATAAAAAATTGGAATCTTTATTAAAATCTGCTTTTTCCACAGCAGGGGCTGTTACACAGCCAGCAGTGGCAGCTATTGGGGTCTGCCAAGCTTTAAAGGATCAAATGAAAATGGTCCTGAGGGATTTGCCAGACCAGCAGGCCCAGGCTCTGGCTGATCTGCCTAGAGCATTATGCTTTGCGGTTGACGCCATCAAGGATTCTATCCATCAGGCCTCCCGCCTCACGCTGTCTTTGGTACATATGCGTAGGCTTCTGTGGCTCAAAAACTGGTCTGCTGAAACTCCCTGTAAGAAGCTCTTAGTTAGCTTCCCATTTCATGGGGAACGCCTTTTTGGCGAAGACCTGGATAAGTATATCCAGAAGATTTCCAGTGGTAAAAGTACTCTCTTACCGAGTAAAAAGAGGTCTAGGGGTCCATCTTTTAAGAGGACTACCTCTCCTATCCCTGCGACGTCTGCTACTAAGCAGTTCCGACGGCCTCCTCGGTCAAACTCAGGAGGTAAAAATCAGGGACAGCCACAGGGTAATAAAAAGCCCTGGATCCGAAGAGGTACTAAACCAGCCTCCAAGTCAAGCCTATGAAGGGCTGCCCCCACTCAAACGGGTGGGGGGAAGACTTCAGTTGTTCGCAGAGACCTGGCGGGAGACGATCAAAGACAGATGGGTGCTCTCCGCAGTAACTCTGGGATACAAGTTGGAGTTAAAAGAGTCTCCTCCGTCCCATTTTATGTGGTCAGGCATGCCAAGAGACCCTCTGAAAAGAGGGTCTCTCCTATTGGCGTTAGAACAACTATTGCTCCAAGGAGTAATTATGGAGGTTCCTATGGAAGAGTGGGGGTTGGGTTTCTACTCAAACCTTTTCACAGTCCCGAAGCCAAACGGGGACATAAGACCCATATTGGACCTAAAGAGTCTAAACAAATTTCTAAACGTCCGGTCTTTCCGGATGGAGTCGATCCGATCGGTCACCGCTGCCCTACAAGGGGAGGAATGGTTAGCCTCGATCGACATCAAAGATGCTTACTTGCATGTTCCCATCTTTCCAGGTCATCAAAAATTCCTACGCTTTGCAGTAGAAGGGCGCCATTTTCAGTTCAGAGCCTTACCATTCGGTCTGGCCACAGCACCACGAGTGTTCACAAAAATTCTGGCCCCACTGTTGGCCGATCTAAGAACACGGGGTGTAACGATAATGGCATACCTAGACGACCTGTTGTTGATGGACCACTCAGTTGCCAAGCTAGAAGTGGTAATTGTCGATACAATCAAGTATCTAGAGTCTCACGGTTGGGTCATCAACCTGGACAAGTCAGCCCTACAGCCAGTGAAAAACCTGGTATATCTAGGGCTACGGCTGGATTCAGACCAGAGGAAGATTTTCTTACCTCTAGACAAGGTATCCTCTTTGAGGGCCTTGGTCCGTCTGCTTTGTGCAAAAAGACAGCCGTCCATACGCCTGTGCATGAGGCTGCTAGGAAAGATGGTAGCATCATTCGAAGCTGTACCATACGCCCAATTCCACTCAAGGAATTTACAAAGGGCCATATTGTCAGCATGGAACGGAAAAGTTCAGGCTCTAGACTTCCCGATGGCTTTGTCCCCTTCCGTTCGGAAGAGTCTCTGCTGGTGGTTGATCCCCCAGAATCTCCAGAAGGGAAAACCCTTCAGCCCGATATCTTGGAAGGTGGTCACTACAGATGCCAGCCTTATAGGCTGGGGGGCAGTACTGGAGCAATGGTCTCTCCAGGGCAGATGGTCAAATGTAGTAAAAACCCTGCCCATCAATCTCTTAGAGATACGAGCAGCCCGGTACGCCCTAGTAGCCTGGACATCCAGACTCCAAGGGTCCCCTGTCAGAATTCAATCAGACAATGCCACAGCAGTGGCATATATCAATCATCAGGGAGGCACCAGGAGTCGTGCAGCCCAGAGGGAAGTAAGTCACATCCTGGAATGGGCAGAAAAGCATGTCCCATGTATATCAGCTGTCTTCATTCCAGGGGTGGAGAATTGGAAGGCGGACTTTCTGAGTCGCCAACAGTTATGCCCAGGGGAATGGTCCCTTCATCCCGAGGTCTTCCGAGCAATATGTCAGCGGTGGGGAACACCGGATGTAGATCTGCTAGCATCCAGATTCAACGCAAAGGTGGACAGATTTGTCTCCCGGACAAGGGATCCCCTCGCTTGCGGCTCGGATGCTCTGGTGTTCCCTTGGGATCAGTTCAGACTGATATATGCATTCCCTCCGCTACAATTGTTGCCTCGACTCCTTCGCAGAGTCAGGTTGGAGAAGAAGCCGGTGATCCTGGTGGCTCCAGCGTGGCCCCGAAGGGCCTGGTACGCGGAGATCATCAAAATGTCTGTGGGGAGTCCTTGGACCCTTCCACGTCGTCCGGACCTGCTTTCGCAAGGACCGATATACCACCCTTCCTTACTAACTCTAAGTTTAACGGCCTGGCTATTGAATCCCACATCCTAAAGAAGAGAGGTCTCTCTAACTCTGTGGTATCAACTATAATCAATGCCAGGAAGCCTGTATCCAGGCAGATCTACTATAGAGTTTGGAAGGCGTACATCACTTGGTGCGAGGCCAGAAAATGGCATCCACGTAAGTACGTTATAGGCAGAATTCTGGACTTCCTGCAGTGGGCTGTAGACAGGAAGTTTGCCTTAAGTACTATCAAGGGCCAGGTTTCGGCCTTGTCAATACTATTTCAAAGGCCCCTGGCTATGCATTCACTTGTCAAATCCTTTATGCAAGGTGTGACTCGTATTATTCCACCGATTAAGGCTCCCATATGCCCATGGGATCTAAATTTGGTTCTGTCGGTTCTGCAGAAGCAGCCATTTGAACCTTTGCGGCACATTTCCTTGGTTCTACTCACCAGGAAATTGATATTTTTAGTAGCCATATGCTCGGCTAGAAGAGTGTCGGAATTAGCCGCCATGTCCTGTAAAGAGCCATATCTGGTTATCCATAAGGACAGAGTAGTATTACGTCCTCACCCAGCCTTTCTTCCTAAGGTGGTATAGAGGTTTCACTTGAACCAGGATGTGGTTCTTCCTTCTTTTTTCCCCAAACCAAGCTCGGTAGAGGAAAAGTTATTGCATTCTTTGGATGTAGTAAGAGCAGTTAAAGCTTATCTAAAAGCCACTGCTCAGATTCGTAGAACGGATTCTTTGTTTGTTCTGCCGGAAGGCCCCAGAAAGGGTCAGGCAGCATCAAAATCTACTTTAGCCAAGTGGATTCGACAGGTCATAATACAAGCCTATGGCTTGAGAAGTAGACCGCCTCCGTTCAAAGTTAGGGTGCACTCCACGAGAGCAGTTGGAACTTCATGGGCAGTGCATCACCAGGCCTCCCTGGCGCAAATTTGTAAGGCCGCAACATGGTCTTCAGTACACACGTTTACTAGGTTCTACCAGGTGGACATTAGAAGTCAGGAGGATGTCGCCTTTGGGCGCAGTGTGTTGCAGGCCGCAAAAGATCCTCATGCCTGATGGCGCCCAGCTTATGTATGGTGTATCCCCCCCCTCATGTGGCATTGCTTTGGGACGTCCCACATAGTAATGACTATGCTGCTCTGTGTCCCGTGATGTATGAACAAGAAAGTAGGATTTTTAAAACAGCTTACCTGTAAAATCCTTTTCTTGGAGTACATCACGGGACACAGAGCTCCCACCCCTCTTTTGGGGACACGTATTGCTTTGCTACAAAACTGAGGTACTCCCGGATGGGAGGGGCTTATATAGGGGAGGGTACTTCCTGTTTTGGAAGTTGCCAGTGCCAGCACCTGAAGGTAATTCTATATAACCCACATAGTAATGACTATGCTGCTCTGTGTCCCGTGATGTACTCCAAGAAAAGGATTTTACAGGTAAGCTGTTTTAAAAATCCTACTATTATATAGTATGTTTGAAAGTTTTTTATGCGTGTATTAGACCCCTATATACTGCACACCAAATAGTATACCTATACCAGTCCTTAAAATGAACTTTTGTGGAGCTTTATTGGTTAGCGATTTTAGTCGCTAGTCTGTGCCTGCGACACACAGCAGCAACTTCTACCTAAACCGAGAAAAGAGCTGCAGCAGAACCGCTCAGAAGCTGCACAGTAGAAATGCTGCACAGTTGAAATGCACTATATATATTATATAGTATAGTATAAAGTATATATTATATAGTATGTTTGAAAGTTTTTTATGCGTGTATTAGACCCCTATATACTGCACACCAAATAGTACACCTATACCAGTCCTTAAAATGAACTTTTGTGGAGCTTTATTGGTTAGCAATTTTAGTCTCTAGTCTGTGCCTGCGACACACAGCGGCAACTTCTACCTAAACTGAGAAAAGAGCTGCAGAACCGCTCAGAAGCTGCACAGTAGAAATGCACTATACTATTTTTCCTATATGTGAAAGTATTTTATGCGTGTAGTACACCCCTATTTACTGCACACAAAATAGTACACCTATACCAGTCCTTAAAATAACTTTTGTGGACTGTACACCTATACCAGTCCTTAGAAGGACTTTTGTTTTAGTAGAGTCTGTCCCTGCTAGTACACACACAGCAACCTTCCTACACTGACTAAAGACAGCTGCAGAACCGCTCAGAAGCTGCACAGTAGAAATGCACTATGCTATTCTTCCTAGAGTATTTTATGCGTGTAGTACACCCCTATTTACTGCACACAAAATAGTACACCTATACCAGTCCTTAAAAGGACTTTTGTGGACTGTACACCTATACCAGTCCTTAGAAGGGCTTTTGTTTTAGTAGAGTCTGTCCCTGCTAGTACACACACAGCAACCTTCCTACACTGACTAAAGACAGCTGCAGAACCGCTCAGCACTGCAGTCCCAATGCTGCACAATTGAAATGAACTAAAAGTGTATTACACCCCTATATACTGCACACGAAACAATTGTACACCTATACCAGTCCTTAAAAGGACTTTTGTGGACCTAATAGCTAGGATTACAGTCTGCCCCTGCTCCACACAGCAACTTGTCCCTATGCTGACAAATAACAGAATGTAAAATGGCAGCCAGATCAGGTCTATTTATAAGGTAGGGGGTATGTCCATCTGCTGAAATGTCTCAATTGGCTGTCCTGTACCACATGATGGATGTGTCATAGGTCAAAGTTCCACAATGTAAAAGAATATGGCGGCCGCGAACCGGCCGTGAATAGCGCCATATGTCCGCCGGTTTTGCGAACCGCAAATGTGCAAAATTCGCAGCGAACTGACCGCGGGGCGAACCGCAAGGCCATCTCTAATCATCACTAACTGCAGATATACTGTACATCATCTGTCCTGTATATATATAGCTGTATAGAGGACAGATGATGTATATCCGCAGTCAGTGATGATGGAGGAAGGCCCCTATATACAGGAAGGAAGGTGGGTGTATATATAGCTGTATATACTCCCCTTCCACCATCATCACTGACTGCAGCTATACATCATCTGTCCTGTATACAAATATATACACCCACCTTTCTTCCTGTATATACTAATACCATCCACCCACTCTATATACACATACTGTACACCCTCCATACTGTACAGGCCGCATTTGATAGGCACAGAGAGGCTGCATATGATGGGCAGAGAGGCTGCATATGATGGGTACAGCAAGGCTGCATATGACGGGCACACTCCTGCGCTTTATGTGACTAAGCCCAGGGGCGGGCTGGGGCAGGTGGGGAAGGTGGAGATTTCCCCCCATGCCGCCTACGCTATCGTTAAAACGGCCGCGGTGCTGCCTCAGCCTGTGTTTCTTTTTTTTCAGTCTGTGCAGTCACAGTGCGGCAGCCGGCTTGCTGCAGCGGTACTTGCGTGTGTAGCATAGGTGTGCACAGCCTATTGCATTAGGGTGTGCACCCCAAAGCCCAAACACACACTACCAATTGCTCACGGTGTTCATTCAGAAAGGGAAGGGGCCGGTAAATTACATATTTACTGGCCCCTTCCCCACTCCTAAAACATCCCAGCAGCAACAGCTAATAGGAGAGGAGGGAAGCTGGCAGCGCTACGGGGGGGGGGGAGATGGGAGCCAGGGCAGTAGGGGGAATCTGTGCTGCACAGGGTGATTAGGGTGTGGCACACCCTGTGCGCACGCCTATGGTGTGTAGTATTGTATATGGGCGGCGTGCTTTGCGGGGGGGGCGTCGGCCGGGGTAGTGGTCTATCTAATGTTCTCTATCTAATTCTGACGGAATTTCCGACGGAAAAGGTCCGATGGGGCATACACACGGTCGGAATATACGATGAAAAAACTCCGTCTGACTTTTGCCATCAGAAATTCAGAGCATATGTATGCGGCATAAGGAGCTTGTATTGCCTTTTGAGGATTTGGATAATTGCCTAATTGGGTCCTTGCCTTTAAAGGGACTGGATAACCTCCTACATAATGTATGAACATTTTGTGGGATATTATAAGAGCTCTGTAAAGGAACTGCGTTGAGAACATTTCTTGAGAATTGTACCTACCTCAGTAAAGTATATCATTTGTTTACTTGCTTTCCCTGGTCCGAATTCTTTTAAAGGTGTGCATGCACAGCGTATCAAAACAACAGGGCTAGAGGAAGAAGCAGTACATGTGTCTAACAAACAGAATGCTATCCAGAGGAAGCTAATGTTTTGTTGCCAAGGACTACAGTATCTGTGTCACATGAAAGGCAGCCAATGAGCCAGGAGATGGGTGACATGGCAGAGGTGATGGGGTCACTCTGGTAGTGGAGGGGGTAAAGTGCTTGGCACCTCCATTAGCAGCCATTTCCCCACTCTTTGGGACCAGACCCATGGCACAGAGTGCCTAGGGACTCAGCCTGAAGTCACAGGATAGTAAGAGCATGGTAGTTGTAGAAGAAGGGAGATCATTTCCTGGATCCCGTAGCAACCATGGAACTAGTCACTTGGAGAGAGGTGACACGTACTGCTGGATTAGTGGCGTCTGGTACAGGCTCAGAGGTACTGGTCCCTAAATGCTGCACACCTGGGAAGTGATGTCCTTTAACCGAGAGTATGTCTGAAGTGTCTAAGTGTCATCAGTGTAATGCAGTCAGCCACAGATTACAACAAACTGTGCAGTTGCTGCTCACTTTTAAGTTTGAGAGATCTGCCTTAAGGTTGACTGTCACTGGACCAAAGCTCCCTGCCTTGGGTTTAGGTATTAGTAATTGCAGTTCCACTTGTTCCCACTAGGGCGCCTAAGCCCCACCCACAAACTGATAATAAATAGATCTGCCCGCACTGTACAGACAGGGTTAACTATGGTAAGTACACCTCCCCAGCCCCCTCAAAAACATTACAGAAGGGTAGATCAAAGTATTTTTCCTTACATTTTGGAGTGTTCAGAAAAAAACATGTAAAAAGGTACCCAGCAATCTTTTTATATTTTTCTTAAGTTATGCTTTGTAAATGGGAGCACATAAGCGATAATAAAATGGAACTCTGGGAGATTGCTGCCCTGAAGAGAAGGTGAATATAGCTCTGCTTTAAGTAGACGTTATCCTAATTTGGCAACAATGGTGCAAATACACCTTAAAGAAGTATTCCAGATATGGTAATTTTTACATAGTTAGTTGCATTGGCCCATCTTCCACCAATGTAAGTATGTATGGGCCATATGTGTTGGATTCCCATGGAAGCAGGAAATCATTGTAGTAGGCACCACTACAGTGATCTCCACTAGTTTCTAGGTCCCGTGCTCTTCTGCTGCATTTCGAACACAGGAGGTCACTTGTTTGGCATGGGCACCATTCAGGGAACACTTTGCATTTTCTCAACAAATGCAAAGCATTCTGTGATTGAACGAACTTGAGGAGCAGTGCAGTGCCATCACAATCTCCATCTTTTTCGGTGTCTACTAATATGATTTCCAGCTTCCACAGGGATCCCATAGGTATAGTACATACATACTTACATTGGTCCAAGCTGCCCAATGTAAAACAATGCCATACCCCAACTTCAGCTTCAAGAAAATGCATGTAGTGAGGCAAGATGCCAAAGAGAAAAACTGCAGGTTTTCATAGACTTTGATATGTACAATATGCAAGTCGGAGTATATGTTTTTATTTGTATTATTTAAACAAAGACAAAAAATACAATTAGTGTATCCAACATCATTTTTTTTTATAAATTCTTATTTACTTAAGCCTTTGGATAAGTGCATGCAAGAGGTTAAATAAAGTCAAATAGAAAAGGGTATACAGAGTAACAAGCCAACCAACATGACATATATTTCCATGTCAGTATTCTATTATATGTAGTTTTTAGTAGTATAGTATTTTGGAATTATGTTAATTATTATTTGGGGTAATGCTAGAGAAAGCGGTGTATTATTTGCATTTTGGTAGCCTGATTGGAATGTCTAAAACGTGCAGTATTTCGAATAGTTCAGCATATCTCCCAGCTTTGTTCCAGCCAGATGTTGTTGGAACTTTGCATCCACCTCCTTGCTCTGTTCTTCAGTGAAGAGGCTCTTCCAATCTCCAACTTGTCCTGTTCAAAAACAAACATGATTTCTAGATTTCATAATAGAGCTAGCCCAGCACAGAATGAAGAAATTGGTGAGTTATTAAAGAAACACATGTGTGTCTATGAAGGCACAGGACTGACTGTGGCATACAGTATAGGTCGTTTACAGTGACAGTACTGATAGATATAAGGGAGAAGCATGCCATAGCTTGCATTTTATTGAACATCACCCATATTATGTGGATGTGAAGTGTGTCTTTAATACAGAGATCAAAATGACTATTCTGTTCTGCAGCTTTTATAAATAAACTGTAATGATCTTTGCATGTGCCCCATTTTCCTTTTTGAAGACCATAAAAAAATTAAATAAAATAAAATAAAAAACAGACCCCCCTATATGCTTTTATGATGCTTTTTTTCCCTTTGTTGAAAATACAATTTCCGCATGTAGTCACAGGGGCAATTTTGCAAATGTATCTATAGTTAGTTGCTTCATATTTCTTAAAGGAAACAAATTTATTTTTATTGCAATCATGCAAGTTAATATTAAAAAGTTTTCCTTATGGAAAAACAAGACTTCCATTAACCTAACAGATGTCACAAGAGCAGTCCATAGAAATTACACATTTGAACGTCTCATAGCCATTAATTCTATGCAATGCTATATATTCAACAAACGATGGTCCATATGGCCTAAAAAGCACTAACAATGATGCTTCCTTGACTCATTAGTGTATGCACTCTTCAGTTTTCTGATTAGCTTTTATTATGTTACTACAAGACGAGCACAAAGTAGTATTTGGATGTATTTGATGTACATCAAAATGTCTAACACAACCTGTATTATGTCTTCTGTTTTATATGAAATATTCAATAAAAACTATTGAAAAAAGAAAAGAAAAAAAAAAAGTTTTCCTTAAAGTAATTTGTTCCTTTCTTCCTTTCCATTTTTACATGCTTGCTGTCCAAGAAAATTTTTTGTTATTTAAAAAAAACAAAAAAAAAAAACATAAGGGTTTACAATCACTTTAATAATTACAGTATCTGTTAGTATGCAATATACAGCACTATTCTGCATGTAAAATCCTTCAAATTATGATGAAAAAACAAACGTACTGTATATAAAGCGCATAGGGTACAAATAAAAGTACAGCTACAGAAACTATATCAACCTTTTTATTGATGCCAGGCCAAATTAGGCATCATTAGCACGTGGGCTTAATGCGCCCATTGGGGACACTTACGAAAAAACAAACTGCAAGACAAAAAGGCATAATGAGCTAGTATGCATCGCATACTAGCTCATTATGGAATACTTACCTTAGATCGAAGCTGTTGCAGCTGTCCCCGCTCACCGCTGGGACCGGCGACATGTCTCCCGGAGTTATTTCCAGGTCTGCGGGCTCCGACACTGTGATTGGCCAGAGCCGCAATGACGTTACTCCCACGCCAGTCACGGCACGGCTACTGAAGAAACGGCACAAGCGGGCTGTCTCTTCAGTGCGCATGTGCCGATGACGTCGGCACATGCGGAAATAGTTTATACCTCCTAAGCTGTGCATGTTTAGGAGATATTAACGGTACCTACAGGTAAGCCTTATTATAGTCTTACCTGTAGGTAAAAGTGGTGTAACAGGATTTACAACCACTTTAAGTACTCGTATTGTGTAACTCTACACCTTCTCCTCTCTTCCGAATGCAGCATTTCTTAAAACCGCAGGGGTGATCAACTACCACCAAAAGAAAGCTCTATTTGTGGGGAAAAAAGGACGTCAAGTTTGTTTGGGTACAGTTTTGCACGACCGCGCAATTGCTGGTTAAAGCGACGCAGTGACGAATCGCAAAAAAATGCTCTGGTCATTAAGGGGGTAAAACCTTTCTGGGGCTGAAGTGGTTAATAAATACAGATCTACAATAAATTTATATCTGCCTGGAATACAGCTTTAAAAATGCACCAGTTTCAAGACCTAATGAATTCTAATATTATATTCTCTCCCAAATTTTAGAAGTGTTGTTACCTTTTCTGAAGAAAGCTTCATTAAGTTTCCCATGCGTGTTCTCAGATTTTTCTTTCATCGATGCAAACGAAGTTCGTATTTCAACCTCACAAAGTTGCTCTTCTGTCAGAGCAAATCCAAGGAATTCAGAGATTTCTTTCAGTTGAGTTAGACCATCCTTAAAGTGAAAAGAAACAAATGATTGGTTGATTTTAAACTATCGGTAGAGTAGTGACAATTTTTGTTCATAAAGTTATGCCGCGTACACACGACCGTTTTTCCTGTAATGCAAAAAAACGACTTTTTTCTCGACGTGATTCGTCATGATTCATCTCAAGCCTGCCTTGCATACACACGTTCATGAAAAAAACACTCGAGCAAAGCGTAGTGACGTACAACACGTAAGACAACACGTACAACGGCACTATAAAGGGGAAGTTCCATTCGAATGGCGCCACCCTTTGGGCTGCTTTTGCTGATATCGTGTTAGTAAAGTTTGGTGAAAGACGATTTGCGCTTTTCAGCCTCGTGCTTTTCAGTCCGTTACAGCGTGATGAATGTGCTATCTCCATTACAAACGCTAGTTTTACCAGAACGAGCATTCCCGTCTCATACTTGATTCTGAGAATGCGCGTTTTTTTCCCCTCGGAAAAGCATACACACGAGCGGTTTTCGCAATGAGAAAAAGAACGGCGGGAAAAACGACACGAAAAAATAGAACAGGTTCTAATTTTTTTGCAGGCAGTTTTCTTGTCGAGAAAAGCATACACACGAGCGGTTTTCGCAATGAGAAAAAGAACGGCGGGAAAAACGACACGAAAAAATAGAACAGGTTCTAATTTTTTTGCAGGCAGTTTTCTTGTCGAGAAAACTGCTATGGAGCGTACACACGACCGTTTTTCACGATCTAAAAAATGGCAGTTTTCTCGTCATGAAAAACAGTCGTGTGTACGCGGTATAGGCCTATTCGAATAGTAGCGTCAGGAATTTTCTAAATTCCATATGCGACTATGATCGGCTAAGTGCAGCCGCTGGCCCCATTCACTATAATGACAAGTCGCCAGGGGCCCTAGCTATTCGCGTCTCTCTGTACAGCCAGTGATTATCTGTGGTGATTGCTGCTGGACATACTAAGTGTGCATCCAGCAGCGATCACCGAGGGTAATTGCTGCTTGTATGGACAGCCGCGAATACCTGAGTTCACCGGCGACCTGTCATTATAGTAAACCACACCTAGCCGTTCGGAGCTGCATTATCAGAAGATTCCTGCCACTAAAATTCGCAGCAGCCTAAATCACCTGTGTGAATGTAGCCTTAAATATGTCCTAGAAATCCCCTGTTTCTAGATTGTCTTCTCGTTTACTAAAAGAGAGTATCCCCTCCCTCACAGAGCTTATAGTGAATAGCTAGGAATCTGCCTGGGTTCAATTTACGGACAGTTTAATAAAACATTCTGAAATCCCAACTTTTCCCTGAACCTCATTGCAGTCTTTGGGGGATGATTCTTGAAATTCAACTTGTTCCTTTAGTGGAACTAATAAACAAACTATAGTCAAAAAAATGAAAAAAAATTAACATAAAGCTGGGGGGGGGGGGGGTCGTTTTCATGCTTTGAGGACTACAATGAAGATACACAAATTCTTTAACTGCTTCCCACCCGGCCTATCAGCAAATGATGGCAGAGTAGGAGCACTACAGTTCCTGGTGGATGTCATATGATGTGCTCCCAATCACCCGCCTTGCAAGCTCTCTAGGGCCACGCTGCAGCATGATTTGTCACCCACTGTGTCCACTAGACACAGCAGATGAAAAATCATTGTACCAGGCCAGCTCTGGTACCATGTGATTGTTGTGTCCAATCACAGTGATCACATGACAGTTGTACACAATGAATGGCTTTCATTCATTATTGTGTACTATTGTGATTCTCTCTGTGATTGAACACAGTGATCACAGGGTCCAGACAGGTACCATTCACCGTGCATCTGTACCATGAGACAGCTGTGACCAATCACAGCTAGCACAATAGTACACAATAAATGTCTTTGAATGAATAGATGCCATTCATAAAATGATTGCTTATAACGGTGATCATCACTGTTATAAGCAATCATAGTGTAAAAAAATATACATGATTATTCCCCCATAGTACACTGTCAATATACTAACACTGCACTGCTCTGATCACAGTATGTAATATATATATATATATATATATATATATATATATATATATATATATATGTAGCGGGGTCACCAATTTAGGGGAAGTGTTTAAAAGGTAGTTTGCTCAAACACCCTAATTTGTTAGGGTTTTAACAACCATTTTGTCCACAGGGAGAGCTTCGGTGTACAGTTCCCTGTGGCCTACAGGTGGCACTGCCATAATAGGCTAGGGTTGAGCCGCTGATACAGTGCTTTGGCTTGTGTGTCCCCTCTCAGCAGCCATACGGAGGGAATGGTCTACCTGCTGGGCATGCTGGGAGAGGATATAAAAGGGGCAGACGCTGCCTGTTTGGGGTTCTTCATTCGGTCGTCTGGAGTCTTACTCCCAGGGAGTGTGTTCCTGTCCGCCCTGGGCACCTTAGGCCCAGGGCGGGTGTTCCTGTTCCATCCTGGGCACCTTTAGCCCAGGGTGAGGTACTACCATGCTGTTCCTGTCCGCTCTGGGTATGTAAGCCCTGGGACCGCAGTGGAGGCCTGGGGCCCAGCACCTTCGGCTGGGGTCCGCCAGGGATCGAGGAATCTCAGGGTGCTGCCTTGTGAGGGGACCCGTATCTAGGATGAGGAGGCCAGGAAGGAACTCTCCGAAGACCCAGTGCACTGTTATGGTGACAGTAGAGTCCCGGTAACTCTCCGGAGGGATGTCTTCTCCTAAAAAAGGGCCATAGCTAAAGAAGGGGATCAGTTTCATCAGGTCTGTGGCAGAGACCAACTTCACTGTCTGTGGCAGAGACTGTGCGCCTAGTTGAACTTGCTTGAGAATCTGAGCAAATATCTGTAACGTTTGTGCCTGGACCTCCTCCACACCTTGTACTGTTCTGTTTCTTGCTCCAACCTTTTTCCTATCAGAGACTGTGTTATTGGCTAAGAGAAAATAAACTCTGAGTTGGAGTTTCATCTGGTGTGGACATTCACTTTACTGGGAAGTCAAGGACTTGTCTCTACTTTAACATAGAGGTGAGAATCAGACTCTGGAGGTTTTCATGTTCTGACCGTGGAAGATCCAACAACAAGACCGCTCAACCTCCTCGCACAGGAGGGTACGGGCTGTTAGTGCGGTGTGCCTCTCTCTTCCTGCGAGGAGCCAAAGTTAATGCAGGTAAAGAAAGGGGTCTGTGCGCTACATATATATATATATATATATATATATATATATATATATATTCCCCAAAAATCTTGAAAAAATTACAATTTAAAAAAACTCATCATGCCACCTGTAAGTGGTTTGGGGAATATGTTAAAGCTGCACGTAGTGTTACAGAAAAGCACAATGTTCATCATGGACAGCATCAGAGTAACTGTAAAAACTAAACTTACTGTTTTCATATCTTCAAATTTAATTACCATTACATTGTCTTCATCAATGTGTTTGTTCCACTCAGCTAGAAATTCAAAATATGATCCAAAACACACTAAAAACACAGAAAAAAAATGTAGGTATAAACTGACAGTATTATATTAAATTATTTCGGTTGGAAAGACTACAGAGATGTAAAGCATATAAATAACAAAAATAGGGTTATGAACCAATAACAGTATCAATAAATGAATAAAAGCTGACCATTGTAAGCAGTCCTGTCAGTGGTAAATGGTTTGCCTCAACCCCCTAGCTGCTACATTGTCTACTCTAGACAGCTTGGTCTGTTAAAGGAAGGTGAAAATAACAGACTTACTGGCTGGATCCCCTGGTGAAAATAAAGGATAAAAAATAAAACCAAGGCAGCTACCACACCTGAAAATTAGTGAGCTGCAAGTTAAAAAAATAAATATACTGTATGTTTTTTGGGTTTACTACCACTTTAATTTTTGGAGTTTACATTCACCTTACATTCTGGGAATTATTATTTAAAGTGGGGAAAAAAACGCGCATGCTCTGAAGGCAGAAGGTTTTTTTACCTTAATGCATTCTATGCATTGAGATCAAAACCTTCTGGGTGCAGCAGCTCCCCCAGCCCCCCAATACTTACCTCAGCCCCATCTTGATCCAGCAATGTGCACAAGAGCCTCGGCTCTCCAGGGACTCGCCCTCCTCATTGGTTGACGCCACTACCTCCCGCTGCTGTCAGTTACAGCCAGTGAGCCAATAAGGAGAGAGAGGGGGTGGGGCCAAGCCATGACTCTGTGTGTGAATGGACACACAGGGCAGCGGCTCAGGAGCGAGCCTGCTTGGGTGCTCCCAGAGCAAGCTGCTTGCTCTGGGTGCACACGGCAGAAGTGAGGAGCCAGGAGCACCGATGAGGGCCCCCGATAAGAGAAGGATCGGGGCTGCTCTGTGAAAAACCCCTGCACAGAGCAGAAAAGTATGACATGTTTGGTATTTAAAAAGAAAAAAAAAGCTAAGCCTTTATTATCACTTTAAATTAAGTACATTGAGAAAGCATGCTATAAATAGTTACATACAAGCAGAAGGAACTCAAGAGATATGATTGTAGGCAGCACTGAATCATGGGAGACGATAGTGCAGGGGAAGGATCATGCTATGAGAGTCAATACACAATAGAACAACAATTCCCAGATTTTTTTCTGCAAGGAGACCAAGGTGTGCACAGTGCTGCTCCTGTGTGCACAGGACCAGAGTCACTCCAGGCAGATCCAGAAGTGAGCTGACATCTAAACAGCGGGACTCCTGTTGCTCCATGGGAATGGTGAGAGAACACTGCTGCCATTAACCTGTTGCTGCTATCAGAAACTGAGCACATGGGGACTGACCATCTAACTAGCAGTATGATTTACTGCATGCAGACTTTACTTGGACTGTATTCATGTGCACCCTCCTAAGAACAGACCCCTAATGCATTTTGTTGTTTAACTTCATCAGACGCCCTCTGAGGAAGTGAAATTAAGAAATGTATTAGGGCATGTCCACACGCATAGTTGCCAACAGTCACGGATTGGCCGGGACGTTCCCGGGATTCAAACCCTTTTCCCGGATTTATTTTGTCCCGGCCAATGTCCCGGCCAATCCGATTTTTCCAGTTTTCCCCGAATTTGGACGCCGCAGGCCGCCGCCGCTAGAGGTCCACGGCTGGCGGAGACAATGTCTCGGCCGGCCGCCATGTTCAAGAAGACCAAAACACGGATGTAGTACAATAGAAAATAAAGCCGCTGCGGCGCCGCCCACACCCCGCACCTCCCCGGGGGTGGGCGGCGCCGCAGCAGCTTTATCTTCTATTGTACTACATCTGTGTTTTGGCTGGCCGGCAGGCCACAGCTTAATTTTTTTTTTTCAGCCACACTGTCGGCTCCACCTCTATTTTGTTCCCCTTCGGGGAAGGGGAAACAATAATGGCGGCCGAGACAGGAGACGCCTGTGGTTAAGGGGGGACTCCGCTGGGGATGCCTGTGGTAAGGGGGGACTCCGCTGGGAACGCCTGTGGTAAGGGAGGACTCCGCTGGGGACGGCTGAGGTAAGGGGGGACTCCGCTGGGGACGCCTGATGTAAGGGGGGACTCCGCTGGGGACGCCTGATGTAAGGGGGGACTCCGATGGGGACGCCTGATGTAAGGGGGGACTCCGCTGGGGACGCCTGAGGTAAGGGGGGACTCCGCTGGGGACGCCTGATGTAAGGGGGGACTCCGCTGGGGACGCCTGAGGTAAGGGGGGACTCCGCTGGGGACGCCTGATGTAAGGAGGGACTCCTCTGGGGACGCCTGATGTAAGGAGGGACTCCGCTGGGGACGCCTGATGCAAGGACGGACTGCTGGGGAGGCACCTGATGCAAGGACGGACTGCTGGGGAGGCCATCTGGTGGCAGGCGACGTGGCAGGTAACACGCTCAGGGCTTCCACTGATTCGGCATTATGGTGAGTTGAATGATTTCATTTTATATTACAATGTAAAAATAGAAATAATGCACTTCAATCATCCTGACACCGTAACAACCATGGTGCCGGGATGATTGAAGCGCCAACAGGTGTTTTGGAGTATCCTTATCTGCCAATTTTGTTACACATTACTATTGTGGTGTAGGATCTGGCTTCTTTCTATTTCTTTCTCTCTCTTTCTCTCACCTCGGACTCTAGCCACACCCCTTTGAACCACGCCCATTTAAACCACACCCCCTATCGTGCGTAAACCACGCCGCATTTTTCACTCCGACATGACACGCCTACAAACGAATGCCCCGCCCCCTGATTATAGCAAGGCTCCGCCTCAATACAAAAAAAGTGTCCCAGATGTTTTTTTTGCAATGTTGGCAACTATGCACACGGCCTTCTATTCAGACTTATGAATGTGGAGCTCAACCCGGGTATCACCGTGACCGACACAATCGAGGAGCTGTGAGAGTGATACACTCAGTCTGTTGACCTATTGTTTACATGCTTTTAAAGATTTTAGACTTTGTAAGTGCAATACTTTTGGGGGGATGTTTTGTCTGAATAAGCTTACCAAAACAGAATCACGCCATGAGACCGTTTTCCTTATATGTATATTACTGCCAATGAGGAGTACACCCCTATTGTGAGTGTAGCGGGTGTTTGAATTTATGTGAGGACTCTGGTGGTGTGGGGTTCCTTGGGGCCTGCAGGTGGCGTTGTTGCCTTGGGCCGGAGTTGAACTCACATCGCAAACTGTGCCTTTTTGTCCTCCCCTGGAGCTGGTACAGCGGGGCGGGGAACCCGCTGTGACGCAAAGGGAGAGGTCATAAAAGGGGCAGACGCCCTGATTTCAGGGAGAGAGTCGGAGGACGCGGCCGCACCCAGGCACCTTCAGCTTGGGTGCTGGCGTTCCGGTGTTTCAGGCCTAGGCGCCCTTGGCCTAGCTGGAGCAGGGATGGAGTCCATCTCAGGCACCTTTAGCCTGGGGTGAGGTACTATGGCGGATGCCTGGGTCTCAGTACCTTCGACTGAGTTCCGCGAGGGTGGAGGAATCCGAGGGGGCCCCAACTCATTGGGTGCCCGTGTCTGAGTTCATGAGGACTGGTGCGCAGTAACTTCTCTGAAGAGCCCGGCGCAGCATCGCTGGTGACGGAGAGGCCTCAACTTCTCCCTTGGACGGATTTCTTCCTCTGACAGGGGCAAAGTGAGCGAAGGTAATTCACGTTCTATATTACCTAGTCAGTGGCAGTGACTTTTCACCACTGGTGACAGCACAGTGGGCAGCAGCAAGAAGGGAAAGGATTGTGCCTCGATCTGTCCCCCATTTTCCAAAGGAGAAAGATTGTTTTATTGCTTGGCAAGAAGAATAAAACTGAGTTGTACCTATTCACTGTGTGGAACTTGGGTTACTAAAGCAAAGGAGTCAGGGACGAAGGACTGGACTTGACTCTAGGACACCTACACAAAAGCCCAATCTCTGGCCTTCACCTCCCAGTTACGGAGGACATGGGCCGTGGTGTGTTTTATCTCTCTCTCCCAGGTACCCCTAGACAACAGCCATATAACCGATAAAGAACGGGAGAGAGGTGAGGCCGCTACACGTGGGGGCATCGTATCCGGGATATGTGTATGGTGTCTGAAATTGAACTTTGCTGCCCGGAGGAGTTCCGAGTAGGTCGGCCATATTGGCTAACGCACCACGAAGCAACCCATAACTGTGTAGTTCGTGGGTGGGGCAAGGGAAAAGCCAGCGAACAAGTGCAGAAGGTGGGAGGAGTCTGGCCACGTGGAGGTACGTACGTGGAGATTCCGGCGCGGGTGGGTCAGTGCGCAATGGAGCAGCAAAGAGAGAGGATGGCTTCAAGTGCTCCGTGGATTTCTGTTCCTTCCTTCGCGGATATGTCTTCTCTGGCTGCTCCGATTATGGATACGGGGATAAGACTAAGGCCCCGGGGGCGATTGGCTCTCTTTACCTGTAGAGACATGGAAGCCCTCGGTGTGATCTGTCCTGGCTGTTCGGGACTGGTGGTCCAGCTGAAGCCGTTTGGGCGCTGTGAGGTCTGCAAAGAATTCCTCTTCGAGGTGGTACCATCCACAGAAAAGCCTCGGGCTTTCCACCTCAACTACCTCACAGGGACTGCCACTCCAGAGGGAGAGATCGATGCTGGTGCGTTCCCCGTGCGCACTGATCCGGGCGAAGGGACTGCCCAAGCGGAAGTGAAAAGAGAGAAATCCGAGGATGCTGCCTAGGTCACCAGCAGCTCCCTGCTCCGGCCACCGAAGAGAAAAGTCGGCCTGGTGATGGCCTCGTGTGGCCGTGGAAGAGCTTCGCCCCACTGCTTGCCTGACCTGGATGGATTCGGTAGACAACGTCCTGGACATCCCTGCTCGTTTAAAGGTCCAGGTGAGCCCGGGGTTGGGACTGTCTGTGTGGTATAAAGTGGCGGTAGTCCACAGTCGGTAGAGGCCGTCAAGGGGGATAGTTCCGTGACTGGGAATTATCTGCCTGCTGAGTGCTACGACACCTCTGACCTGGATTCATTGTCTGACAATGGCGATGATGGGGAGATAGACGAAATCTTCCAGCAGAAGGGATGGGACAAGATGAAGCTACCCTTGGCCCGTGTCACAAGGGACCTACCCATGTCTACTGGAGAAAGTACACCCCGGGTAGAGGCCCCGACGCCGGGGGATGAAGCTGGTCCTTTGTCTGAAGTTCCCCTTCTGGATTCAACATCCATTTCACCTGCTCCTATTGCGGGAGTGCAACGTCAGTCACTGCGGGCTCCTAGGCCCAGGTCCACCGAGGTGGTGAACGCACCTCGCCACTCAGAAGCGATTGTTCCACCTGGAAAGGGAGACCGAGCTACTATGCCACCTTTGTCAAGGCTGCAGCATCTCTTTGGCCAGAAGGTTGCTCAGGAATATGGGTGGGAATACCCGTATCTGCCTTGGGAACTGCTCTATGAGGTGGAGGTCTTTCGGCAAAGATGGTATGATACCTTTGTATGGGACAAACTGAAAGTACAGCAAGCACGGCGGTACCTTTCTTGTTCACCAACGGTCACCAAGAAGTTTCAGGACTGTAAAGCTAAATGGATGCTGGGAAGACACGTTCATGCGGACAAAGTGGTGATCTGCCGCAAAGAAGGAAAAAGTATTGAGTACCATGTGGAGGCTTTTGATGATCGTTTGAAGCCTATATCACTGCCTCATCCAAGGTTTTACCTGTAAGGGAAAAAAGAGACTCCCGTGTGCTTTTCTTTCTATTCCTGGTTGAACTTTCCGGAGTGCCTTCTCTTGAACACAGGGACTGTGCCCTAGTTTTTTTTGTATTTGGGCAGTTTACTCGTTGGAGATGTGGGAGCTGTTTTTGTTTGTTCTCCCTCCTTCTCCTGGCACTTAAAACGAAATCATTGACTTTGGGTTTTAGATAGTGTAGGGTCACAGAGAAAATGTTCAAGGGCAAAGTTCGTCTGGAAGTGATGAGTGTCTTGACCGCGGCACTGTCACCAGGTGGCAGTGTTGCGCAACGATTGTTATTTTTTTTTTTTACATTATGCAGCACTTATTGGAGTGAGTGGGTTTCTTCTAGGATAGACCCATTCATTCCAAGCAAACACACATGTTGGTAGGATGTATGTTTCTTTTCTTTCCCTCTGCAGGAGACTCGTCTGTCAAGACTACTGAGAGTGGGTGGTTCTTAGATAGCCAGAGGGAGGAATGTAAATGTGTGAGATATTTAAAGTGTTTTATTGGAAAGTTTTATAGTTGTATTGTTTTAAGTTTTCCCTTCCCCATACAGGTCTTGGCACAATTCAGGGCTAAATTGTGTAGCTTGGTTTCTGGGCTGAACTTATGTCATCACCCTTGTGGGATATGAGTTTGTACCAGACACTGGGGACCAGTGTCAAATCACCAGGGGGAGAGTGTAGCAGGTGTTTGAATTTATGTGAGGACTCTGGTGGTGTGGGGTTCCTTGGGGCCTGCAGGTGGCGTTGTTGCCTTGGGCCGGAGTTGAACTCACATCGCAAACGGTGCCTTTTTGTCCTCCCCTGGAGCGGGTACAGCGGGGTGGGGAACCCGCTGTGACGCAAAGGGAGAGGTCATAAAAGGGGCAGATGCCCTGATTTCAGGGAGAAAGTCGGAGGACGCGGCCGCACCCAGGCACCTTCAGCTTGGGTGCTGGTGTTCCGGTGTTTCAGGCCTAGGCACCCTTGGCCTAGCTGGAGCAGGGATGGAGTCCATCTCAGGCACCTTTAGCCTGGGGTGAGGTACTATGGCGGATGCCTGGGGCTCAGTACCTTCGACTGAGTTCCGCGAGGGTGGAGGAATCCGAGGGGGCCCTAACTCCTTGGGTGCGCGTGTCTGAGTTCGTGAGGACTGGTGCGCAGTAACTTCTCTGAAGAGCCCGGCGCAGCATCGCTGGTGACAGAGAGGCCTCCACTTCGCCATTGGACGGATTTCTTCCTCTAACAGGGGCAAAGTGAGCGAAGGTAAATTCACGTTCTATATTACCTAGTCAGTGGCAGTGACTATTCACCACTGGTGACAGCACAGTGGGCAGCAGCAAGAAGGGAAAGGATTGTGCCTCGATCTGTCCCCCATTTTCCAAAGGAGAAAGATAGTTTTATTCTTCTTGCCAGGCAATAAAACAAAGTTGTACCTATTCACTGTGTGGAACTTGGGTTACTAAAGCAAAGGAGTCAGGGACGAAGGACTGGACTTGACTCTAGGACACCTACACAAAAGCCCAATCTCTGGCCTTCACCTCCCAGTTACAGAGGACATGGGCCGTGGTGTGTTTTATCTCTCTCTCCCAGGTACCCCTAGACAACAGCCATATAACCGATAAAGAACGGGAGGGAGGTGAGGCCACTACATGAGTGTTTACTGAGAAGGTGTGACTGGAGTCCCTTTAGATGGGGGGGCTTGTGGAACCCAGCTTACCTTGGAGAGCTCTGGAAACTCCTTGTCCAGCTCCCCTGGCCCCTCCTATGTGTAAATCACCCTGTGTATATTAGGGGCACAGGGTGACCGAGAACCCCAGTCTGATCTGCACTAGGGATGAGCCGAACACCCCCCGGTTCGGTTCGCACCAGAACCTTCGAACGGACCGAAAGTTCGCGCGAACGTTAGAACCCTGTTAAATACAATGGACGCGAACG
The DNA here is from genome assembly GCA_029206835.1 of Rana muscosa. Taxonomy (NCBI): domain Eukaryota; kingdom Metazoa; phylum Chordata; class Amphibia; order Anura; family Ranidae; genus Rana; species Rana muscosa. Next base: position 70,749,207 of record CM055121.1, on the reverse strand, counting down.
TTCGAAATCTAAAGTGCTAATTATAACGACTAATATGCATGTTATTGTCCTAAAAAGGGTTTGGGGACCCGGGTTCTGCCCCAGGGGACATGTATCAATGCAAAACGAAGTTTTAAAAACTGCCGTTTTTCGGGAGCAGTCATTTTAATGATGCATAAAGTGTAAAAAAAAAGTGAAATATTCCTTTAAATATCGTACCTGGGGGGTGTCTAAAGTATGCATGTGAAGTGGAATGTGTTTCCCGTGTTTAGAACTGTCCCTGCACAAAATGACATTTGTAAACGAAAAAAAGCCATTTAAAACTGCTTGCGGCTTTAATGTAATGTCTGGTCCCGGTAATATGGATGAAAATCTTTGAGAAAAATGGCATGGCTACCCCATCAACACCAACCCCCCCCCCCCACCCCAGCCCATTACCAGCCCCTTTGGGTCTTGTATGGATATTAAGGGGAACCCCGCACACAAAATAAAAAAAGGCCCTATATACTCTGAACAGCAGTATACAGGTGGTGCAAACAAGACAGTGACTGTAGGTTTGTTCTTAAGTAGAATCTGTTTGTAATTTTGAACAGGTACATTGTTTAAGTGTAGCTCCAGCCAAAAAATCTATTTTTAAGCTTTTTGGAAAACATATGGAAGGGTTATCACCCCTGTAACATTTGTTTTGCTGTCTGTGCACCTGTTCAGAACATTTCACCTCACTTTCCGTCCCAATAACAAATGTTTTTGAAAAGTGGGGTTTTTATTGAAACAAGAATTGGTGATAAAGCATCAGTAGAGAGGAGACACCTTTTCCCCATATTAACTCTTACAGGAGAGAATTTCCATTCCTAGGGGTAGATTTCCTCTCACTTCCAGTTGTCTCCTTCCGTTTGCAAGTAGGAGTCGTTTGTAAGTTGGATGTTTGAAAGTAGGGGCCTGCCGTATATACTCTGCTGAAATTTGCCCCTTACATGTTGGTGTTGCCACAACACTGTGAGCCCTCACAGTTACTCTTGGTGGGCGCTGGAACGCCCTGCTGTGAACTATTATATCAGGAATTGTAATTACATGCCATTGTTGAACAGTGGTAGGAAAAATTGGGCCTTTGGTTTTGGTGCTGGTGCTACAACACTGTCAGCCCTCACAGTTACTCTTGGTGGGCGCAGGAATGGGCCCTGCTGTGAATTATTAGATCAAGAATTGTAATTACATGCCCCTGTTGAACAGGGGCAGAAAAATTGGGCCTTAGGCATTGGTGCCACAACACTGCAACCCCTCACAGATACTGTACTTGGAGCACAGCAATGAGTCCTGTTGCAAAGTATTGCATCAAAAATTGTAATTACACGCCCCTGTTAAACAGGGGCTGAAAAATTGGGCCTTAGGCACTGGTGCTGGTGCCACGACACTGCAACCTCTCCCAGATACTCTAGTTGGAGTGCAGGAATGAGCCCTGCTGCAAAGCATTGCATAAAAAATTGTAATTACATGCCCCTGTTAAACAGGGGCTGAAAATTGGGCCTTAGCCACTGGTGGCGGCACCCAGAAACAAAAATGTTCTTCCAAGCTATCATCATCAATCGGATCATTGAGGAGGAGGAGGATAGTCAGTCAACATAACAGGACAGTCACTCAGCATCAGCATAGGCAGTCTTGAAGGGATGTGACATTTCAAAATAAATTATTCTGTTATATCAGCTTCAGGTGCTTGGTAGCTGGTGGTGATCCAAGACTGGTTCATCTTTATGAAGGTCAGTCGATCAACCGAGTCGGTGGACAGGCGCACCCTGTGATCCGTGACAAAGCCTCCAGCAGCACTGAATGTGCGTTCTGCAAGAACGCTGGATGCAGGACCGGCCAGTAGCTCAATTGCATACTGTGCAAGCTCTGGCCAGTGATCCATCCTCAAGACCCAGTAAGCCAGAGGATTTTTGGTGGGAAAGGTGTCCAAGTCTGACCTTGCCCCTAGGTATTCCTGCACCATGTATATCAGACGCTGGCGATGGTTGCTGGAACCGATCATACCTTGGGGCTGCGGACTAAAAAATTGTCTGAACGCATCGGTCAGACGGCCACCTTCTCCACCGCTCCTTCTGCTACTGACTGAAGCCTCAGCAACTCGTTGTCCAGGACCAGGAGTTTGTAACCTCCCAGTCTCTGGGAATGCGTTGCACAGACCTTTCTGCAAGGCCTCCCGGAGTTGTCTCATCCTCTGCTCCCAGCAAGATAAGGTCCGCAACCTTACCCTTGTACCGTGGATCAAGGAGAGTGGCCAGCCAGTAATGGTCCCTCTCCTTGATCCGAAGAATACGAGGATCCTTCCGCAGACTTTGCAGGATCAGGGAGGCCATGCAGCGTAGGTTAGCTGAGGCATCCGGCCTGGAGTCCTTTGGGTCACTAAGGACGACATGATCCACAGCCACCTCCTCCCAGCCACGTACAAGTCCACGGGTTTGTTGGGACTGTAAATCATCCCTAAAAGACTGCTGCTGTTGATTCTGAGTGCCATGCTCCACCTCCATGCTGACACAATCCTCATCCTCCTCCTCCTCCTCTTCCTGTGTGATGGGTGGGACAGAAGGAACACTGTCTGGGTAAAGGGGGCCTTGAGAGGCAAGGAAGTCCTCCTCTTCCTGCCTCTGTTCTGCCTCAAGTGCCGTGTCCATTATTCCATGCAGCGTATGCTCAAACAGGTGGACAAGAGGTACAGTGTCACTGATGCATGCACTGTCACTGCTCACCATCCTTGTGGCCTCCTCAAATGGTGCCAGGACAGTGCATGCATCCCTGATCATGCCCCACTGGCGTGGTGAAAAAAAACAGAGCTCCCCTGACCCTGTCCTGGTGCCGTAGTCACACAGATACTCATTGATGGCCCTCTGCTGCGTGTGCAGCCGCTGCAGCATGGCCAACGTTGAGTTCCACCTGGTGGGCATGTCACATATAAGGCGGTTCTTGGGCAGGTTCAACTCCTTTTGCAGCTCAGCCAGCCGAGCACTGGCATTATATGATCTGCGGAAATGCACACACAGACTTTCCTGGCCTGCCTCAGGACATCCTGTAAGCCCGGGTACCTGCCCAAGAACCGCTGCACCACCAGGTTAAGGACGTGAGCCACACAGGGCACATGGGTCAGTTGTCCCTGTCGGAGGGCGGAGAGGAGGTTGGTGCCATTGTCACAAACCACCATTCCTGGCTTAAGCTGGCGTATCGTCAACCACCTCTCGGCCTGCCCCTGCAGAGCTGACAGAACCTCTGCCCCAGTGTGGCTCCTGTCCCCCAAACACACCAGCGCAAGCACGGCATGGCATCTTTTTGCCTGCGTACTTGCGTAGCACCTTGAACGCCTACGGAGCACCGCTGGTTCCGAGGACAAAGCACAGGAAGAGGCCATGGAGGAAGAAGAAGAGGAGGGGGTGGAGGAGAGAGGCGTGTCACAACCAGTAGTAGCACCTTGTCCTGCATCCTTCCCAGCTGCCAAAAGAGTGACCCAATGGGCCGTGAAAGAAAGGTGATGTCCCTGTCCATGCCTGCTGGACCATGAGTCAGCGGTAATATGCACCTTACCGCTGACCGCCCTGTCCAGCGAGGCATGGACATTGCCTTCCACATGCCGGTAGAGAGCCGGAATCACCTTCCGTGAGAAAAAGTGGCGTTTGGGAACCTGCCACTGAGGAACCGCACATTGCACAAACTCACGGAAGGGGGCAGAGTCTACCAACTGAAAAGGCAGCATTCAACCGCTGGGCATGTGGATGGCTGGGAGTGAACTTCTTTCGACGGTCCAGCAGCTGGGGCAGGGAAATTTGCCTGCTAGAATCGGACGTCGGTGTACTGCTAGCAGAGTGCCCACAAGTACTTAGCTGTGACACACCTAACTCTACACCTTCATTCCTCTCAGTGCAGGTTTCACAGAGGACTGAAGGTACAGTGGGGTTGGAGATCCCAGCTGATGAGAAGCAAGGAGAGGTCCGCTTTGTTCTTTGGTGTGGATCTTTAAGGTACGCTTGCCAACGAGCTGCATGGCAGGTCAACATATGTCTGGTCAAGCATGTGGGGCCCAAGCGGCTGATGTTTTGGCCACGCGAGATACGCTTGAGACATATGTTGCAAACAGCAGCGGTGCGATCTGATGCACTCGACTCAAAAAAGGCCCACACCAAAGAACTTTTGAAATAACGGGCAGAGGCAGCGCCCTGCACAGGCGGAGCTCTGCGGTGTGATTCAGTCGGTGTGCTGCCCTTACGCTGGCCCCCGGAGGGCATCCTGCCTCATTGGAGATGTGCCTCCTCCTCATCCTCCTCCTCTCTCCTATCAGGCACCCACGTGGAGTCAGTGACCTCATCATCCCCTCCCTCCTCATCACTGGAGCCAATCTGGCAGCTGCTGGAACATGACTGCCAGATTGCTGTCCTTCTTGAGCATCCACTCTCTCTGCTCTCACGCTACTGCCTTCCTCTAGCTGGGTATCATCTTCAGACCCTTCAAAACGCTGGGCATCCTCCTGGAGCATGTACCCAACACTGTGCGCAAACAGTTCGGGGGACTCCTCAGGAAGACACGGTGCGTCTAGGGAAGGAGTGACTGATGATGACATTGATACGGGGGAAGAGGACGCTTTGGCAGCTGCTTTGCCAGTACCCTGAGCCTGGGTGAGAGCGGATGAGGAGGATGAGGAGGATGAGGAGGGCTTGGTCATCCACTCTACCAAGTCTTCGGCATGATGCGGCTCAACACGTCCAACTGCCGAAAATAAAGACAAGCGTGTCCCATGGTCACGTGCTGATGACGATGCACCGCGTCCACGACCAGCACTGTTGTCTCTAGACACAGAGCCTGCTTGCCCTCTTTTATTGGCTCGTGACTGTCTGCCTCTCCTTGTTGGCCTTCCAGACATAGTAATGGCCTGCAGGGAGATGGGAAAACCAGAAATTGGGTAGTGTATATTGTGCTGGAGGCACACAACACCCACTAACTCCAGCAGATGCCTTTATTAGAGAACAGCAATGACGGGTATATACAGGTGTATACTGTACTAGGGCACACAACACCCACTAACTACTGCAGATGCCTGTATTAGAGAACAGCAATGACGGGTGTATACTGTACTAGGGCACACAACACCCACTAACTCCAGCAGATGCCTTTATTACAGAACAGCAATGACGGGTATATACAGGTGTATACTGTACTAGGGCACACAACACCCACTAAGGCCCCATGCACACGAGACGCAGGTGCAAACTCTGCTGAACACACGTTTTTAAACGCTGAAACCGGCGTTTAAAACGTGCGTTTTGCCGCGTTTGCGGTCGCGTTTAGCGGCGTTTAGCAGCGTTTTACCGCGTTTGCGTTTATAAGCGTTTCATCATAAGACCCTCCCTAAGCTCAAAAAACAGTAAATTTTAACCATTTCAGCCAGTTTGTGAGACCAGAGTGAGTAGCAGCAGCTGAGAGAGCAGCAGTGTACTTGTATTTAGCGTATCACTTGCCACGTCACCCGCCACAAGTTGTGGATTGTCCACTTGCCACGTCACCTGGCCATGTTACCTGCCACGTCACCTGGCCACGTTACCTGCCACGTCACCTGGCCACGTCACCTGCCACAAGTTGTGGATTGTCCACTTGCCACGTCACCTGGCCACATCATGTGCCACGTCACCTGGCCACGTCACCTGCCACAAGTTGTGGATTGTCCACCTGCCACGTCACCTGGCCATGTCACCTGGCCACGTTACCTGCCACAAGTTGTGGATTGTCCACTTGCCACGTCACCTGGCCACATCATGTGCCACGTCACCTGGCCACGTCACCTGCCACAAGTTGTGGATTGTCCACCTGCCACGTCACCTGGCCACGTCACCTGGCCACGTCACCTGCCACAAGTTGTGGATTGTCCACTTGCAACGTCACCTGGCCACGTCACCTGGCCATGTTACCTGCCACGTCACCTGGCCATGTTACCTGCCACGGCACCTGGCCACGTCACCTGCCACAAGTTGTGGATTGTCCACTTGCCACGTCACCTGGCCACGTCACCTGGCCATGTTACCTGCCACGTCACCTGGCCACATTACCTGCCACGTCACCTGGCCACAAGTTGTGGATTGTCCACTTGCCACGTCACCTGCCACGTCACCTGGCCACGTCACCTGCCACAAGTTGTGGATTGTCCACTTGCCACGTCACCTGCCACGTCACCTGGCCACGTCACCTGCCACAAGTTGTGGATTGTCCACCACTTGCCACGTCACCTGCCAAGTCACCTGCCATGTCACCTGGCCACGTCACCTGGCCACGTTACCTGCCACGTCACCTAGCCACGTCACCTGACACGAGTTGTGGATTGTCCACTGGCCACGTCACCTGGCGACATCACGTGCCACGTCACCTGGCCACGTTACCTGCCACGTCACCTGGCCATGTCACCTGCCACAAGTTGTGGATTGTCCACTGGCCACGTCACCTGGCCACATCACGTGCCACGTCACCTGGCCACGTTACCTGCCACGTCACCTGGCCATGTCACCTGCCACAAGTTGTGGATTGTCCACTGGCCACATCACCTGGCCACGTCACCTGGCCACGTCACCTGGCCAGGTCACCTGCCACAAGTTGTGGATTGTCCACTGGCCACATTACCTGGCCACGTCACCTGGCCACGTCACCTGGCCACGTCACCTGCCACAAGTTGTGGATTGTCCACTGGCCACGTCACCTGGCCACGTCACCTGACACAAGTTGTTGATTGTCCGCTTGCCACGTTACCTGCCACAAGCTGTGGATTGTCCACTTGCCACGTTACCTGCCTCAAGTTGTGGATTGTCCACAATGCAATGCAAGCAATTACAGTTTTCTTTTATATTTTTTATAGTTTTTCATCATTTGCCATCATTTTTGAGATTTCTAATGTTAAAAAATAGGTCACCTTTAAAAACGCTTATAAACGCAAATGCGACAAAACGCCGGTACCGCGTTTAGCCGCGTTTAGCCGCGTTTAGCGTCTGAAACGTGGAAAACTTTTACGTCTGAACCCATTTTTTTTCTTCTGGAAAAACGAGGTTAAACGCAACTGCTTGTAAACGCCAAAAAACGAGAGTGTGTGCATGGACACATAGGATAACATTGAATGGGTTCAGGGGCAGTTGAAAAAAGCGTCCAACTGCCTCTGAACATGCGTTCAACAGCAAATAACAGTGTCTCGTGTGCATGGGGCCTAACTCCAGCAGATGCCTTTATTAGAGAACAGCAATGACGGGTATATACAAGTGTATACTGTACTAGGGCACACAACACCCACTAACTCCTGCAGATGCCTGTATTAGAGAACAGCAATGATGGGTATATACAGATGTATACTGTACTAGGGCACACAACACCCACTAACTCCTGCAGATGCCTGTATTAGAGAACAGCAATGACGGGTGTATACTGTACTAGGGCACACAACACCCACTAACTCCAGCAGATGCCTTTATTAGAGAACAGTAATGACGGGTATATACAGGTGTATACTGTACTAGGGCACACAACACCCACTAACTCCTGCAGATGCCTGTATTAGAGAACAGCAATGACGGGTATATACAGGTGTATACTGTACTAGGGCACACAACACCCACTAACTCCTGCAGATGCCTGTATTAGAGAACAGAAATGACAGGTATATACAGGTGTATACTGTACTAGGGCACACAACACCCACTAACTCTTGCAGATGCCTGTATTAGAGAACAGCAATGACGGGTATATACAGGTGTATACTGTGCTAGGGCACACAACACCCACTAACTGCTGCAAATGCCTGAGAAAATAACACACTGTCCCTGCCTGCCTATCTAGCTTAGAGAACAGCAATGAACAGCAACTCCTGCAGATGCCTGAGAAAAGAACACTGTCCCTGCCTGCCTATCTATCTTAGAGAACAGCAATGAACAGCAACTCCTGCAGATGCCTGAGAAAAGAACACAACGTAGAACACACTGTCCCTGCCTATGTAGCTCTTTCCCTGCACGCCGGAACACACTGCACAAGGCCGCCGCGCTGGCGGCCTTTTATAGTGTGGGGCGTGTACTAAACCCCCCTGAGCTATGATTGACCACAGGCATCTTGCCTGTGGCCAATTATGGCTCTCCTCGCTGCCGGCACTGTGATTGGCCAAGCATGCGGGGTCACAGTGCATGCTTGGCCAATCACAGCGCCGGGATTGCACTGCGATGACGCGGTGTATTGTGGGCCGTTCGCATCACTCGAATTTGGCGCGAACGGCCCATAACGTTCGATCTTAGTCGAACGATCGAACAGCCGATGTTAGAGTCGAACGTGTGTTCAACTCGAACACGAAGCTCATCCCTAATCTGCACTAATCAGATTCACTGTACAACCACACCAGACTCAGCATTTCCTTTTACCCGTTATCCAGGGTCTTATATGTGTGGTTTGAAGTAATGAAGGGGCTCTTTCACTTGGGACATTAATGTTTGTGAACAATATCCCTCAAGAATATATGAAAATAAAGTCCCCCTTTCCTCAGAGACCATTGCTAGATGGTTTGAGGTGGCGTGGGCAGGGCCAGATTAAGAACATCATGGGCCTGGTGCTGAGGATTTTGGTGGGGCCTTTTATAAATAATAAATAAATAAATAAAAAATGCTATATATTTTTTTATAACAAATTAAATTAAAAAGAGAGAGGGAGGATGAGAGAGAGAGAGAGAGAAAGGGGATGAGAGAGGGGTAAAGGAGGGAGGATGAGAGAGAAAGGGGGGATGAGAGTGAGAGGATGCGCATGAGCATGCGTGGGAATGGCATCAACGCTGCCCGGCCAAGGAAAGTGACCGAAGGCACAGAACCCAGAAGGAAGACCGGGTGAAGGTGGAAACGCCCGGGCCCTGTCGGCTTGATCACAGCGCAGCACTGGAGGGCTCTGTCTGACAATTTAAGTTTACCCTAATGTGATAATATGCTGTGCATACTTGTACATTGTGGCATAACCTACCTCAGGGCCTCTAAAAAGTAGTAATGTTAGCAAAGTTTACTACCACTTTAATATCACAGGATCCCAGGAGCCTCTCATGGGGCCCCCTACTGACACGGTGGCCCTTGGGCAGTGCCTAACTGCATAGTTGCCAACATTTCAAAAATATTTTCAGGGACACTTTTTGTGCTATATTTAGAGTAGCTGACATCCCCAATGTTCCTCTATACATCACAGTAGTAATCACAAAATTAAATGAGTACTAATAATGGGGCAGAACAAATATGAGGACTGAGAAGATTTCCTTTAGTTGAACTAACAAAAGTGTGCCCATTCTAGAGCTGGTAACATTGAGGATATTCAGTATATTTTAAAGAACTGTTTTTCTGGGTAAGAGGCATAGGGGAGGAGTATGGATGGTATAAAAGTGGGAAGTATGTGCAGGTGAGGGAGAGGAATGTGGAGGGTCTAACAGTGGGCACTATGTACAGGAGAGGAGTGCGGAGGGTATAGGAGAAGGCACTATGTACAGGAGAGGAGTGTGAAAGGTATGACAGTGGGCAGTATGCACAGCAGAGGAGTGTGGGGGGTATGACAGAGGGTAGTATGTACCGGAGAGGAGTGTGGAGGGTATGGCAGAGGGTAGTATGTACCAGAGAGGAGTGTGGAGGGTATGACAGTGGGCAGTATGTACAGGAGAGGACTGTGAAGGGTATGACAGTGGGCAGTATGTACATGAGAGGAGTGTGGAGGGTATGGTGGGGGCAGTATGTACAGGAGAGGAAAGTGGAGAGAAAGATAGTTGGCAGTATGTATAGGAGAGGAGTGTGGATGGTATGATAGTGGGCAGTATGCACAGGAGAGGAGTGTGGAGGGTATGATGGGGGCAGTATGTACAGGAGAGGAGTGTGGAGGGTAGGGATGAGCTTCGTGTTCGAGTCGAACATACGTTCGACTCGAACATCGGCTGTTCGATCGTTCGACGAAGATCGAACGATTTGGGCCGTTCGCGCCAAATTCGAGTGACGCGAACGGCCCACAATGCACTACGCCATCGCAGTGTCATCCAGGCGCTGTGATTGGCCAAGCATGCACTGTGACCCCGCATGCTTGGCCAATCACAGCGCCGGCAGCGAGGAGAGCAATGATTGGCCACAGGCAGGATGCCTGTGGCCAATTATTGCTGAGGGTGTTTAGTACACGCCCCACACTATAAAACGCCGCCAGCACGGCGGCCTAGTGTAGTGTGTTCCGGAGCAGGGAAAGACAAGCATAGGCAGGGACAGTGACATTTATTTCTTTCTTGCTTAACCTGGATTCCTTTAGTTTAGGGAAAGAGAAGGATAGGTAGGGAGAGTGTCAGTGTGTTTTACTGTGCGAATCCTTGTTTCTAGGGACAAAGAAGGAAAGTGAGGGGAATTCTCCTTGTGCTATAGTGTGCTTTAAAAAAACATTTTTTCTAAGGACAGAAAACTCTAGGTAGGGAGAGTGTCAGTTTCTTTCACTGTGCGAGTCCTTGTTTCTAGGGACAAAGAAGGAAAGTGAGGGGAATTCTCCTTGTGCTATAGTGTGCTTTAAAACAACATTTTTTCTAGGGACAGAAAACTCTAGGTAGGGAGAGTGTCAGTTTCTTTCACTGTGCGAGTCCTTGTTTCTAGGGACAAAGAAGGAAAGTGAGGGGAATTCTCCTTGTGCTATAGTGTGCTTTAAAAAAACATTTTTTCTAGGGACAGAAAACTCTAGGTAGGGAGAGTGTCAGTGTCTTTTACTGTGCGAGTCCTTGTTTCTAGGGACAAAGAAGGAAAGTGAGGGGAATTCTCCTTGTGCTATAGTGTGCTTTAAAAAAACATTTTTTCTAGGGACAGAAAACTCTAGGTAGGGAGAGTGTCAGTGTCTTTTACTGTGCGAGTCCTTGTTTCTAGGGACAAAGAAGGAAAGTGAGGGGAATTCTCCTTGTGCTATAGTGTGCTTTAAAAAAAACATTTTTTCTAGGGACAGAAAACTCTAGGTAGGGAGAGTGTCAGTTTCTTTCACTGTGCGAGTCCTTGTTTCTAGGGACAAAGAAGGAAAGTGAGGGGAATTCTCCTTGTGCTATAGTGTGCTTTAAAAAAACATTTTTTCTAGGGACAGAAAACTCTAGGTAGGGAGAGTGTCAGTTTCTTTCACTGTGCGAGTCCTTGTTTCTAGGGACAAAGAAGGAAAGTGAGGGGAATTCTCCTTGTGCTATAGTGTGCTTTAAAAAAACATTTTTTCTAGGGACAGAAAACTCTAGGTAGGGAGAGTGTCAGTTTCTTTCACTGTGCGAGTCCTTGTTTCTAGGGACAAAGAAGGAAAGTGAGGGGAATTCTCCTTGTGCTATAGTGTGCTTTAAAAAAACATTTTTTCTAGGGACAGAAAACTCTAGGTAGGGAGAGTGTCAGTTTCTTTCACTGTGCGAGTCCTTGTTTCTAGGGACAAAGAAGGAAAGTGAGGGGAATTCTCCTTGTGCTATAGTGTGCTTTAAAAAAAAAATTTTTCTAGGGACAGAAAACTCTAGGTAGGGAGAGTGTCAGTTTCTTTCACTGTGCGAGTCCTTGTTTCTAGGGACAAAGAAGGAAAGTGAGGGGAATTCTCCTTGTGCTATAGTGTGCTTTAAAAAAACATTTTTTCTAGGGACAGAAAACTCTAGGTAGGGAGAGTGTCAGTGTCTTTTACTGTGCGAGTCCTTGTTTCTAGGGACAAAGAAGGAAAGTGAGGGGAATTCTCCTTGTGCTATAGTGTGCTTTAAAAAAACATTTTTTCTAGGGACAGAAAACTCTAGGTAGGGAGAGTGTCAGTTTCTTTCACTGTGTGAGTCCTTGTTTCTAGGGACAAAGAAGGAAAGTGAGGGGAATTCTCCTTGTGCTATAGTGTGCTTTAAAAAAACATTTTTTCTAGGGACAGAAAACTCTAGGTAGGGAGAGTGTCAGTTTCTTTCACTGTGCGAGTCCTTGTTTCTAGGGACAAAGAAGGAAAGTGAGGGGAATTCTCCTTGTGCTATAGTGTGCTTTAAAACAACATTTTTTCTAGGGACAGAAAACTCTAGGTAGGGAGAGTGTCAGTTTCTTTCACTGTGCGAGTCCTTGTTTCTAGGGACAAAGAAGGAAAGTGAGGGGAATTCTCCTTGTGCTATAGTGTGCTTTAAAAAAACATTTTTTCTAGGGACAGAAAACTCTAGGTAGGGAGAGTGTCAGTGTCTTTTACTGTGCGAGTCCTTGTTTCTAGGGACAAAGAAGGAAAGTGAGGGGAATTCTCCTTGTGCTATAGTGTGCTTTAAAAAAACATTTTTTCTAGGGACAGAAAACTCTAGGTAGGGAGAGTGTCAGTGTCTTTTACTGTGCGAGTCCTTGTTTCTAGGGACAAAGAAGGAAAGTGAGGGGAATTCTCCTTGTGCTATAGTGTGCTTTAAAAAAACATTTTTTCTAGGGACAGAAAACTCTAGGTAGGGAGAGTGTCAGTTTCTTTCACTGTGCGAGTCCTTGTTTCTAGGGACAAAGAAGGAAAGTGAGGGGAATTCTCCTTGTGCTATAGTGTGCTTTAAAAAAACATTTTTTCTAGGGACAGAAAACTCTAGGTAGGGAGAGTGTCAGTTTCTTTCACTGTGCGAGTCCTTGTTTCTAGGGACAAAGAAGGAAAGTGAGGGGAATTCTCCTTGTGCTATAGTGTGCTTTAAAAAAACATTTTTTCTAGGGACAGAAAACTCTAGGTAGGGAGAGTGTCAGTTTCTTTCACTGTGCGAGTCCTTGTTTCTAGGGACAAAGAAGGAAAGTGAGGGGAATTCTCCTTGTGCTATAGTGTGCTTTAAAAAAACATTTTTTCTAGGGACAGAAAACTCTAGGTAGGGAGAGTGTCAGTTTCTTTCACTGTGCGAGTCCTTGTTTCTAGGGACAAAGAAGGAAAGTGAGGGGAATTCTCCTTGTGCTATAGTGTGCTTTAAAAAAACATTTTTTCTAGGGACAGAAAACTCTAGGTAGGGAGAGTGTCAGTTTCTTTCACTGTGCGAGTCCTTGTTTCTAGGGACAAAGAAGGAAAGTGAGGGGAATTCTCCTTGTGCTATAGTGTGCTTTAAAAAAACATTTTTTCTAGGGACAGAAAACTCTAGGTAGGGAGAGTGTCAGTGTCTTTTACTGTGCGAGTCCTTGTTTCTAGGGACAAAGAAGGAAAGTGAGGGGAATTCTCCTTGTGCTATAGTGTGCTTTAAAAAAACATTTTTTCTAGGGACAGAAAACTCTAGGTAGGGAGAGTGTCAGTTTCTTTCACTGTGCGAGTCCTTGTTTCTAGGGACAAAGAAGGAAAGTGAGGGGAATTCTCCTTGTGCTATAGTGTGCTTTAAAAAAACATTTTTTCTAGGGACAGAAAACTCTAGGTAGGGAGAGTGTCAGTTTCTTTCACTGTGCGAGTCCTTGTTTCTAGGGACAAAGAAGGAAAGTGAGGGGAATTCTCCTTGTGCTATAGTGTGCTTTAAAAAAACATTTTTTCTAGGGACAGAAAACTCTAGGTAGGGAGAGTGTCAGTTTCTTTCACTGTGCGAGTCCTTGTTTCTAGGGACAAAGAAGGAAAGTGAGGGGAATTCTCCTTGTGCTATAGTGTGCTTTAAAAAAACATTTTTTCTAGGGACAGAAAACTCTAGGTAGGGAGAGTGTCAGTTTCTTTCACTGTGCGAGTCCTTGTTTCTAGGGACAAAGAAGGAAAGTGAGGGGAATTCTCCTTGTGCTATAGTGTGCTTTAAAAAAACATTTTTTCTAGGGACAGAAAACTCTAGGTAGGGAGAGTGTCAGTTTCTTTCATTGTGCGAGTCCTTGTTTCTAGGGACAAAGAAGGAAAGTGAGGGGAATTCTCCTTGTGCTATAGTGTGCTTTAAAAAAACATTTTTTCTAGGGACAGAAAACTCTAGGTAGGGAGAGTGTCAGTGTCTTTTACTGTGCGAGTCCTTGTTTCTAGGGACAAAGAAGGAAAGTGAGGGGAATTCTCCTTGTGCTATAGTGTGCTTTAAAAAAACATTTTTTCTAGGGACAGAAAACTCTAGGTAGGGAGAGTGTCAGTTTCTTTCACTGTGCGAGTCCTTGTTTCTAGGGACAAAGAAGGAAAGTGAGGGGAATTCTCCTTGTGCTATAGTGTGCTTTAAAAAAAAAAATTTCTAGGGACAGAAAACTCTAGGTAGGGAGAGTGTCAGTTTCTTTCACTGTGCGAGTCCTTGTTTCTAGGGACAAAGAAGGAAAGTGAGGGGAATTCTCCTTGTGCTATAGTGTGCTTTAAAAAAACATTTTTTCTAGGGACAGAAAACTCTAGGTAGGGAGAGTGTCAGTTTCTTTCACTGTGCGAGTCCTTGTTTCTAGGGACAAAGAAGGAAAGTGAGGGGAATTCTCCTTGTGCTATAGTGTGCTTTAAAAAAACATTTTTTCTAGGGACAGAAAACTCTAGGTAGGGAGAGTGTCAGTGTCTTTTACTGTGCGAGTCCTTGTTTCTAGGGACAAAGAAGGAAAGTGAGGGGAATTCTCCTTGTGCTATAGTGTGCTTTAAAAAAACATTTTTTCTAGGGACAGAAAACTCTAGGTAGGGAGAGTGTCAGTTTCTTTCACTGTGCGAGTCCTTGTTTCTAGGGACAAAGAAGGAAAGTGAGGGGAATTCTCCTTGTGCTATAGTGTGCTTTAAAAAAACATTTTTTCTAGGGACAGAAAACTCTAGGTAGGGAGAGTGTCAGTTTCTTTCACTGTGCGAGTCCTTGTTTCTAGGGACAAAGAAGGAAAGTGAGGGGAATTCTCCTTGTGCTATAGTGTGCTTTAAAAAAACATTTTTTCTAGGGACAGAAAACTCTAGGTAGGGAGAGTGTCAGTTTCTTTCACTGTGCGAGTCCTTGTTTCTAGGGACAAAGAAGGAAAGTGAGGGGAATTCTCCTTGTGCTATAGTGTGCTTTAAAAAAACATTTTTTCTAGGGACAGAAAACTCTAGGTAGGGAGAGTGTCAGTGTCTTTTACTGTGCGAGTCCTTGTTTCTAGGGACAAAGAAGGAAAGTGAGGGGAATTCTCCTTGTGCTATAGTGTGCTTTAAAAAAACATTTTTTCTAGGGACAGAAAACTCTAGGTAGGGAGAGTGTCAGTTTCTTTCACTGTGCGAGTCCTTGTTTCTAGGGACAAAGAAGGAAAGTGAGGGGAATTCTCCTTGTGCTATAGTGTGCTTTAAAAAAACATTTTTTCTAGGGACAGAAAACTCTAGGTAGGGAGAGTGTCAGTTTCTTTCACTGTGCGAGTCCTTGTTTCTAGGGACAAAGAAGGAAAGTGAGGGGAATTCTCCTTGTGCTATAGTGTGCTTTAAAAAAAAAAATTTTCTAGGGACAGAAAACTCTAGGTAGGGAGAGTGTCAGTTTCTTTCACTGTGCGAGTCCTTGTTTCTAGGGACAAAGAAGGAAAGTGAGGGGAATTCTCCTTGTGCTATAGTGTGCTTTAAAAAAACATTTTTTCTAGGGACAGAAAACTCTAGGTAGGGAGAGTGTCAGTTTCTTTCACTGTGCGAGTCCTTGTTTCTAGGGACAAAGAAGGAAAGTGAGGGGAATTCTCCTTGTGCTATAGTGTGCTTTAAAAAAACATTTTTTCTAGGGACAGAAAACTCTAGGTAGGGAGAGTGTCAGTTTCTTTCACTGTGTGAGTCCTTGTTTCTAGGGACAAAGAAGGAAAGTGAGGGGAATTCTCCTTGTGCTATAGTGTGCTTTAAAAAAACATTTTTTCTAGGGACAGAAAACTCTAGGTAGGGAGAGTGTCAGTTTATTTTACTGTGCGAGTCCTTGTTTCTAGGGACAAAGAAGGAAAGTGAGGGGAATTCTCCTTGTGCTATAGTGTGCTTTAAAAAAACATTTTTTCTAGGGACAGAAAACTCTAGGTAGGGAGAGTGTCAGTTTCTTTCACTGTGCGAGTCCTTGTTTCTAGTGACAAAGAAGGAAAGTGAGGGGAATTCTCCTTGTGCTATAGTGTGCTAAAGCATTCCTCATCAACCATCTTTGAAATCCTTGTTTTTTGGACAGTCAGGGAAATTGTCGTTGTGCTATTCTGTGCAAAAGCAATCATCCTCAACCATATATAGAAATCCTTAAGTAAAGGGACAGAGAAGGACACCTGAAGGTAGCCCTTATTGCTTTTTTCCCATCTCCCTGCAGGCCATCTATTAGAATGTCTGGAAGGCAAACAAGGAGAGGCAGACAGTCAGGAGGCAATAAAAGAGGGCAAGCAGGCTCTGTGTCTGGGGGCAACAGTGCTGGTCGTGGACGCGGTGCATTGTCATCAGCACATGGCCATGGGACACGCTTGTCCTTCTTTTCGGCAGCTGGACATGTTGAGCCACATCATGCCGAAGACTTGGTAGAGTGGATGACCAAGCCCTCCTCCTCCTCCTCATCCTCTCTCACCCAGGCTCAGGGTACTGGCAAAGCAGCTGCCAAAGCGTCCTCTTCCCTGGTATCAATGTCAGACTCATCATCAGTCACTCCTTCCCTAGACCCACCATGTCCTCCTCCTGAGGAGTTCCCCGAACTGTTTGAGCACAGTGTTGGGTACATGCTCCAGGAGGATGCCCAGCGTTTCGAAGGGTCTGATGATGAAACCCAGCTACAGGAAGGCAGTAGCGTGAGAGCAGACAGAGGGGATGCTCAAGAAGGACACCAATCTGGCAGTCATGTTCCAGCAGCTGCAGCATACTGCCAGATTGGCTCCAGTGATGAGGAGGGAGGGGATGATGAGGTCACTGACTCCACGTGGGTGCCTAATAGGAGAGAGGAGGAGGAGGAGGATGAGGAGGAGGCACATCTCCAACGAGGCAGGATGCCCTTTGGTGGCCAGCGTAAGGGCAGTACACCGACGGAATCACACCGCAGAGCTCCGCCTGTACAGGGCGCTGCCTCTGCCCGTCATTCAAAAAGTTCTTTGGTGTGGGCCTTTTTTGAGGCTAGTGCATCAGATCGCACAGCTGCTGTTTGCAACATATGTCTCAAGCGTATATCGCGTGGCCAAAACATCAGCCGCTTGGGTACCACATGCCTGACCAGACATATGTTGACCTGCCATGCAGCTCGTTGGCAAGCCTACCTCAAAGACCCACACCAAAGAACAAAGCGGACCTCTCCTTGCACCGCATCAGCTGGGATCTCCAACCCCACTATAACTTCAGTCCTCTCTGAAACATGCACTGAGAGGAATGAAGGTGTAGAATTAGGTGTGTCACAGCCAAGTACTTGCGGCCACTCTGCTAGCAGTACACCGACGTCCGATTCTAGCAGGCAAATTTCCCTGCCCCAGCTGCTGGACCGTCGAAAGAAGTTCACTCCCAGCCATCCACATGCCCAGCGGTTGAATGCTAGCTTGGCTAAATTGCTAGCGCTTCAACTGCTGCCTTTTCAGTTGGTAGACTCGGCCCCCTTCCGTGAGTTTGTGCAATGTGCGGTTCCTCAGTGGCAGGTTCCCAAACGCCACTTTTTCTCACGGAAGGCTATTCCAGCTCTCTACCGGCATGTGGAAGGCAATGTCTTGGCCTCGCTGGACAGGGCGGTCAGCGGTAAGGTGCATATTACCGCTGACTCATGGTCCAGCAGGCATGGACAGGGACGTTACCTTTCTTTCACGGCCCATTGGGTCACTCTTTTGGCAGCTGGGAAGGATGCAGGACAAGGTGCAGTAGTGTTGGAGGTTGTTCCACCGCCACGCCTCCAAAATGCTACTACTGGTTGTGACACACCTCTCTCCTCCACCCCTTCCTCTTCTTCTTCCTCCATGGCCTCTTCCTGTGGTTTGTCCTATGAACCAGCGGTGCTCCGTAGCCGTTCACGGGGCTACGCAAGTACGCAGGCAAAAAGATGCCATGCCGTGCTTGCGCTGGTGTGTTTGGGGGACAGAAGCCACACTGGGGCAGAGGTCCTGTCTGCTCTGGAGGGCCAGGCCGAGAGGTGGTTGACGCCACGCCAGCTTAAGCCAGGAATGGTGGTTTGCGACAATGGCACCAACCTCCTCTCCGCCCTCCGACAGGGACAACTGACCCATGTGCCCTGTGTGGCTCACGTCCTTAACCTGGTGGTGCAGCGGTTCTTGGGCAGGTACCCGGGCTTACAGGATGTCCTGAGGCAGGCCAGGAAAGTCTGTGTGCATTTCCGCAGATCTTATAATGCCAGTGCTCACCTGGCTGAGCTGCAAAAGGAGTTGAACCTGCCCAAGAACCGCCTTATATGTGACATGCCCACCAGGTGGAACTCAACGTTGGCCATGCTGCAGCGGCTGCACACGCAGCAGAGGGCCATCAATGAGTACCTGTGCGACTACGGCACCAGGACAGGGTCAGGGGAGCTTGGTTTTTTTCTCCACGCCAGTGGGGCATGATCAGGGATGCATGCACTGTCCTGGCACCATTTGAGGAGGCCACGAGGATGGTGAGCAGTGACAGTGCATGCATCAGTGACACTGTACCTCTTGTCCACCTGTTGGAGCACACGCTGCGTGGAATAATGGACAGGGCACTTGAGGCAGAACAGAGGCAGAAAGAGGAGGACTTCCTTGCCTCTCAAGGCCCCCTTTACCCAGACAGTGTTCCTTCTGTCCCACCCATTGCACAGGAAGAGGAGGAGGAGGAGGAGGAGGAGGAGGATTGTGTCAGCATGGAGGTGGAGGCTGGCACTCAGCATCATCAGCAGCAGTCTTTTAGGGATGATTTACAGTCCCAAGAAACCAGTGGACTTGTACGTGGCTGGGAGGAGGTGGCTGCGGATCATGTCGTCCTTAGTGACCCAGAGGACTCCGGAGCGAATGCCTCAGCAAACCTACGCTGCATGGCCTCCCTGATCCTGCAAAGTCTGCGGAAGGATCCTCGTATTCTTCGGATCAAGGAGAGGGACCATTACTGGCTGGCCACTCTCCTTGATCCACGGTACAAGGGTAAGGTTGCGGACCTTATGTTACCTTCGCAGAGGGAGCAGAGGATGAGACAACTCCGGGAGGCCTTGCAGAAAGGTCTGTGCAACGCGTTCCCAGAGACTGAGAGGTTACAAACTCCTGGTCCTGGACAACGAGTTGCTGAGGCTTCGGCCAGTCAAAGAAGGAGCGGTGGGGAAGGTGGCCGTCTGACCGATGCGTTCAGACAATTCTTTAGTCCGCAGCCCCAAAGTATGATCGGTTCCAGCAACCATCGCCAGCGTCTGATAAACATGGTGCAGGAATATCTAGGGGCAAGGTCAGACTTGGACACCTTCCCCACCGAAAATCCTCTGGCTTACTGGGTCTTGAGGATGGATCACTGGCCAGAGCTTGCACAGTATGCAATTGAGCTACTGGCCTGTCCTGCATCCAGCGTTCTTTCAGAACGCACATTCAGTGCTGCTGGAGGATTTGTCACGGATCACAGGGTGCGCCTGTCCACCGACTCGGTTGATCGACTGACTTTCATCAAGATGAACCAGTCTTGGATCACCACCAGCTACCACACACCTGATGCTGATATAACAGACTAATTGATTTTAACATGTCACATCCCTTCAAGACTGATGCTGATGCTGAGTGCCTGTGCTGTTATGTTGACTGGCTATCCTCCTCCTCCGAGTCCTCAATGATACGATTGATGATGATAGCTTGGAAGATCATTTTTGTTTATGGGTGCCGCCACCAGTGGCTAAGGCCCAATTTTTCAGCCCCTGTTTTACAGGGGCGTGTAATTACAATTTTTTTAGCAATAATTTGCCATAGGGCTCATTGCTGTGCTCCAAGTACAGTATCTGTGAGGGGTTGGAGTGTTGTGGCACCAGTGCCTAAGGCCCAATTTTTCAGCCCCTGTTTAAAAGGGGCGTGTCATTACAATTTTTGAAGCAATACTTTGCAACAGGGCTCATTGCTGTGCTCCAAGTACAGTATCTGTGAGGGGTTGTAGTGTTGTGCCACCAGTGCCTAAGGCCCAATTTTTCAGCCCCTGTTTTACAGGGGCGTGTCATTACAATTTTTGAAGCAATACTTTGCAACAGGGCTCATTGCTGTGCTCCAAGTACAGTATCTGTGAGGGGTTGTAGTGTTGTGCCACCAGTGCCTAAGGCCCAATTTTTCAGCCCCTGTTCAACAGGGGCATGCAATTACAATTCTTGATCTAATAATTCACAGCAGGGCCCATTGCTGCACCCACCAAGAGTAACTCTGAGGGCTTACAGTGTTGTGGCAACGCCACCACCACCACCACCACGAAAGGCCCAATTTTTCAGCCCCTGTTCAAAAGGGGCATGTAATTACAATTCTTGATCTAATAATTCACAGCAGGGCCCATTCCTGCACCCACCAAGAGTAACTCTGAGGGCTTACAGTGTTGTGGCAACACCACCACCACCACCACCACCACGAAAGGCCCAATTTTTCAGCCCCTGTTCAACAGGGGCATGCAATTACAATTCTTGATCTAATAATTCACAGCAGGGCCCATTGCTGCACCCACCAAAAGTAACTGTCAGGGCTTACAGTGTTGTGGCACCAGCACCACCATCAAAGGCCCAATTTTTACTACCACTGTTCAACAATTATATGTAATTAAAATTCCTGATATAATAGTTGACAGCAGGGCGTTCCAGCACCAACCAAGAGTAACTGTGAGTGCTTACAGTGTTGTGCCAACACCAACAACTAAGGGGCCTATTTCTGCAGAGTATATACGGCAGGTCCCTACTTTCAAACATCCAACTTACAAACGACTCCTACTTGCAAACGCAAGAAGACAACAGGAAGTGAGAGGAAATCTACAACTAGGAAGTAAAATTCTCTCCTGTAAGAATAAATATGGGAGAAAGGTGTCTCCTCTGTACTGATGCTTTATCAGCAATCCTTGTTTCAAGAAAAACACCACATTTCAAAAACAGTTGTCATTGGGACGGAAAGTGAGGTGAAATGTTCTGAACAGGGGCACAGACAGCAAAACAAATGTTACAGGGGTGATAACCCTTACCTATGTTTTCCAAAAAGTTTAAAAATAGATTTTTGGGCTGGAGCTACACTTCAACAATGTACCTGTTCAAAATTACAAACACATTCTACATAAGAACAAACCTACAGTCCCTGTCTTGTATGCACCGCCTGTATACGGCTGTTCAGAGTATATAGGGCCTTTTTTATTTTATGTGCGGGGTTCCCCTTAATATCCATACAAGACCCAAAGGGGCTGGTAATGGGCTGGGGTAGGGGGGGGGGGTCATGGGGTAGCTATGCCATTTTTCTTAAAGATTTTCATCCATATTACCGGGACCAGACATTACATTAAAGCCGCAAGCAGTTTTAAATGGCTTTTTTTTCCTTTAGAAGTGTCATTTTGTGCAGGGACAGTTCTAAACACGGGAAACACGTGGCACTTCACAGGCATACTTTAGACACCCCCCAGGTACGATATTTAAAGGAATATTTGACTTTTTTTTTTCACTTTATGCATCATTAAAATGACTGCTCCCGAAAAACGACCGTTTTTAAAACTTCTTTTTGCATTGATACATGTCCCCTGGTGCAGAACCCGGGTTCCCAAACCCTTTTTAGGACAATAACATGCATAATAGTTGTTATAATTAGCACTTTAGAATTCGAACGTTCGCATCCATTGTATTTAATAGGGTTCTAATGTTCGTACGAACTTTCGGTCCGTTCGCGGGTTCTGGTGCGAACCGAACCCGGGGGTGTTCGGCTCATCACTAGTGGAGGGTATGACAGTAAGCGGTATGTACAGGAGAGGAGTGTGGATGGTATGATAGTGGGCAGTATGCACAGCAGAGGAGTGACAGCCGGCACTATGTACAATAGAGAGGTTTATGTATGTGGGCAGTATGTACAGGAGTGGAGTGTGGAGGGTATGACAGTGAGCAGTATGTACATGAGATGAGTGTGAAGGGTAAGACAGTAAGCAGTATGTACAGGAGAAGAGTGTGGAGAGTATGACAGTGGGCAGTATGTACAGGAGAGGAGTGTGGAGGGTATGATAATGGGCAGTATGTACAGGAGAGGAGTGTGGAGGGTATAACAGCTGGCACTATGTACAGTGTGCAAATACTGGGGGATTTGTATCTAGTAACAGTGGAGGGGACTTTAGTCTCCATCTGTATACCCCAGGGATGTTGGGCAGTCAGCCCAGATCCCCAACATCCTGACGGATGGAGCCCAGTCACCCTGTCTTCTCTCCAGCGGCCGAAAGGCCTCCAGGGGGAAGGACCAGTCTGCACTTCTCCCCAGCAGCGCGTATGTTCTACAAGACAGGCAGAGGTTGGCTGGGTGAGTAATGCTCTGTTTGGGACAAGGAGTTTGTGGTACTGTGTGGGCGGGGGGCTTGTGGAACCCACCTTACCTTGAAGAGCTCTGAAAACTCCTTGTCCAGCTCCCCCAGCCCTTCCTATGTGTAAGTACCCTGTGTATATTAGGGGCACAGGGTGACGAGAACCCCAGTCTGATCTGCACTAATCAGATTCACCGTACAACCACACCAGACGCAGCATTTCCTTTTACCCGTTATCCAGGGTCTTATATGTGTGGTTTGTGTTGAAGGAATAAAAGGGCTCTTTCACTTAAGACAATAATATTTCTGAACAATATCCCTCAAGAATATATGACGATAAAGTCCCCCTTTCGTCAGAGACCATTGTTAGATGGTTTGAGGTGGGGCGGGGATTGCTATGTGTTTGTTAAGTGCCTGTAGTCATTATTCTATTGTGTCTGTCTGCCTTGGGAGAAAAGTATTATGGGATGTATATGTGTATGTGGATTAGCTGTGAGAAGGGAGGGGGGAATTCCTCCAACAGCTCTCTCTGCGGATAGGGCAGTCTACTGATGAGAAGTTTGAATACACCTATGTGTCTGTTACTGAATGTAGTCTATCCCGCCCTGTGTCATTATGCAAAGGAGGGGGGATTGTCCTCTGAGTGTATTTCTGTCATGGATATGCAGTAATGTTTGTCTGCCAACTTACCTTCCTCTCTCACCTGGCTGATTTTATAATCTCTCCTCCCAGTATGCTCCACCCCAGGCCCTATCAGAGAACTCTATATTAAAGTGGTTGTAAACCCTTTTGTCGTTTTTTTTTTTTTTCCTAACCTGCAAGACAAAGCTATAATGAGCTAGTATGACTAGCATACTAGCTCATTATGTACCACTTACCTTCGATCGGGGCCCCCGAAGTCGTCCGTGTCCCTCCTCTAGCCTCATCCATCGCTGCGGCGATAGCCGGAATGTTACTTCTGGGTATCGCCGCTGCAGCCAATCACAGCGCCGCTCCGGCGCTGTGATTGGCCGGAGCGGCGAAGACGTGACTCCGCGCATGCGCGCGTGAGCTGTCAAATTCGGCTACGTCGTCGAATGTTGCGACCTAGCCGAATTTGTGAATGGGGTGACGTCAGCGTCGCCGCATTTACATACAAATATCTCCTTAACCGTGTAGGTTAAGGAGATATTTCATGCACCTACAGGTAAGCCTTAATCTAGGCTTACCTGTAGGTCTTTGTTTAAAAAGTGGGTTTACAACCACTTTAACCTGTGCACTGCAAGTCTGGCTTTGACCTTGGCATGTCCTTTATTTATCCTTGTCTGCTTGTCGCCCTGACCTTGCCTTATCCCCTCACTATCTCTTGTATCCTGAGCTGCTGCTTCCCCTCTATCCTCTGTACCCTACGGAGCGTGAGCTAGGGCACTCTGGGGGCCACGACCTGGATCTAGTTGCAGCTTAGTCCATCCTCACCACTAGAGGCTCTGGTGAACACCTGCTGGAACTTAGACTCTGCGCCCTGGGGAATCTTGGGCTCTAGCTCCCTGTGGGATCCCTGTTTGTGTTCCAGTGATCTACCTTATCTAACCACCCAGTGCTCGATCCGCAGCAGTCAGCCATAGGGTTCACTACCTTGTGGTGCACTCCTGACCTATGGTGTGCATCTGTCATCTGGCAACTCAGGTGACCTGACAATATCTCTGTGTGCCTCTGTTCAAATAAACAGTTTCATGTTCCAGCTTTGCAGTCAAACGAGTCCTGCCTAGTTCTTGGTTGTAATATGCGGCTATAATATCTAATATCTATATTCAGACTGGAGGAAGCCGTATATGACAGAAGCACTCAAGCGGAGTGTGGGACGTTCCGTTACAGAAGGAACGTAGTCCGGCTGTGGATCTGCCAACAATTGTAGCAAAGTGTAATTTCTTCAGTGTTGTCACATGAAAAGATATAATAAAATATTTACAAAAATGTGAGGGGTGTACTCACTTTTGTGAGATACTGTATATTGTTTAGTGAACTATGATTAATCTACCGTATATACTCGAGTATAAGCCGACTCGAGTATAAGCCGAGGTACCTAATGTTGCCACAAAAAACTGGGAAAACTTACTGACTCGAGTATAAGCCGAGGGTCAACAATGCCTCACTGTTCCCATCCTTACTGTTCCCATCCTTACTGTTCCTATCCTCACTGTTCCCTATCTTCACTGTTCCCATCCTTACTGTTCCTATCCTCACTGTTTCCTATCCTCACTGTTTCCTATCCTCACTGTTCCCATCCTTACTGTTCCTATCCTCACTATTCCATAGCTCACTGTTCCCTAGCTCACCGTTTCCTATCCTCACTGTTTCCTATAAATTTTACATTGTAAATAGTACCTGTAAAGAAGTTGCGGCTGCGGCGTCCATCGTTCAAATTCCGCGGTCTCTTCCTGTTCCTTCCGTGATAGGCGATTCTCATCAGACACTCTCCGCCTATCACGATCATTCTCTCATCCTCAGTTTCCCAGCAGACACTGTGTTGGGTGTTCCGCCTTTTACAGACGTCTGCTGGGAAACTGAGGATGAGAGACCGTTCGTGATAGGCGGAGAGTGTCTGATGAGAATCGCCTATCACGGAAGGAACAGGAAGAGACCGCGGAATTTGAACGATGGACGCCGCAGCCGCAACTTCTTTACAGGTACTATTTCCAATGTAAAAATTTCACTGACTCGAGTATAAGCCGAGGGGGGGACTTTCAGCCCAAAAAAAGGGCTGAAAATCTCGGCTTATACTTGAGTATATACGGTAATCCTTTATTTACTCAATTATGTGCATGCTGCTGTTTGCTGCAACCCGCAAAATTATGTTGGGCTAATTACCACTGATGCTTTTTGACACTGAACCTTAGTTGCGTGCAACGTAT
Source organism: Rana muscosa (assembly GCA_029206835.1). Classification (NCBI taxonomy): domain Eukaryota; kingdom Metazoa; phylum Chordata; class Amphibia; order Anura; family Ranidae; genus Rana; species Rana muscosa. The sequence goes on along the minus strand of CM055121.1, from coordinate 70,724,092 downwards.
CTATATTTATGCTCCCAATAGCAGTGCAGTGTCCATTTGCTTAACCTGGTGTGTCAGTGGGGTTGAGGTTGTTCTTTAAGTTGAAGCAGAAGAACTGAGAATGCAATCTACCAAGCGGATCCTGCGGGGGTGGCGCTAAAAACGTATGTTTGACAGTGCTTCTGGTTTTCACTTTAAACATCTGACTTAGGTTTCATTGTCTACACAGCTCAGAGTCACCAGCTCCTCAAAGCATGATCAGTAGCCCCCTGCTACTTGTTATCCATTTATGATAATCAGTTTTAATTTAAATGTTTCCTTTTCTGAAAAAAATTAATAAAAAGGATTTTTTCATTATTTTTAATGAATAAGGAAGGAACCTTAATATGCTAGAAAATACATTACCATTTCCATTTATAAAATCTTTAAAAAACAAGTCCCAAGATTCATAAGTGGGAAGCGCAGGCAAGCTTTTATGAAATCTGTAATAAGAGGTGGCTGCATCTTTTGGGTTGCGAAGGACCAACAATATCTGTAGAGATAAAAAACATTTAAAAAAAAAATTCTTCCTTTTTACTTTACACAGTCCTTCCTCTCTACTGATAATGAATATTTACCTTTAGCTTTCACAGCCCAAACAGGGAAAAAACATTAATTTATTGAGGTTGATTTCTGAAAAGTAAGATGCTATTAAGTGCTGCTGACTTCCATCATCCAATCATGAGCAAGCAAAAATAGTGCTTTTTTATTTTCCTTGCCTGTGATTGCATATTCTTTGAGAATTTTTCTCACATTCACTAAGCTAGTAGGAGCCATTCTCTGTATTAAAGGTAAAGAAACATTTCAAACTTACTTGAGCTCGATCTCAATCTTAATCACTTACCGTAGCCTGATCTTGATCTTAAACACTTACCTGAGCCCGAAGGGGATCCAGCGATGTGCCCGTCTGCAGCACCAATTCTCTCCTATCTCTCTTCTCACTCTGCAACAGTTGCTCCTGTCAGTCAAAGCCTGTGAGGAGGAAGTAAGTGTGGGGCAAAGCCCTACTGTTTGTGTCTATAGAGGCACAGGGCCTGGCTTGAGAATAAAACCTAGATGCTGATCGTGTACTGTGCACAGCTGCACCTGATTCTGTGTGTGCCAGTACTAGTAAATCTCCCCCAAAGGGTTATGTACATGTAGCGCCCTGCTCCTGTTGGGTAGGCGCTATGTGTTAAATTTAGTTATCTGAGCTGTAGTTTAACTCAGAAGGATTAAGCTAAATTGTTGGCTCTGTTTCAGTCCAGCTGGGTTGCATGGTTTTCCCCTTGACAGTAGGTGTCACTGTCACCACAGGTCAAGGTTGGAAATGCAGCAGGCTGGGTGTATTGGGTATTCCTTTCCCAGAAGTGGCTCAGGGGGCATGGTCAACCCGCTGTGCATTCGGGGGAGGGGTATTTAAGGGACAGAGACCGCTCTATCGGGGTTCGTTTGCCGGATCCTGACCTGAGGGCCCTCCTGGCATCAGGGATGTGCAAGCTGTTTTTGGCCTTGGGGCCTGAAGGACCGAGGCTCTGCAACTGAGAGTAGGCCCAAGAGCTTCTGGGGCCTACTGGTCCAGGGATGGTCCTACACGGTCTTGCCTGCGGGAAAAAGCCGAACAATTGGGGACTCAATTGAAGGACGCATCCTGACCAATTTGCTTCACGGTGCTGCCAGCTGGCTGAAAGAACTGTTGTTTCTGAGGAACTTTGCAAAGTGTCAGAGTGGTTGCACGATCTTGTGGCAGAGGATTGTGAAACGAATCGACGGCACTCATCAAGTCTGTGGCAGAGACTTTGAACGAGCTTCGTTGCTAGGCCAGTGAGAGTAGGCCTATCCGGTGGTTGCTGAATCCAGTGTGGAACCGATTTGTCCTCTGGATCTAAGATTGTGCCCGTGATCTGCAAAGCAAGGTACCTGAACCTCCCCTATCCCTCTGTTGGAACTGTTTAATAAAACGCTTGAAGAAAAAGTAACCAAGTGTTGGTGTGGACATTCATGAAAGCTCTTCAAGAGGGACCCCTGAGACGAGTGTGGTGAACAGAAAGGTAACGGCAGGCCCAAATATAAACCAGCGGCCCCTTCGGGGGTATTGCTACACGTGGGGGCTCGAGTCTGGGATTTGCCGTTACCTCTCGCAACTCAAAGTAAAGTGTTCATTTGGGACTTATGTTACAGAGGGCCCTGGACTGTGTCACGAAAAGAGGGGAGAGCTTGCGATCACTTCTAGGCCGGGTGGGCTGTGGGCGGAGCCAAGAAAGTAAGAAAGCCTGCGAGCTACTTGCCAAAAAGAACAATTGGGAGGAGTTCCCGCCTGCTTGCCGTGTGAGACGCTGCGTGTGTGTCCAACGTTCAGGAAGAAACGGAACACCACCATGTCTTCAATTCTGTTAACGCAGTCTGCTATGGGGCCCAGGATGTTTGCTGTGGGTACCTCTACAAGTGTCATACTGCTGGGGACTGTGCTGACGGACACTGGTATTCATCTAAAACCGCATGAGTGGTTCGTACGCTACACAATCGGAGATGTGGAGGCCTTGGGCATGCTGTGCAACAGGTGCGAAGGACTGGTTACACACCCCCGTCCGTTTGTCCGGTGTCTATGTTGCGGGGAGTACCTGTTTGCTGTGGAGCAACCCACCATGCCGCCTCGTGCCTACAGAGTGGACTGGGCCAGGGGCAACGTAAGAGAGGAAGTTGCTGCCTTCGATCCAGTGGTTAGGCCTAAACCCACCGCATCTGCTGTCGTGAGTAATCCCGAGAGGGATGGTGCTGTTAATGCTATGGGAAAGTCATCAGCGGACATCGCCGCTGTCGTTACCTCAACCGCATCTACCTCCGCTACACCTGTTCCTACTGCAACTGTCCAAAGGAAGGTGGGATACATGAAGGCCTCCCGTGGCCGTGGTCAAGGCCTACCCCAGAGACTACCCGAACCGGACCCGGAGAAAAGTCTGATTTCCGAAAAGTCCACGACAGGAACGGGTGAGAGATTTAAGGGGAATATGTTGGGGACTGTGTGTAACTATCTGCCGGCAGAGGAGCTGGGAGATTCGGAGATAGACTCTTTGTCAGACATCTCCGGGGATGACGATTTGTTTGAGAAGAACTGTTATGGGAAAATAGCAATGATGTCGCCTCAGCTTTTACTTTCTCCGATAGCGCAGCTATGGACTCAGGGGAGACAACACACAGGGTGGAACCCCCAATTGTTACTGATGAAATCCTGGCCCGTGGTACCAGTTCGCTGGGTTCAGGAAAACTTTCTGCAAATGTTATGGTGCACAAGTCCACAGATTCGTGTGTACCTCCTGGATATGGAAGTACCAGGTCCCTGCCAAGGCTTTCCCGGTCACAAAGGTTACTTAACAAGCGGGTGGCCAGAGAATATGGACTGGAATTCCCTGATGTTCCCAGGGAAATTATGCAAGAAATTGAGTCTCACAGAGAACAATGGTACAAAGAGGCTGTTTGGGACTATCTTTCAGTGCCAAAACCGTTCCGGAAAATAGGCTATTCCCTTGCCATGGATGATCGTTTCAAGGGGTGCCTGCTGCACTGGAACTATGGTAGACACATCCACGCAGACAAAGTGGTCATTTGCCGACCAGGGAAGGACGATGTGGTCTACTTTATTACTACCCTTGATAAGCAGGAAAAAACTCTGATCTTACCTGATCCTCAGTTTTACTGGTGATGGGTTACGGTGACTGTCCTGATTGTCTGTTCTGCACTTTGCCAAAAAGAGAGGAAGATTTTCTTTTTCTAAAAGGACTGTGGGTATGCAGCTAGGTAGTGCTAGGTTACCGGAAGATGTTGGAGTCAAGATCTCTTCTATGGGTCCATTACTTGCAACTGAGGACTTTGTCATGTTATATTTCTGCCACTTGGTGGTGGAAGTTTACTCAGTAAAACTGGACTCTTGTATTTTTATCCTTAGCTACCTACACCTAATAATGTATATATGTGGAGAAAGAGATGCTAATTTCTCCAGGAAGTGAGGCTTTGCTTCCCAAAGATATTTTATATTATTGCCTATGTCTGTTTGTTTTGTTCTTTTTCAGGTGCATTGGAATCTTCTATCAAAACCACCGGGGAGTGGGAGGGTTAGATAGAGAGAGATAGGAATGCTGTAATGTATAATGACGTGATTTTATTGTGTGTGCATGTTAAATTTATGTTTTCTTGTACCGTTTTGCCCCTCCCTTCCAGGTCATATTTTTTTTCTCGACGATGAGGACATCGTCTTTTTGCGGTGGGGGAAGTGTGTAGTGCCCTGCTCCTCTTGGGTAGGCACGATGTGTTAAATTTAGTTATCTGAGCTGTAGTTTAGCTTAGAAGGATTAAGCTAAATTGTTGGCTCTGTTTCAGTCCAGCTGGGTTGCATGGTTTTCCGCTTGACAGTGGGTGTCACTGAATACAAGGGGGAGAGGGTACAATACACACTATGTAGCCCACGACACTGGAATTCACTGTAATGTAACACAACAAAGCTCTGTATATAGTACTGTATAGCAATGTATAGTAGTAACTAAAACTAAAAAACTAAAAATACTCTGTCTGTTATCTCTATCTACCCCAAGTCTCCACAAATACTGACAAAAGGCTCCTGGGAACCCTGATTTTTTTAAAGAATAGGCTGACACATTGAAAAAAAAAAAAACATTATTGGCCCATCTACACCACCTGACCACAATTCAAAGACCAGAAATTGCATGATAGGTTGCTATAGAGGCAAGTTATCACATACAGTATGTTTGCTTTTTTCCCAAACTTGAAATTGCGCGAATTTGGGTCAAACTCATCTCTAGTCACAATGCGGATAGCTGTGGCTCCTAGTAGCATTCCATTGGTCAGCCCCCACCTCCCCCCTCCCATCTCATCCCTCATTTTTTACTGCTCCATTCTTCCTGGGGTCTGGTAATTTCTGGAATTGGTGGTGAGTGGTGGATACAGAGCTCTTCCTATGAAGGTTATTACAGTTAGTACTAGTGGGGAAGTCATGTGTGTTTCATGTTGCCCCTTTATTAGTACTGGCTAAGCATGGGAGATACTAAGACTGCTCTGTGCACTTGAAGTGAGTGCTACAGTCTTCTGTGAGCTGTGCAGGGGCTATGGATTGCTGCTATTCCCAAGGAGGAGAAACGCAGTGATGGGTGTAACCCCCTGAGGGAGTAGGAGGAGCTCCAGTGGCATGTTTTTTAAGGCTTCTGCCCTGACTACTACATTGTATTTCAGCCAGAAGGAGGCTGAGGAAGGGGCAGTTTATTATTATGATGCACTGGAAGCTTTCTTTACTTGCATGGTGGATAGCAGAGCATATATTAAAGAGGAGTTCCGTCTGGAAAAAAAAAATGAAAAGTCAGCAGCTACAAATACTGTAGCTGCTGACTTTTAATATATGGACATTTACCTGTTCAGGGAGCCCGCGATATTGGCACCCCAGCCGATTTTCGAATCGGCTGTCGGGTGCTGCCGCCCCCATCTCCACTATGGGAACCCGGCAGTGAAGCATTTCGGCTTCACAGCCAGTTCCCTGCTGCGCATGTGCGAAGCATGCTGTGTTTTTTAACTGGCCCGGCGGCGGAGAAAGGAGGAGGGTGGCCGAACTCTTGAGGGACGGTGCCGCTGCGCCATCTCCCGGAAGTGGGGAAGGGTACCTGTCAAAAACAGGTACACGTTCCCCCCTCCCCCCGGAAAAGTGCCAAATATGGCACCGGAGAGGGGGAGGAAGCAGATGAGTGGAAGTTTAACTTTTAGGTGGAGCTTCTCTTGTAGTATGGAAACAGGAACACAACTGAATACTGAAGAAAAGCACTTCCTCTCCTTACATCATAAAATAGAGTTACATAAATGTTTATTTTGGCCTTGTTTAGTCCACCCTGATCTGTTGACCCTGATAATCTTCTCGGGGCCTAAGAGTCAGAAGGAGGTCTCTATGCCTGGAGCAGTTAGTTCCCGATAAGGGGCTCCAGGTTACCAAGGAGAGAGGGTTTCCCTTCTCCCTTCCATTATATTATAAGGATGAAGAGCTCTCCCCCTGACAAACTTTTGATTGCTTTAGTTTTAGGGATCACACCCTTCATTTAATTGCTTTTCATTTTAAGTTCATATTTATCTGATAGCTTACATGAATCTATCCTTTTTTCTAGGATGTTTTTATTAATTTATCCATTTATTGACTAATGATTTTGTTTATTCCTAAACATAATCTTTTTTCTTTATTTTTATTTATTTTTATCTAACATTATGTAATGTTCTGTATTATTCATCTTCTTCTGAAAATAAAATATTTTGAAAGTAAAAAAAGTTTACATGCACATTACACTATAATAGTACAGGGCCACCTGCTGCATAGACAGGTAAATGCATATATACAGTCACAGTACATAAGCAACTTGCTGTTGTTCTTCCAACACCCCTCCTCAACAGCATGTGCTTTGTCAAATTACATTCAGCTTCTTCTGGATATAACTATGACGTTCCTTCAAAAAAAGTTTGGCGAGTGCATCAGCATTCATCTCCTCTGATGGGCAGTATTAAATGTCAATAACACCTTGCTCTTGATTATCCCTCAGTAGGTGATACTTTGATGTGTTTGGTCCTAGGATTGACCCTTTCTGATTGCGTAAGCTTTATACACCCCTGGTTCTCTTCAAAAGTGAGAATTGGTTTTGACATGTCTACCCCAATGTCCACAAAAAGTTGACAAATCCATATGGCTTCTTGACACGCGTGTACTGCTGCAATGTACTCTTTAGTTGAAGATACAGCGACAGTTACCTGCTTTTGACTAGACCAACTTATGGTTCCTTCCACATACTGGAAGATATGCTCTGCTATCCTCTATGCAAGTAAAGTTGTTTTTCTGTATTCAAGAAGCTTCCAGAGCATCATATTAATACTCAACCAACAGGTTATGGGCCCAGGTACTGGAGAGAATACTACAAGACAGTGAGTACTGTATATAAGCTGCTGAAAGATGGCAAGCAGTTCTGATGTAAAGTTTGCAATCACAAAGCTGAACAATGGCAATTACCAGCTGTGGAAGTTCAAGCTAGAAATGCTTCTAGGCCGACTTGTGGCAAGTGCTAAATACAGACAGACCCACAAAAGGAGAGACGGAGGAGTGGGACAGGAAAGACAGGCAAGCAAAAGCAACTATAAACTTGCTAGTGAAAGATGACCAGCTTATCCACATAAGAACAGAGAAAATGGCCAAAGGTATGTGGACTTCATTAGAAAAACTGCATGAGCATTCAAGCCTAAACAACAAGCTGTTTCTGCTAAGAAAGCTTTAAAAGATAGGGCTAGAAAAAGGCCAGCAAATGTGTGACCACGTGAAAGCTATGCTGGAAATCACAGAGCAGCTGCGTGCCATCGGAGAGGACAAAGATATCCATATTGTTGCCCCTCCTCTGCAGCTTTCCAGAGACATATATTGCTCTTATTAACGCTTTAGAAACCAGACCCGAGCAGGAGTTAACGTTAGAATATGTCAAAGGAAAATTAATTGATGAACATAAACAGAAAGAAAGAAAATATGTAACATGATGACAAAGCTCTTAAGATGTACAAAGGCACAAAAAAGTAAACAGAGCCTGTTTTCGCTGTAAAAGGACCAGTCACTTAAAAAAAGGGCTGTTCTATCTGGAAAGCCAAGCAGTGAAAGCTAGAGCTATCCACAAAAGAAAGAGTCAAAGCACCCACAAAGGAATCTGCAGACACATCATGGAGTGGCACCTTTAAAGTGACACAGAGCGGCAAGCCATGTGGCTGGTGCATAGACTTAAGTGTGACAAGCCACATGACTAGAGATGAGACCTTCTACACAAACATTGATTACAGTACAAAAGACAAAGTTTTCCTAGCAAACGGGAAAAGCATCACTGCAGAAGGTAAAGGCCAGGGCTTCCTGAACTGCATCACACCACAAGGCAAGCACAGTATCCTTTTAAAGAAAGTGCTGTATTGTCTAGAAGTAGAAGGCAGCCTTCTATCAGTGAAAAGTCTTGCAAACAATGGTCTCACAGTTAAGCTCCAGGGTGATGAATGCACAATTCACAATAAGCTATTCCTCACAAAAGAAAAAACGGGATGATCGCCTATACAGGCTAATCACCACAGACCAGCAAGCCAATATAGTCTCTAATGACCTAGACAACAAATGTATTCACTTATGGCACAGGCGGCTGGGACACAGAAGTCCAGAAGCTATACAGGACATTAAAAAGAGAGGATTATCAGAAGATTTGACAATAATGCCTTGCAAAGTGCTCATGAAATGCAAGTGCTGTATTGAAGCAAAACCACACGTGCTCCCCTTCCACAGGCCTCTCAAATAAAAAAACACCCACCCCTTGCAGCTCATACACAGTGACGTATGCGGTCCAATGAAAACACCCACATTAGGCGGGAACAAATATCTACTGACTTTCATTGATGATTAAAAGTCCAAAAATGCAGCGCTACAGTGAAATAACAAATAAAAGTCCAAAAATTGAAAATCAATCAACATTGGATAGATGTAGAAATTATGTAAAACTGCCACCAAGCTTCAGTGTGCAAAAAAAAGGATGTAAGGCACACCATACCAACGTGCTCACAATCTGCTTACCAGAAAGTGGAAAATAACAGGCAATGTAATCATATGATGTAGAGGGTCAAACGTTGAAGGAAGAACACTCCAAATCAAATGGATCAATCATAAGGAAGACCAACATCACTGGTATCAAGGCAATTTCTAAAGCTCAGAAGTTGGATGTGGATACTGTGCAAATCTCAGGCAGAAGTTTTACCCCATATGAAGAAAAAAAGGCAGCATAGTAAAGTCCGTAAGGTAAAAAACATAAGCATTTATTGTAGTCTACTTACAAGTGTGCAGATAACATCAAGGCATAAAAAACAATTCCGCGGTTCTCAGCGTGCTTGCATCGGCCTTTCATTGATGATTATTCCAGGTACACAACTGTTTATCTGATAAAGCACAAGAATGAAACAGAGAAACTTCAAGAGTTTGTTGCCATGTCTAGCACCAAATTCCAACAAAAAAACTGAATAATATGCACCGACAATGGGGGGAGAATATATAAGCAAAGACGTGGCCTCATACCTGAAGACACAAGGAATAGTACACCAGACAACCACACCATACACTCCTGAACAAAATGGTGTAGCAGAAAGGAAAAATCGTACTCTTATAAAAATGGCCAGGTGCATGTTGTCAGATGCCAACCTACCTCACAAGTGTAGCAAGGTCGTGTATTTAAACGTATCTTAACAGACTGCAATTTTTACTTAATTAAGAACTTGGCTCCCTCTGGTGCCCTTTTGCATGATGTTATTCCAGTTTGTTTGATTCAATAATGTCAAGGACAAAGCATGATGGGCATTGAAGTACAAGAGACAGAGACTCTATTGCCATGGGTCGGATTAAAGACTGCCATACCCACAATGCCACTGTGCTACGTGAAGGCAGTGCACCACCGCAAAGCCTGTAGGGGGAACTGATTTAAGGCTAAGACGGGGCCACAGCTCGCTCTCTTGGGATGCGATCTTCAACAGGCAAGAGGCCTGCTGTGAGCGTGCCAAGGCCAGAGAAGCCTGGGCGGCCTAAAGTTACCACGAGAAAGGATCGCCTGACGGAGGGATCCATGTATACAGCCTCGCTGATTGAGACAGAGAGGGACTGGTCTACACTTCGCGGCATCCAGAAGCACCTACCCACCGTCACCTTTTGAACGGCTGCGCGGAGGACTCGAGGCCTCGAGTTGCGGAGAGACTGAGCCAAGTAGAAGTTCCTGATGGAGTGTACCGGTGAGGCGAGGTCAGGCCTCATCTGGTGAGAGGGCACTTGCCTATTGACATAAGTTGACTGGGTCATAAGAAAGTGGTGTCCATAGTTCAACGTGTACTTGCTGGCATCTGCAGTGCCACAAGTGTGGATGCGTTACACCCGAGTGTGATACAGTGTTGAAGAGAACTAGTGTTCGTTCTACCACTACCTCAACTGCATCAAGTGATTATTATTTATTTTCATCTTTTATTGGAATACAAATAGATAAGTGCACCAACGAAGCTAGCAGAAGACTATCAGACATTTTAAAGGAACAGTCAGCAGGTTGGCTTATTTTCAGAAGTTCTGCACGGGACATGTACCAGTTGAACTGTCCGCTAGGGGGAGCCATATAGCTTATGAACTCATGTGTTGATGTGACTGTTTGTATCACTGTTACTCTCTCCTACTGTTACTGTTTTGCTGATTTATTGAGTTGTGTGGGACTTGGTCAAGGGGTATCCCAGTGCAGGCATCGTTGACCCCAGGTCATGTTAATCAATTGGGTCTTTTGCACAACAAAATCTTGAACCTGCTATACCCCATTGACTTGCATAGGGATCTGTGTCTGATAAAGGGTTATCTGTGTAACCACTGTTTCATTTCTTTGCTAAGTAAACATCTTTCTTTTGGTTAAGCTACATCCTGTGTGGGACTCTGTCTGTTGCAGCTGTGAGGCAGGTGACCAGCACTAAGGTAACGATATTTAAATATATATTCATTACCGTATGTTATTATTGTGGTTCCCTACTGCCATTGGGTTCCACAATCACATTGTTGTCCAGTTGTGTCAAGGGAGAGTTCGAGACAAACTTCTGGGGATTGATAGGCAGAGCGTAGTCCCAAAACTAACCAGCAGCTCCTACTGGGGTAGTGCTACACAAGTACTGGGGAGAAGCAGTCGTGACTGCAACCTACCTACAGAACAGACTACCCTCAAGAGCTGTTAGAAGAACTCCATTCAAAATGTGGCATAGATCAAAGCCTAGCATAGGGCACATCAGAGTGTTTGGATGTAAAGCATATGCCTATATTACAAGTGAGAAGCAAAGCTGGAGAATTAAGCCATAGAGGGTATTGTAGTAGGCTACAGCAAGCAAACTAAGGGTTACAGAATCCTACACCCAAAGACTGACAAAGTGACAATAAGCCATAGTGTTTATTTTGATGAGAGCCCATCACCAGAAACACAGATCCCTAAAAGCTGTAAAGTGAATATGCCCAGCAAGCCAAAAAAAAAAAAGGTTGAACAAAGCGAACCTACCTGAAGTCAGACGATCCACTTGGACTATAAAGGGGATACCACCTCACAAGCTGTCATACACTGTCAAAACACACAGCATACTTGAACCAACATCCTGGGAAGACATAGAAAAACTGCCAAAACTTGAAGCCGATAAATGGAGAAAGGCAGCAGAAGAATTAAAGTCACTTCAGGAAAATAAAACCTGGTCACTCACAGAGCTCCCTCCTAACCGCAAAACTATAGGAAGTAAGTGGACTTTCAAATTAAAGCCATACACAGAAGGGATATATCTACAAATACAAAGCCAGACTAGTTGCCAAGGGTTACTCCCAGAAATTCAGTGAAGATTATGATGAAACATCCGCTCCCGTCGTAAAACACTCCACCATCAGAGCGCTTCTTAGCGTTGCTGCCGGGAAGGGCATGCAAGTGAAACACCTAGACGTTAAAACTGCTTTCCTATATGGAGACATTAAGACCTCTACATGGAGCAACCACCAGGGTTTGAGCAAGGAGACAACCTTGTGTGTAAACTTCAGAAAAGCATCTACGGTCTTAAGCAGTCTGCAAGGATGTGAAATGAGAAAGTGAATGAAGCACTTACCAGAGAGGGATTCCAAGAAGTAAAACAGACCCCCGTCTATACTCCAGGAATCAAGAAGACAGATGGGTATACATTCTTATCTATGTTGATGACATTATAACCTGTTTTGAACAAGAAGGGGATTACAATCAGATAGTTCACAAGCTGAAAGAAAATTTTGAAATCAAAGAGCTAGGGAACATTAGCTACTATCCGGGAATCCAAATAGAGAGATGGAAGTTATCTTCTCAACCAATCTCGGAAAATCTCCAAAATCTTGGAATAATTCTATATGCAAGATGCAAAGAAAGTGAAAACACCTATGCAACCAGGCTATCAAAAGAGCAATGAAGCATAAAACTTGCATGGAGGATAGCAGAGCATATCTTAACAGCATGGAAACAGGAACACAACTGAACACTGAAGAAAAGCACTTCCTCTCCGTACATCCTACAATAGAGTTACATGCACATTGCACTATAATACTACGGCGCCACCTGCTGCATAGACAGGTATAAGGCAGTCACAGTACATAAGCAAATTGCTGTTCTTCCAACATAGACTAGGGACTCTGCAACCTGCTATTTCCTGCTGTGAAAGCACCAAGCGTGTGGCTGCACGCTGAAAATCACTGATGCTCAATTGTAAGTACCCCTACCCTACAATGCCACAGTTTTTGGGCATTTTTGGGGAGACATGTCAGAGTGGGCAGTTGTGTTGGACCGGTTGGTAGCTCCATGGGATCAGTACACTCTGATATATGTTGACCTGCCAGTAAAACTTTTGACATGGCTATCAGGCCACATGGAGGTTGAGAGGATTCAGGTGATTCTGGTGGCTCTGATCTGGCCTCGCAGGTCCTGGTGTGTGGAAATCATTCATATGGTAGTTGACGATCCTTCACATCTAATATTCCGAGAAGAACTGTTGTCTCAAGGAACTGTGTACCACCCTGATTTACAGTTGCTGGTTTTAATGGCATGGCTGTAGAAACCCAAGTCTTGATGGATAGCGGGTTATCTAGGGTTGCCACCTCATCCCTTTAAACCTGAACACATATGAATTACACAGGTTCTGAGGATAATTTAATGCAGATAAGGCACCAAGCGAGTTTAATTACCACCTTAATCAACCACAGAACCTGTGTAATTCATATGTGTTTGGATTTAAAGGGATGAGGTGGCAACCCTAGGGTTATCAGATGCATTTTTCTGTACCATGCTTAAAGCATTAATCTGTACAATGCTCAAATGTTGCAAGGCCACACCTTGTAAGATTTATCATTGTACTTGAAAGATGTATTTTTTCAGGGTGTGAATCCCTTCCATTCCATTGCCTGTCTTCTTGCTTTGCTCCAGCGTGTAGTAGAGCATTAAATAGCCTTAAGCATAATTAAGGGTCAGGTGCCAGCTTTAGTTGCTTTTGTTAAACCATCCGCTGTCAACTATATCGATCGTTTAACCAATAGATCGGGTGTAAATATGGACTGAGACTATCAAAAATAAAATAATATTTATTTGACAGAAGTCACTTTACAAACACTATACACTAAAGATATTTGCAATAAAGTGCTAAAATTATTTGTTACAGCAGAGTATATATATTGGATTAAATTTCCCCTTGTAGACAGCATAACCATTGACAACTAACTAGCAGACAATAATCTGTGTTTTATGTCATCTGACTGCTATTCTCCTGCAGATAGGCTAAGCGTCAGAATACGTAAAACTGTGCACCAACACGGCCAAAGAAAAGAAAAATATTAACAAAAATTAATAAAAAAAATGAGCTCTAGTGGTTATGTTATTGTGGGATAAATAGTTACAGCAAGGATTACTGCAATTGGCCTAAACACAAATCACAGGAGAATAATATGTTATATTTACCCTCAGAAGCAATAGAGTGGAACCACTGTGAATGGATTGCTTTAAGATGGCTGCCAACCAGACCTTTTGAATGGTTACTGACCAATAGATGGAGTTGTCTTCCCAAAATGACATCTGGAGCTGTGTGTCTTGGCTTTAGTTAATTGCGTTAGCAATGAATCTGTGATCTGATGTATGTATCTATGATGTGTGTCCCATCTGTGTATCTGACTTGCCATTTTACTCAGTTGCAGACAATACAACTCATAAAAGCCTCCAGACACCTGGCCCAGAAAGTGTAACATTCTTTCTTATTGGTGGAATCATTTAATAATCAATTTTGTGCTTATAAAACATTAGCTCACTTGGCCACCAGGTGGCACTCTGAGACTAGACATGTCTATCTTCAGGCTATCGGGAAATTCGTTTTCTAGTAACTAATCTGTTAAAGGGAAAAAATAGGATTTTTTTTACTCACCGTAAAATCTTTTTCTCTGTCGTCCATGGACGGACACAGCTCCTTAAATCTTGACAGTTGGGTTATGTTCCTGTTCTATAGGAGAGGACTAGGCAGAACATGTTAGATATTTAATACATGTTACTTTAACAGAGTTGAACAGCCCCCCCCCCCCCGTACATAACCCTCCACCCTGCATCAGCAGCCTCAGTTCGTAACAAAGCAGTACAAACTAAAAAAAAGGGGGGGGGTGCTGTGTCCGTCCATGAACGACAGAGAAAAGGATTTTACGGTGAGTACAAAAAATCCTATTTTCTCTTTTCGTCCATGGACGGACACAGCTCCTTAATTCTTGACAGTTGGGACGTCCCAAAGCAGTGTCAAAAAAACGAGGGGTGGGCACAGCAATCCCAAAAAAAATTTTCACCCCAAACAAGCAGAGCTCCTCAACGGAGGAGTTGCAACTTCAAAACAGCCGCCTGCAAAACTTTGCGGCCGAAGCTAGCATCCGAAGATGCACTCACATCAACCTTGTAAAATTCTGAAAATTTGGTCGCCGCCTTACACACTAGTGATACAGATGCTTGAAGTCGGAAAGCCCAAGTGGCACCAAAAGCCCTGGTCGAATGCGCCGTAACGTGAAAGAGAGGCGCCCGCCCTTTAAGGGCATAGGCCTGGATGACGGTCCGCCTGATCCACCAAGAAATGGTGGCCGACGAGACCGCCAGGCCCTTCTGCAGACCAGACACCGACAGAAACAGTGAGTCAGACCTCCGGAACAGAGTCGTAGCCGCAAGGTACACCCGCAAGGCACGTACCACATCTAAAGTATGGAGCGCAACCTCCTTGGAATGCGACGGCCGAGGACACAAGGATAGAAGCACAATGTCCCCATTCAGGTGAAAGGCTGAAAACCACCTTCGGAAGAAAAGAAGGCTGCGGGAGTAGCACCGCTTTGTCCCTATGGAGGGCCAAGTATGGGGACTTGTGAGACAAAGCCGCCAATTCAGAAACCCTCCTGACGGATGTGATGGCAACCAGGAAGGCCACCTTCTGAGAGAGCGTCAAAAGAGGAATTTCCCTGATGTTCTTAGAAGGAGGTTTCTGAAGCGCATAGAGCACCAGATTCAAATCCCACGAAGGTAGTGGTGGTCGCACCAGAGGGGCCACATGTCGGACCCCTTGCACAACGTACTCACCAGTGAATGAGCCGCCAGGGGTCGCTGAAAGAAAACAGCCAAAGCTGAAATCTGCCCCTTAATGGTGTTTAAGGCATCGAACAAAAAAGATTGCGCCAAAGAAAATAAAAATAAAATTATATTAGGAATAAAAATAAAAAATTAAAATTAAAAAGGTGTACAGGGGCTGAGTTGTGTCAAGCAATCACACCACAAACACTAAACAGCACCAACACTGGCTAGAACTCAGATGATGAGTACCAAACAAAAGGATAGCACCTTCCAGATATAGTCGTAATATGAGAAACAGGTGAAAATATAAATCATGTGGGTCATGAGAAATAATCACATATACATACCTCACAACTTTGTAAAGTCCCTTCGCGGGACATTCTGATGTCCCCTCTCCCCTGCCAACCAGAGTTGTTGAGCGGGGGGGGTTCGGGACATTGGCGAAAAAAAAACGGGACTTGCCACAGAAGTTGTTGAGCGGGGGGGGGGGGGGGTTTGGGGGGGTGGTGGTTGCCGCCAGAACATTTAAAAAAAAGAAAGAAGGACTTGCAAAATAAAAATTAATTTTTTTTTTTTAAAGCGGGGGGGGGGGTTTGGGGCACGGCGGGGGACCGCAGATCGGGGGGGGCATACTAGTGCGCCGATTGCGGGGGGGGCTCTTACCTTCTGCTGCTGCTCCTCTTCTTCTCTTCATGTTTCCTGCTGTGCGGGAAACATGATAGTCTCGCGGGAGTGTGGGAAGGAGGAGCCTCTGCGGGTAAAACCCGCACAATCCGTGCCAGTTGGGAGGTATGCATATATGAGACCATTCTACATTATTGCTTATCCTATACGATTAATTGAAAAAGAGCAAACAATTATCCCACACCAATACACTAATTATAAAGAATGTTATAAATGAATGTTGATGAAAAAGTCCAGAGGCTGGTTGTGGAATTTATAAATGAACTTATTGTTTAAGACATGTTTCTGATCTAATCCTTGCTGCAAAAACAGCAGGATCCTGGAAACCGAATAAGTCTGTGGACGCCATTCCATCTCCTCACACAGAGATGTAGGTTCCCCATGTGCGAAGGTAGATCTTCTTAAAAGATTTCCGTGCCCTCAACGTGGTTGAAAAGACCGAATCCGACAGGCCTCGGCCCCTTAGTGCCCGGCTTTCAATAGCCATGCCGCTAAAGCTGGCAACTGTAAAGCAGGATGAAGAATGGGACCATGCGAGAGAAGGTCCTCCCTCATTAACAGTCGCCAAATCACATCCGCCACCAATCGCACGAGGTCGGCGTACCAGGGACGCCTGGGCCAATCTGGGGCGATTAGAATCCCCGAAATTCTCTCGGTCTCTACTCTGCGGAGTAGATGAGGAAGCATCTTCGTGGGTTGAAAGGCATAAGTTAGCCGATACTGACCCCATGGGGCCACCAACGCATCTGATGCGTCTGTCCAGGGATCTCTGGACCTGGCCACGAACCTCGACACTATGCGATTGAGTCGAGAGACCAGGAGAGACAAAGGAGGTGAAAAAACCTCCGGATGTAATGACCATTCCCCGTGGTCCAGCATTTGGCGACTCAATTAGTCCGCCTGCCAGTTTCCCACGCCGGAATGTAAACTGCCGACAGGGCCGGCACGTTCCTGTCCGCTCACCGCAGGATGTGAGCGACCTTCGACTCTGCAGCCGAGCTTCTTGTTCCTCCTTGATGGTTTACGATGCCACAGCCGTGGCATTGTCTGACTGGATCCTGACTGGACGCCCTCTTAGTCCCTGAGACCACCTGGAAAGGCACAGCCTGATCGCCCGGAGTTCCAAAACATTGATCGGCAGTTGGGATTCGGTCGGAGTCCAGCGGCCCTGGGCCGCCTGAAACCCCCAGACTCCCCCCCCAACTGGTCAGACTGGTGTCCATCGTGATCACAGTCCATGAAAAAAGGGAGGAACGACTTCCCGGACCAAAGAGCCGGGGATCTTAGCCACCAACTCAGAGAGGACCTAACAAGATGACTTATCTGAATCTGATGATCCAGAGACAATGGAGATCTGTTCCATTTTTAGAGAACCTCCTTCTGCAAGAGGCTTGAAGAGGCTACCATGAGGCCCAGGTCTCGCATGCAAAAAACGGAGAGACGACCATTTGCGGGATGTCAACAACCTCACCGCAGATTGGAGTGTCTGCAACTTCTCCAAGGGAAGAAAGACTCTGATCCCAGAAGAGTCCAGAATCAACCCCAGGTACTCTAGGCTCTGGGTTGGTACTAACACCGACTTCTGGAAGTTCAGTATCCACCAAACTCCCGAAGGGTCTGACTGGCTATAGACACGTCCTCCTCTAATTCTGAGCTTGAAGCAGCTCTCAGAATAAGGTCGTCCAAGTAGCCTACGATGGCAATGCCGCACTGCCTCAGCAAGCTAGAATCTGGGCAAGCACCTAGGTGAAAACTCTTGGTGCCGAGCTAGGCCAAGGGGAAGAGCCACAAATTGATAATGGTCTTCGCCTATCGTAAAGCGCAGGAACCTCTGATGCCTGACGCAGATGGGGACATGCAAGTATGCGTCCATGATATCCAAGGATGCAGGAAGTCCCCCGGATGGAGCGCAGCCCTCACCGAATGAATCGATTCCATCCGGAACTTTTTGAATCTAGATAAGGACATTGAGGGCCTTGAGGTCCAAGATTGGACGGACTCCATCCCTCTTTGGGACCACAAACAGATTCAAGTAGAAACCCTGAAACCTGTCCTGTGGTGGTACGGGTATGATCACCCCGCACCTCAACAAGTCTTGCACTGCCCCCTGGAGGGCAGCCTGATGAGCCTGAAGAAGAGGCAGCTTGTGAAGGAAAAATCTATTTGGTGGACAAGAAAGGAACTCCTTGTATCCCGAGGTGACCACCTCGCAGACCCACTGGTCGGAGAGCAGGGAGGTGCACTGAGCTGCAAACCTGCAAAGCCGTCCCCCCACCCTGGAGTCGGGCAGGGGCCAAACTCCATGCAGTAGCAGGCTTGTTTGCTGGCTAGTTGGGCTTGCGCCCCCAGGGACGCTACTGTCCCCTAGCTGGACCTTTTTCCGCTTGGGAGGGTCTCTCCGACTGATGAAAACACCTATTCAGTGTGGGAAAGGAGGGCCCCGGCTTACAGCGTGGCTCCTTCCCTGTAGTGGACTGAGGGAGAAGTGTGCTTCTACCCCCAGTGATATCCTACATGATGTCGCCAGCTTTGAAAGGCAAAACCGCCAGAGTTTTCTTAGAAGCTTGGTCAGTGGACCAGCATTTCAACCATATTAGGCGGCGCCATACCACCGCAGATGTGGCGGACCTGGAGATCAAGGGGACTGCAACCAGGGTTGCATCACAGCCGTACATGAGTCCCTTTACCAACTTGTTCGGCCAGAGACACGCAATCAGGAGGAAACTGATGCTCCTCCACAGTCCGTGAGCGTCTGGGACACCAAGGTAGCAGCCACAAAAAGCCGCAATGCTGGCCCTAGCATGGTGAACATGGAACAACTCACCGCTGCAGACCTCCTATCAGTAGGGTCCTTAAAAACATGGGTCCCCTCCCCCGGGATAGAGGTTACTTATTTTAACCAAGAGACCGGGAATCGCTGAGGGACCGCAAGGGTCTCTGCAACCGTTCCCATTCTTTAACTATGACTTGTCAAAGAAATCAACATAAGGAAAAATCTTAACAGAGTGGGTCGGTTTGTTCGACCTAAAAAGGGACAGACCCTGCTGTGGAAGTCCCAGCTGTATCTTCCAGCTTGAGAGTGTCCCTCACAGCATTGTGCTGTCTTAAGCTGACCCGGACGAGGGGTCCTCCTCACAGGGAAGGTCCTGGTCCGCCCCTTCTGACATATCAGAACAGGGGACCTGAGCTGCAGCCAGGCCCGAGTCTGAGTCAGAACAATTTCCCAGGCGATGGCGGGGGGAGGGGGGCTTAGTACCCCCCTTACGCTTGCTCGCCGCTTCCACCTTGGCAACAATGCTCCAGGACTGCCTATAAAGCGTCCATGGGAACCGCAGGTGCAGGGGTACCAGTTGCTGCCTCTGGAATGTCTAGGGAAAAAACGCCAGCTTCTGTCTCCAGATTGCCCACTGACAGCCCTTAGGGACCTAGTCAAGTTACCTGACACATAATTTTGTCCACCCTCCTTGCTGCACTGACCGAGGGGGGGGACACCCAGGGGACTCACCGCCAAGCCAGGGACTGTTCAGCGCCGCTGCCGGCTCTCCATCCTCATACCGCGTGTGACTGAGGAACTGTGTGATGTGAAGTGCGCCGTTCGCACCGCTCAGGAAGCCAGCCAGGAAGCCAGTCAGCACTAGAGGCCAAAACCCACTCAAAAATGGCCGCTGGGTGCCTCAGAGAAAGCGTGCGGACCACAAGAAAATGGCCGCCCGCCTGCATCATAGTGTGGCCACGGCAAAATGGCCACCAATGGGACTTTCAATGCAATGCACAGGCCCCAGAAAAACAGCGCCAGTGCTTCAAAAAATGGCGCCCAGCAAGCGAGGTGGACGAGAAGGCCAGCAGCAGAGGCTTCCAAGAATTACCACCCCCCACACAGAGAGCGGGCCTGGACACCCCCACAGCCCTCCGCCGGGACCCGGAGCCCCCCTAAAGGTATTCCCTGGTCGCAGCACGCCCTGCAAGGGGAGGAGGAAAAAAGGGTGACAGAGGGAGAGAGTGGAGGGCAGGAGAACCCCCTAATGACCCCCTTAGGAATGTCCAGCTGTTCCATCCCACCGAAGTAGGAGGAACTGTACTTACCCGTCCTTGAAGGACCCGCTGGTGCGTTCCTGACAGACCTACAACCGAAGTGTGACTGAGACAGCAAGCCGCCCGGTCATATGTGAACCCTGGAGCAAAGCTCACCGGCCACCCCTGGAGCCATGGGGTATGTCGTGGCCGACCCCGCATGTAGCTAAGGTCTGCTTACGCTCGCTAGCTGGACTGGGGGGACTACAAGGATCTATATTATCCTGTCTGTCATGCCCAGCCGGCAGTTGATAGAAGATTCTTAAAAAAAAAAAAAAAGTAAAAATGTCTTCAAGACTCTGGGCCCAAAGGGAGCCAGGTCCTTCTCCTCTACTAGGCAGAAAAAAACTGAGGCTGCTGATGCAGGGTGGAGGGTTATGTATGGAGGGACCGCCCCCTGGGCAGGGCTACTCAACTCTGGTAAAGTAACATGTATTAAATATATAACATGTTCTGCCTAGTCCTCTCCTATAGAACAGGAACATAACCCAACTGTCAAGAATTAAGGAGCTGTGTCCGTCCATGGACGAAAAGAGAAATTTATCTTTTTCTATAACAGATTCAAATATGTGATTTTACCTAAAAACACAAAATGTCATTGAGGGTCTGGCAGCTTTAACTCTTTGGGTGTAGCAACATGGAAAATGTTTCACTATAAAGAGGTAGAGTTTCATACATTATTAAAATATTGATGATACACATTAAAGAAATAAAATAATTTGTATTGTATACATTAAACTACTATTTGAATATGGATACATTACAACACACATACTTCAAACAATATTGATAATGAATAAAACGAACAAACAAAAAATACGATTATTGCTTCCTTTTTAGATATAATATTTCATCCTGATTTTATATATATTATATAAATAAATATATATATATATATATATATATATATATATATATATATATATATATATATATATATATATATATATATATAAATTGACAAGAGTTCTTAAAAATCAAGATTTTTCAGTCTGTTTCTACAATGTCCCAAAAATATCAAGTTTTATTTCATACAATCCTGAAATATATTGTTCCCTTTTATTTATTTTTTTCCTTGGCTTCAGGCTCCTTCCAAAAAAATGTCTTATATGTTGATTCTTTAGTTGTCCTTCATTTCAGTGAACAATAAAGGAGCTATCATTGACTGGAATATACAAGATTGGTAACTCTCCTTCACATGGGCAATACCATATTTGTGAGTTCTGAAGTCTCATAGACATAGACCAGGGGTTTTAGTAAACTTTTGTCCTGTTCATAGGAAAAGAAAAACTATGTCTAATTTGACTGAAACCATTTCAGTGTACCTGGGATTTTCCCACTACCACGTCTATTTACTAGACAAATGTTTCCATTGTTCTGGGATATTGGATGTCAACAGTGTCTCCGTATCTCGACAAACAGTCCTTCCAAGGCATTTTATCAATAACTAGGAGATTCGCGTGAATCTTTCAATCTTTCATCATTTAAAATGAGAGAAATAATAAAAATAAAAGAAATGCATTCATAGAAATTCTAACATTCCATTTATCTGTACCTTTCTTCAGGGGTGTTATGCACATCGCTCATCCAGTCAGGCCACCATTGCTGTCATGGGACCTTAACCTGGTGTTGTAAGTGTTATCGTTACTTTTGTTTTTATCATTGCCTGGCAGGTAGTCACCTATCCATACCTTTATTCAGGGGTTACACACATCCCCCTTCCTGTAAATACACATCTAAAACCCGAGAACCCAGCAATCACATGACCACTGATCGCTCAGTTCTCGATCTTCACTAAACAGGCAGCAGTGACTATCAGTCACTGGCTCTCTACTTTGCCCTTTCAGCGCTCACTGGTGTCTTAGGCAGATCCTGGACCGATTCTGTGACATCAACTGAAAGTGGGCTTTAGCCTGCTGTTGGCTCATTCTGTGCAGAACTAAGTGCATTCCTGTGACCCCAAAGAGAAGTATGACCAAACAAACTGTGCAATTACTTCTCTGTTGCTAACATTCTTTGAGATAGTGGCATTCATAAAAATACATTGCTTCAGCAATAAGGTCTCTGTGGTGTTGTCCTGCACATTTTTTGACCTTCATGAAGATAAGGTCAACCTCTGTTCTCTGTCCAAGACTCTCTCTCCTACCAAAAGTAGTATCCGCTTTCGATTTTAATTAAGACATTGTGCTTTCTAAGCCAGTCTACTCTAAAGAAATACAGTAATCAAGATGATTAGGGTATATTTCACTGCCACATCCAGGATTTGTAGGACAGAATCATTGTTTGTGGTAATAGAGGGCCCATATAAGTGTCTTGCAGTGTCAACTGCTACTGTCTCATTCTGGATCCAACAAACCATTGCCCAAGTGTACCGTCATCAATCACAGAGAACCATAGTTTCCAGTTACAGCACACTCTACAAGAGTTGTAAGTGCATCCTGGGCTTTCAGATAAGGTATCTGGGAGGTTTGTAGAGCAGCCACTTGGTTGTGAGTTCATACATTCACCAGGGTTTAAAAGGTGGATGTGGCAGCATCTGCCGATGTCAGTTTTAGGCAGTTTTACAGGCGACAGTTTGACTGGCCTGTCAGGTTTTACTTAAGGCATTTAGTGTTTTTTCTTCCCTATTTTTTCATGCCCTGCTTTGACACTACCATGGGACGTCTCTGTTGCTGATTATCTAAAATGTGTCTTTGGCCTGAAAAATTGTATGTTGGTGCAAATAAAAAATGATCACGGTCAGTACTCAATTGTTTCTGTCGCAAGTGCATCGATACGACTACAATCACCTCCTCCAATATGTGAAAGAGAAAAGAGGAAGTTTCGTAATCACAATACAATTGTTTTCTCTGTGTTCATTAGATGACATTGAATCTGGCCCTTCACTGTCCATGTGTGTAAATACTTAGTTTTTGTTTGCACTGCTATGCTATTTGAGTTGTTCCCAGTGTGTCTGTTGTTTTTTAGTTGCACCTAGCATCCAACTCCTGAAGATCACACCATACCCTGCTGGGAGGAGCTGTGTCTTCCACTGAATGCAGAGAAAAATATTTTTGATGAGTACAAAAATGCAATTTTTGCACTGTTTTGATAATAATACTAAACTGAAAAAGTTTATAGTGACAACATTTTGCACGTTACTTTACAAAAAAAAGTATGAGACAGTACAATTACAATACAGTGCAAGACAATTTGGTTAGGAAGACCAAAGCTTACTTTGTACATACATCACCACTGCTCTTTGTATTGCCTTTGTATTGCAATTTCTGTATAGTAAAAGCTACTTATGCCGGCCATACATGGTTCAAATTTCGAAATAATTTTCTTTCGAAAATCGTATCTAAGAATTTTCGTACGAATTTCGCACCGTTAGTGGGCTACAGCAACAGCCGATTTTCCTGCGGCAATCAAAAACAGCTATCTTCTAATTGAAAGGAATTTGCCCTGCCTCAGCTCATGAATTAATGAGCAGTACTAATCTTCTTAATCTCTTTTCTGCGTGCTGAAATATTCTACCTATAACTGTAAGGTATCAACCAATATGAACTAATATTCATGATTAGAGTTCTCTTTAAATATATGTATTAGTACAGAATATGTTTTTCTGAACTGTAAAACAGAATGTGACTTTTGTGGTCAAACTAATCTTTCTTCTGTGTAACTGACAGCCAAGTATATTTAGACTTTGTGGTTAGGCCTTTTCCGGGAAAAAGTCTATCTTACTTCTGCTTTTTAACTGACAGATTGACCAACTGACATCTGGCGTTTCTTATCTTCCTGTTTCAAATGTCAGAACATGTCTAGTTTGACCACAATTGACGTATGTTAACTGACCGCTTTTGCAGAAGTCAAAAAAACCTGTTAGAATTTATTTTTGTCTAAATCATGAGGTTTTTGCTTATTGCTGATAGGTCCATAGGAGGGAGGCAACTTTTCTCGCTGTGTATAAAAAAGGACATGTAACCATTAAAACACATATTCTAGTATACCATTCACTGTTTATTGGTGTCTTGAATATCCGGCCGGTCAGAGAGACTTCCACAGATCCCGAGTCCAGCTCGAGCCAAGAAGGTCCAACAGAACCAGAACCTTTCAGTGGTGTCAGAAGTGGGATGATCCAATTGAACAGGTAAGACCCCCTTTAATTATTATTGGGAACAACAGTCTTGCCTTGTCAATTGGTTCACCATAAAGTAGACTCTCGAGAAAACTACAAGTTTTCTGGGACTCTGTTAAGATTGAAAGGTAGATTTAGAATAGATACAGAGGGTCTCGCTAGGTTGGCCAGACCAGGTTATTAGATTGAGGAAGAATCTTAAATTCTTCTCTACATAGGACGGATCTGTGGAAACTCTATATCTAAAGGTGTACACAAAAAGGGTTACCTTTTTAAATGTCGACTGTATATTGTTGTCCTGAATGTAAAACTGGTTTATTGTTTGCTTATAAAGGGAAGACCACGTCATTAGTGGCAATTGTTCCAGGGGGGTATCATGTCAAAATTGGCAAGGGTCCTATGTTCCAGGGATCAAAACAACATATGTTAAGATTTAATATACATAATTCTTTATCATATGGTTTGACACTCGAGGGCCTAAGTGTGACTGAAATCCAGTGTCTAATTATATACTAAAAAAAGGAGAACACTGGGTTCCTTGTCATAAGTTTAAGGACATTTTCCGCCCCTGGAACGAAATAGAGAAAGCAAGTCTGAAATTTTTTAATTTTAAAGTATAAGTATTATTGTTTGCTATAATGGGTAATCAAGCAGGAAAGGAAGCTGAAGGTAAGCAGCACCAACCCTCTCCGATTGATTACATTAAAGTCAATTATGGGAAAAATTGTACTGATCCTTTTTGGTCACTAGTTTTAAAAAGAGCACATCAGTTAGAAGTGCCATGTTTGGGGGAATACAAATCATGTTCCGAGGAAGAGTGGGAGGAAGTGACCAGAATATGTGGCCAACATAAACAGTATAATTATCCCATAAAAGACCTTGACAAAGATTACATGACAAAATGTTGTAAGATTTGGGCAAAGGGTATGAAGGAATATAGAAAGAAATATACAAGTGAAAAAATGGAAAAGAAAGAGCAATTAGAAGACGCAATAGGAAGTCCATCAGCTTCCCCTAAATTTTATCAAGAAAAACCCCCTCCATATGCTATGGTAAAAGATGAATCCCTTGTCCCAAAGAAAATATACCCCTCGTTAGATCCAAATGTTATAGCAGGAGTATTAACCATAGCTAAACAAAAGGGAACTAATTGGTTACGAGAGGGGGAAGATAGAAGACAGATAAAGGAACGTTTAAGTCAATTAGTAAAGGAGGAAGAACAGTGTATTAAAAAAAAGAGGAAGATGAAGAAAAAGTGATAGAAGGAAAGCTGAGGAGGATAAGGATGATGAGGCAGTGGGTGGCTTGACCTCGGGGATAGAAGCCCTCAAATTCCCAGTTATTCACATGGGAGAAACCCAGGTCCATATCCCACTCCCCCTCGGGACGTTAAGGGGTATTAAAGATCTTTGCCCAAAGCCACACAAACACCCAAGAGAGGCAGCTCTGTTCTTACAGAGACATTGCGCGGGCACTGGCATGAATGCCGATGACTGTGAAATAATAATACAGACAGTGGATCCAGATCCCATCTGCGATGTAGAAGTTAAGACATTATTTGCTGATAATGACCCCTTTAAAAAGGCAAAGGGATGGGAATCATTTTGGGCAGCTGTGGCAGCTGTTTGGCAGTAAAGTTACAAAGGAGAGAGCGCTTTGCAGATAATGTGCACTGCAAAGCAGGGACCGGGAGAAAACTTTTATTCATTTTGTAAATGGGTACACCAGTTATACAAAGATACAGGAATGGAGAACCCTGAACTGTATGTGAGCACAGTCATGTCCGGGGGAGATCCCAAAACAACACAGTTACTTAAATTAATTACCCCCAATTGGTCAACATTAAAACCTGATGCCTTTCTCAAAGACATTAAAAAAGCGTGCATCCTCTGGCTTATTCACTACAAAAGGAGGGGTATTTCCCACATTTAACCCCGATCAGATAGAAAGCCCGCAGTTAGCTGCTGCACAAATGGTTGTCCCTTATACAAAACCAGTTCCCCAACAATCCCAACAAGCACAATAACAAGCATATCCCCAGGATAACCAGCAGGGTTATTTCACATGCAGGGACATGGGACATTGGAAGTCAGAATGCCCCCTTAGGAGAGGAACAAGTAGGGCAGCTAACCGCAGGAGTAATATGGGAAGAGGCAGATTGCCCGTTGGTACAGTTCATGACCAACATCTTTTTAAATGAGTTTTGCCATTCTGACTGACCACTTCCTCTGGGAAGAGACTTAATGTCAAGTTTAACCACTTAACGACCGCTCACTGTATATATACGTCGGCACAATGGCACCGACAGGCACAATCACGTAGAGCATACGTGATTGCCTTTGTACAGTTGGGGGGTCCGATCGGACCCCCCTTCTGTACAGTGAGCGGTCGGAATTCGTCTGGGAGCGTTCCGAGATGGGGGGGCGGCCGTTCGATTCCGACCACCCCCCCGCGATCGCTCCCGGCGAATAGAAATGCCCCCTCTGTTTGTGTACTGTTTACACAGATAGAGAAAGCAGGAGGAAGTGATGTCATCTCCTGTGCGGCGCTCACATATACCGAGCGTCGTACAAGAGAAGACACACAGGTCAGTGCACTAACACTACACTAACACCAGCACACATAGGCACATAAATCGCCCCCCCAGGCCCCCCCAGATCACCCCCCAGCCCCCCCAGATCACCCCCCAGCCCCCAGTCACAGTGTCACTGATTGCAGTGACCATTTATTTACTGATCACTGCAATCAGTGACATTTGTGACTGTAAAAGTGTCACTACATTTAGTTTTAGGTCCAGTGTAGCCCCCTAACCCCCCCTAATAAAGGTTTAACCCCTTGATCACCCCCCAGATAACCCTTTCACCCCCTAGCACCGCCGTCGCTTGGCGATCATTTTTCTGATCGCTGTCTTGGCGTCGGTGATGCAGATCGGTACCCAGTAATTTTTTTTAGGTTCGCCGCAGGTTTTTATAGCGTCGGGTACCCCCATAAATTATCTAATAAAGGTTTAACCCCCTTGATCGCCCCCCAGGTAACCCTTTCACCCCCTATCACCACTGTCACTAAGCGATCGTTTTTCTGATCGATGTCTTAGCGTCGGTGATGCTGATCGGTAGCCAGTATTTTTTTTTTAGGTTCGCCGCAGGTTTTTATAGCGTCGGGTACCCCCATAAATTATCTAATAAAGGTTTAACCCCCTTGATCGCCCCCCAGGTAACCCTTTCACCCCCTATCACCACTGTCACTAAGCGATCATTTTTCTGATCGCTGTCTTGGCGTCGGTGATGCAGATCGGTACCCAGTAATTTTTTTAGGTTCGCCGCAGGTTTTTATAGCGTCGGGTACCCCCCATAAATTATCTAATAAAGGTTTAACCCCCTTGATCGCCCCCCAGGTAACCCTTTCACCCCCTATCACCACTGTCGCTAAGCGATCATTTTACTGATCGATGTCTTAGCATCGGTGATGCAGATCGGTAGCCAGTAATTTTTTTTAGGTTCGCCGCAGGTTTTTATAGCGTCAGGTACCCCCATATATTATCTAATAAAGGTTTTAACCCCCTAATTGCCCCTAGTTAACCCTTTCACCAGTAATCATCATATAAGTGTTACGGGTGACGCTGGTTAGTTAGTTTGCTTTTTATAGTGTCAGGGCACCCGCCGTATATAACCCAATAAAGGTTTAACCCCCTGATCGCCCGGCGGGTGATATCAATTAGGTTTTAGCGTCAGAGAGGGTCTGCGTCACACCCCAGGCAGCGTCAGGTTAGTGCCAGTAACGCTAACACCCACGCGTGAAGCATACACCTCCCTTAGTGGTATAGTATCTGAACAGATCAATATCTGATCTGATCAGATCTATACTAGCGTCCCCAGCAGTTTAGGGTTCCCAAAAACGCAGTGTTAGCGGGATCAGCCCAGATACCTGCTAGCACCTGCGTTTTGCCCCTCCGTCCAGCCCAGGCCACCCAAGTGCAGTATCGATCGATCACTGTCACTTACAAAACACAACACACATAACTGCAGCGTTCGCAGAGACAGGCCTGATCCCTGCGACTCCAGTGCTGTAGGAGGTGATTTCACCACCACAGTTAAAAAAAAAAAGAAGCAAATATGCCGAAGCATTGGGGCAGCAGGGGCAGAGGAGCGATGCTCCTAATGCCGCGTACATACGGTCGAAATTCCGACGGAGGCTTGCCCGTGGAAAAGTCCGACCATGTGTGTGCGGCATAACTTTTTTGCGGGAGGATGCCCCCATGCTTCGGCATATATAAATGGTGCATGTATGCCCATCATTAGAAGTGGGTGGATGAAGGGCGGTATTCTAATGGTGGGCATACCCACCGATCAATCTCTTTTTTCGTTCAGCCACCTGGCTGCATGAAAAAAAAAGATTACAATACATGTCCAACAAGGACCAGCAACGTACTGGTATGTTGCTGGACTTTGAATGGTTATACCAGATTGATGCCTGCGGGTTTAGGTATCATCTTGGTATCATTCTTTTCAGCCAGCGGCCGGCTTTAATGTAAAAGCAACCCTAGTGGCTAATTAGCCTCTGGACTGCTTTTACAAGCAGTGGGAGGGAATGTCCCCCCCCCCCCGGATATAAAAAGCGCCATTGGGAAATTGGGAAAGCATTTTATCACACCGATCTTGGTGTGGTCAGATGCTTTGAGGGCAGAGGAAAGATCTAGGGTCTAGACCCCAGTTTTTTCAAAAAAAGAGTACCTGTCACTACCTATTACTATCATAGGGGATATTTACATTCCCTGAGATAACAATAAAAATGATAAAAAAAAAAACATGGAAGGAACAATTTAAAAATAAAATAAAAAAGCAAAATTAATAATAAAAAAAAAAAAAAAAAAAAAAGCACCCCTGTCCTGCCCTGCTCTTGCCCAATGGCGAACGCAAGCGTCGGTCTGGCGTCATATGTAAACAGCAATTGCACCATGCATGTGAGGTATCACCGCGAAGGTCAGATCGAGGGCAGTAATTTTAGCAGTAGACCTCCTCTGTAAATCTAACGGGGTAACCTGTAAAGGCTTTTAAAGGCTTTTAAAAATGTATGTAGTTTGTCGCCAATGCGCGTTTGTGCGAAATTTTAAAGCATGTCGTGTTTGGTATCTATGTACTCGGCCTAAGATCATCTTTTTTATTTCATCAAACATTTGGGCAATATAGTGTGTTTTAGTGCATTAAAATAAAAAAAAGTGTATTTTTTCCCCAAAAAATGCGTTTGAAAAATCGCTGCGCAAATACTGTGTAGAAAAAAAAAATGCAACACCCACCATTTTATTCTGTAGGGCCTTTGCTTTAAAAATATATATATAATGTTTGGGGGTTCAACATAATTTTCCTGCAAAAAAAAATATATTTTCATGTAAACAAAAAGTGTCAGAAAGGGCTTTGTCTTCAAGTGGTTAGAAGAGTGGATGTAAGCTTCCTAATGTTGTGTATAAAATGCCAGAACAGTTCAAAACCCCCCCAAATGACCCCATTTTGGAAAGTAGACACCCCAAGCTATATACTGAGAGGTATGTCGAGTCCATGGAATATTTTATATGTTGACACAAGTTGCGGAAAAAATACAATTATTTTTTTTTTTGCACAAAGTTGTCACTAAATGATATATTGCTCAAACATGCCATGGGCATATGTGGAATTACACCCCAAAATACATTCTGTTGCTTCTCCTGAGTACGGGGATACCACATGTGTGAGACTTTTTGGGAGCCTAGCCGCGTACGGGACCCCAAAAACCAATCACCGCCTTCAGGCTTTCTAAGGGTGTAAATTTTTGATTTCACTTCTCACTGCCTATCACAGTTTCGGAGGCCATGGAATGCCCAGATGGCACAAAACCCCCCCCAAATGACCCCATTTTGGAAAGTAGACACCCCAAGCTATTTGCTGAGAGGTATTGTGAGTATTTTGCAGATCTCGCTTTTTGTCACAAAGTTTTGAAAATTGAAAAAAAAAAAAAGAAAAAAAAAAATTCTTTCTTCATTTTCAAAAACAAATGAGAGCTGTAAAATACTCACCATGCCTCTCAGCAAACAGCTTGGGGTGTCTACTTTCCAAAATGGGGTCATTTGGGGGGGTTTTGTGCTATTTTGGCATTTTATGGCCTTCGAAACTGTGATAGGTAGTGAGGAGTGAAATCAAAAATTTGTGCCTAGAAATCCTGAAGGCGGTGATTGGTTTTCGGGGTCCCGTACGCGGCTAGGCTCCTAAAAAGTCCCACACATGTGGTATCCCCGTACTCAGGAGAAGCAGCAAAATGTATTTTGGGGTGCAATTCCACATATAACCATGGCATGTGTGAGCAATATATCATTTAGTGACAACTTTTTGTAATTTTTTTTTTTTTTTGTCATTATTCGATCACTTGGGACAAAAAAAAAAATATTCAATGGGCTTAACAGGCCTCTCAGCAATTTCCTTGGGGTGTCTACTTTCTAAAATGGGGTCATTTGGGGGGGTTTTGTGCTATTTTGGCATTTTATGGCCTTCAAAACTGTGATAGGTAGTGAGGAGTGAAATCAAAAATTTGCGCCCTTAGAAATCCTGAAGGCGGTGCTTGGTTTCCGGGGTCCCGTACGTGGCTAGGCTCCTAAAAAGTCCCACACATGTGGTATTCCCGTACTCAGGAGAAGCAGCAGAATGTATTTTGGGGTGCAATTCCACATATAACCATGGCATGTGTGAGCAATATATCATTTAGTGACAACTTTTTGTATTTTTTTTTTTTTTTTGTCATTATTCAATCACTTGGGACAAAAAAAAAATATTCAATGGGCTCAACATGCCTCTCAGCAATTTCCTTGGGGTGTCTACTTTCCAAAATGGTGTCATTTGGGGGGGTTTTGTACTGCCCTGCCATTTTAGCACCTCAAGAAATGAGATAGGCAGTCATAAATTTAAAGCTGTGTAAATTCCAGAAAATGTACCCTAGTTTGTAAACGCTATAACTTTTGCGCAAACCGATAAATATACACTTATTGACGTTTTTTTTACTAAAGACATGTGGCTGAATACATTTTGTACTAAATGTATGACTAAAATTGAGTTTATTCGATTTTTCTTATAACAAAAAGTAGAAAATATCATTTTTTTTCAAAATTTTCGGTCTTTTTCCGTTTATATCGCAAAAAATAAAAATCGCAGAGGCAATCAAATACCATTAAAATAAAGCTCTATTTGTGGGAAGAAAAGGACGCAAATTTTGTTTGGGTACAACATTGCATGTCCGCACAATTTACAGTTAAAGCAGCACAGTGCAAAATTCTGAATTCACCTCTGGTCCTTTAGCTACCAAATGGTCCGGGGCTTAAGTGGTTAAACATTCACATCAAATTTACAAAAGATGGGGGCCTGCTAGCTACATCAGAAATCTGTGATTTGTCTAACCCCCAAAAAAAAAGACAGGATTTTAGAGGGTACTTTATGTTACTACCGGCACACCTTAAAGCACACCCTATATGGGCACTGCATACATTGTACACCATACAAGCCCATCATTGGGGAAGGAGCAGTAGTACATTACCAAAAACAATATCCCCTGTCAGAAGGAATACTGAAACATACAATCAGTCCCTGGAACACCCCCATTTACCCAGTCAAAGCCAGTGGTGAATGGCGCTTTGCACAGGACCAAAGGGCCCTGAACAAAGCTATTGTCCCCCTTCCACCTTTTGTTGCGGATATTGCTACAATATTTTGTGAGATACCGGCAACGTCCAAGATCTACATGGTCATTGATTTAAGTATCGCGTTCTCTTCCATACCTGTTGCAGAGGAAGCCCAAAATTACTTTAGACCTGGGCTAGGCTCCCGCAAGGCTTTGCGAACAGTCCTGCAGCGTGCTCCATGGTCTTGAATCGATCTTTGAGCGATTGGGTACCAAAAGAAGGCTCAGTGTTGCTTCAGTATGTGGATAATGAAAATGAGGTCAGCTGTGCGGAGGACTCAGAGCACCTACTAACTCACCTCGCCTCAAAAGGTCACTTGGTGTCTCGCAAAGAGATCCAGTGGTGCAGGTCGCAGGTTGAGTACTTGGGGTGTATAATCCGAACCGAACGTTTGGTGTCACCAGCTCGAGTCAAGGCACTGTCCTCCTGGAGTCCACCAAGAGACAAGTCAGTGCTTCTCTCTTTCCTAGGGTCCATAATATACTGCAGGCAGTGGATACCTGATTGCTCTTATTATGATTCTATCCTAAGGTCTGCTACCCTGCAGGATGCCCCAAAGTTTATTGATTGGACAACAGAGAGGGTTAAGGCTTTCACAGCATTAATCAGCTCTCTAAGGCAAGCCCCTGCATTGGGACTTATAGAGTGTGCAGGGCCTTTTTCATTGTACTGTGTGGTATCTGGACCTATGGTTGCAGCGGTCCTAGCACAATCACATTGGAATTCTCTGAGACCCGTATCATACATCTCAAAGAAACTTCCAGATCAAGTTCAAGGTATGCCACGTTGCTTACAGGCCGTAGCAGCCTGTGCAATGGCCGTACAAGAGGCTTCAAAGGTGGTTCTGGGACATGACCTCACACTGTATACTACACATCTCATGACAAACATGAACACACAACACATGACAATGCAAAAGGTGCAGCGGCTATGAGATTATCTTGCTAAAAACACATAATCTAACCATAAAATCATGTTCAGAAACCTCAAAGCCCATTAGGTTATTACACTCAGGAACACGATTGCACTGAGGTACTTGCAGAAACTACCCTCCCTAGACCAGACCTCACAGATGTTCCGTATCCAAATGCGGAAAATGTTTATGTAGATGGCAGCTGCTCCCGACCTGATGACAAAACTTATCAAACTGGTTAGGCCATTGTTCAATTGCCAGATGTAATGATTGAAGCCAAATCTCTGAATGCTAGTTCAGTCCAGATTGCAGAACTCATTGCTATAACTATGGTTTGTCAGATTTTTGAAGGAAAACATGTAAACATTTACACTAACAGCAGATATGGGTACACGGGTTGACAAAGGATCCTACTGGACTTTGGTCAACCAAGGAGGGAATAATAGGGAATAAAAGGATTTACAGGATGGGTAGAAGCAATCCCTACCACAGGAGAGACAGCTAGAGTACTAATAAATCAGTGGATCTGTAGGTTTGGCCTTCCGGCCACTATATGGTCAGATCAAGGTCCAGCATTTACCTCGACCTTAGTGAAAGAGTTCAGGAGTAGAGGAAAGAATGAACAGAACCATAAAAGACAAATTGAAAAAAGCAACAGGTGGCACAATGAAAAACTGGTTAGATTACTTGCCAGCAGTCTTATATCAAATCAGGACTACCCCCCCACAGAACAGGAATATCTCCTTTTGAGATACTTATGGGTAGGCCAGCACAGAGGAAACCTGATGAGGGAGAGGAGGTTAATCTTTATTCTTTACAGGAAGAGTACGTGAAACATCTGGTAAGTAGCCTTAGTGAAACAGAGGACAAGGTTGCTGTCACTTTTCCTCCTCTCTCCACAGAGCCTACACATCCGTATATCCCAGGAGACAAAGTACTGATAAAACAACTTGCTGTCCGGAAACAACCAGGCCCTATCTTCCAAGGACCATTTGAAATTCTGAAGGTTGCCAGAACAGCTGTTCTTACAGATCAAGGACCACAATGGATCCATGCATCCAGACTAAAGGCATTTCCGAAGGGAAACTGGAAGAAGGTGAAGGAGAAGACAAAGACCTCTGTTCTGGAGAGTATTCCAGAAAAGGATCCGGAAAATACTCCCTAGTTGACCATAAAAAACAAGAAACTCAGAGTTCCATACCCATAGACACTAATGGTCAAAAAGGAGGGGACACTTCGGCAAAACTTTTTATTTTTTCCTTAATGATTACATTGTTTATTTTAATGCTCATAATCATAGGACACTGTTGGTCAGATAATTCTAACAGACCAAAAAGAAGTATGGAAGACAATTTTAGTGGTAAAATGCTGCTGCTTAAATTTAAGTATGCTTATGCTCAAAAATCAGGATATGAAAAATGTTGGATATGTAGTAAACTCCATCCTAGCACTGCTAGAATCCCCCTAATGACAGTACCTCTAAACTTCACCCCTCTCCTAAACTGCACACCACCTGTCGTCCTTAATAATCCAATGATCGATGGGCTTCAATTCTTGAAGCCATGATCATAAGGAGGGATTGTAAGGTATCAACCAATATGAACTAATATTCATGATTAGAGTTCTCTTTAAATATATGTATTAGTACAGAATATGTTTTTCTGAACTGTAAAACAGAATGTGACTTTTGTGGTCAAACTAATCTTTCTTCTGTGTAACTGACAGCCAAGTATATTTAGACTTTGTGGTTAGGCCTTTTCCGGGAAAAAGTCTATCTTACTTCTGCTTTTTAACTGACAGATTGACCAACTGACATCTGGCGTTTCTTATCTTCCTGTTTCAAATGTCAGAACATGTCTAGTTTGACCACAATTGACGTATGTTAACTGACCGCTTTTGCAGAAGTCAAAAAAACCTGTTAGAATTTATTTTTGTCTAAATCATGAGGTTTTTGCTTATTGCTGATAGGTCCATAGGAGGGAGGCAACTTTTCTCGCTGTGTATAAAAAAGGACATGTAACCATTAAAACACATATTCTAGTATACCATTCACTGTTTATTGGTGTCTTGAATATCCGGCCGGTCAGAGAGACTTCCACAGATCCCGAGTCCAGCTCGAGCCAAGAAGGTCCAACAGAACCAGAACCTTTCAATAACGTTAGTAGTCATTTAAATATCAGTACTTTTTGGATACAGCTAAACACTCAGGTAGCACTTACCTTGACCTTCTTTTCAAAGAACGACCTTGGTATATTGTGATTCCTCAAATGTGTTGACATGATCCTTGGTGAAGGTTGTTCTTTACGTTTCTAATAGGATTTTGAAAAGTAAGTAGTTTAGTTGCACTCAAAATACATTAGCAAAGAAATACAAAGGTTTGTTCATTAAAATAGCACAGAGTCCAGCAACTTTGTTCACATTGTGAGCAGCAATTAATACACAAAATCGTGATGGAAGGAAAACGACAGGTGCATTTGTTTACACTCATTACCTTTTACATTACTCTTAATTTCACTAAAGTGAGGGACCCCAAGTGGCAGGGTGGGCTGGCCTTATCCCCAGGGTTAGGTCAATGGCTAATATTGGGGAATTGAGAAACACTGGGCGCCCTTCACTTTTTTCCTTCAAATACACAGGGAAAGAGGTTTAAGTGCAACTTATGGACTTCAGATCTGTTTCCAGCTCCTACAGTGTAAAAAAACGTAAAAAAGGCACTGACAGCACCGTAAAGCAGTACAATCAAGGTGGATAACAGGCCTCTCTAAGCTTTATCCAGCTTTATCCAGCTCCTTCCTCTAGCAGAGTCCCTATCCCTGGTTCTCAATACTTAATTTTTCTTTCAGCCAGGATAGCTTGTGGCCCAAATCCTGGTCCCCATTAGCCTGCACATATTAGTTCCCATACAGGCTTAACAGGTCAAACAACTCAACACCACACCTCCCCAGGCCAAAGCCCGGGGGAAAAGCCTCACAAGGTCAGCCTTAAATGTGTATGCTATTTCCAGCAAGCACCGCCAGAAATACATCTCCTAGTGGTTGGCCCCATGAATATTCATACCCCAGCATTACTGTGGCCTCTCACTCTAGTGCCAGAGGTACCAGTGACACCTAATGGCAGAAGGCAGAAACAGCAATGCTGCGTTCACAGAACACCAAGTGAGTACAGACTAGACTGAGCTTGGGCTGTTTACCTCCCAGCAAACTACATTTAGATAGCCAGTCCTTCTTGGGGCAGGGTGGCTGCAAATTCAGTTACATTGAATTAAAGCGGAGTTCCAGGCAAAAATTTACCTTCTTAGCCAACTCCTTTTTGTAGATTTTCTTCGGGACTTCTGTCCCACGGCGCCACAACAACGTACGTCACTTCCGTGGATTTTTTTGCCCTCCTCCCCCCGTCCCGTTACCTTCTATGACCTGTGAGTGTCCCAGAAGATGACGGGACCATTCAGAAAGCGCCGCACAAGTCGCATTTGCTTCTTGAAATTGTGCATGTTCGATAGAAACAAGCCGTGGAGGACCCATAACCAAGGTAGAGGAGGTATGTCATGGTGCTGCCTTAAGCAGGGTAACATTTGTATTGTGTACTTACTTTTTAGGTGCATCTCCTTCTAACTGTTCCTGCATTACCTCTAACTTTATCTAATTCGTTTTTACAATTTGCACAGTTTTTACTTATTTGTCAAACACTGACCTCTATTAGTTCTGGGGTTCCAAATTCAAGTGTTAGTTGGTCTAACACTGTTTCTTGATTTTTAAGTACGCTCACCATTTCATTTAGTATTTGGAATAACCAGTTAGTACCTAAAGAAAATGGGAAAAGAGCATGTGAATACTGTATTCTTTTACAGTTGTGTACATTGCAATACTTCTGATAAGGATCTTTAAGTCACACAACCAGTTAATGTTTTTTACATATCCATACAGGTAGCTAAATTACATTTTCAAACCCTACAACATGCCTCACTTCGTAAAGCTTCTTTATATGTTTATTATGTTGAGGACAAAAAAAAACACAAAACCTTTTCATCTATTAGCCAGGTAAATATAAAATGTTTCATATTTACCATTTCCAGCCAGAAAGAGGAGCTTTCATGGGGGGGGGGGGGGGGGAGGAAACACTACTGATCACCAATGTTTTTCAGGGGGAAGGGGGAAAACACCACAGACCACCAATACTTTTAAAGTGATAATATCTAAGTTTTATGTTTAAATTAAAATAAAAAAGCAGTTAGCTGGCTGCTAAGGGGGCACCCATGCACACACACTACAGAACTGGGCTGTGTGCATTCATAGACACACACGGTGTGGCTCAGCTGTGCCCCCTGCTCTCTCCTCACAAGATTTGACTGACAGCAGCAGAAGACTCTGTCTCCTGCTGCTGCATGAGTCTCCTGTGAGACCAGGAAGAGAGAGCAGTAGTGCTGCAGTCAGAGGACAGTGCAGGATCAGTAAGAGGAGACAGATAAGTGTTTGAGGGGATTTTTTTTTACCTTAATGCGGAGAATGCATTAAGGTAAAAAAAAGTTTTGACATTACAATCGCTTTGGGCCTTGCGGGTGCGGAAGGGACCCTCTTCATGACACACAGAGGTATCCTGACAGGAGGCAAGAGAGCAGGAGAAAGACAGCAGGAGAACACTGCCAGGCAAATCCCCAGCCAGGTGGGCTGGTAAGTTTTAGGCCTCATACACACGGCCGAGAATCTCGTCAAGAAAAAACACGTCGTTTTTCTTGATGAGATTCTTGGACAAGAAACTTGTCCCGGCCGAGTGTACACACGCTCCTTTCAAAGAACCCACGGTTCTTTGAATGGAGCGAACGCCGTGACGTAATCGACTACGACAAGCGTGCGCTCGTCACATTCGATGCCGTCGCCGCCATCTTGCTACACCCTACCTATGCCTAGGAAGCTACATCGCATGCGTCAAAGTCATTTCGAGCATGCGCGGGCTTCCCGGAGGACAGGTAAGTGTACACACACACACTTTTCTCGTCGAGAAACATGCTGACAAGAATCTCAACGAGAAAATAGAGAGCAGGTTCTCTATTTTTCTCGTCGAGATTCTTGTCGGTTTTCTTGACGAGAAACATGATAGCCGCGTACACACGACCGATTTACTCGGCAAGAAAGCTCTGCCAGAAAGTTTCTTGCTGGTTCTTGCCAAGAAACTCGGTCGTGTGTACGAGGCTTCACAGTCGGGAGAGGACTGAGAGGCAGCCTGAGAAGACTGGGAGAGAGCAGTCTCGGATGGATGCAGAGTCAGTTTGGGAGGACTGTGGAAGTTTAGTCAAGAGGGCTGGAGAAAGGGGCAGCTGCAGCCAGGCGGGCTGGCAGTGCCTGAAGAGGTGGTGCTGGGATCAGTAGCCACAGGAGGACAACTGGGCACTAGGATTTTGCTACACAAATAAGGGGCCCACAGTGCCTGCCTGTAAAGGGCGTTTTGTTACCTATCTGACTTGAGCCTTTTCGTTAGATCACCCAACAGTGTGCCAGCAAGTCCTGGAAGTTGTAGTGCTGCAATCAAGAGTTGTGCAGGAGGCAGAGAAGTGTATATATAGACAAGTGGGCATCTGATAATACCCTAATCCCTATCCAAGTTTATTAGCCTCAATAAAACACAAAACAAAGCACTGGACTATTCTTTGATTCAAGTGTGCTGTGAAGATGCAGCGTGCCTTTCTGTGCAGGGTGGGGAATACCTTTACACTTTACACCTGTGGCTCCTAATGCCACGTACACACGACCGGTTTTTCCGTCGGAATAAACTCAGACGGGTTTTTCCGACGGAATTCCGTTCAAGCTGTCTTGCATACACACTGTCACACCAAATTCCGACCGTCAAGAACACAGTGACGTACAACACTACAACGAGCCGAGAAAAATTAAGTTCAATGCTTCCGAGCCTGCATCGACTTGATTCTGAGCATGCGTGTTTTTTAGTCAGTCGAAATTGCATCCAGACGAACGGAAATTCCGATTGAAATTTTTTCCATCGGAAAAAAAAGATGTTCTCTTTCTAAGTCCGTCTGAATTTCCGACGGAAAAAGTCCGATGGGGCATACACAAAGTGGGAATATCCGATGAAAAAATTCCGTCTGACTTTTTCCATCGGAAATTCCGAGTGTGTGTATGAGGCATTAGGGTATGCAATATAGTCCTCACAGCTGATCTCTATAACCTGTGGAGAATATTACATATTTATGAACATGATTATTGTCTCGGCAATTGCTGGTTGCTATGTAGTACCCAACTATTTTAATGAAGTTCAGAATGTAAGCTGTCTGCTTATATTTTGTGCAGAGACATGGCATTTATAGTTTGCAAAGATTTGCAATTTTAAAAATGATCTTGAGTGCTTAGGTTTCTGTGTGTCTGTAAGACTCTAATTTGTGCCACTGTAATGGCCGTACACAGGGCCACCATCAGGAAATTTGGGGCCCCTTACACAGCTTCAGGCATGGGCCCCCTGGAGCAGAGGAGAACCGGGGGGTGCTGCCTGCCGCCGCATATTGAGAAGCGGGGGGGGGGCTGCGGCAAATTGAGAAGCGGGGGTGCCACGAATTGAGAAGCGGGGGGTGCTTCCGCCACAAATTTAACTAAAAAAGGGGGGTTGCCATCCGGGGCCCCTTACAAAAATAAATAAAAAAATAATAATAAAAGGGGGGTTGCCATCTGAGCCCCCGGGGACCTCTGGGTCTCTGGGGACCTCTGGGTCCCTTACAAAAAAAAAAATGTATAAAAAAATAAATAAAAATATATATTTTTATTAAAAAAAAGGGGGGTTGCCATCCGGGGGCCCTGGGGACCTCCGGGCCTCTGGGCCCCTTACAAAAAATAATAAAAGGGGGGTTGCCATCTGGGCCCCTGGGGACCTCCGGGCCCCTTACAGGTGTACTGCCTGTACCCTCCTGATGGCGGCTCTGCCCGTACACATGATCCGAATATCGTACGAAAAATGTCGTCTGAGGAAGAATCGTACGATAATCGGATCCTTAGTACAGGGCTTCCGTGAGCCGATCATGACAGTTCATCCGGTATTATTTTATCGGACATGCACGAAAATTTTCCTCGTACGATACCAAATCGTACGATTTTTTGCTTAGTCAGTGCAGTTGTCATCTAAAAATACAACACAAATACATTACAACACATGACATCACTTCCGATTTTTTTTTTCTGTCGTATGAGAATTTTTGTGACTTTAGTAACCTATTCAATTTCTGCTTGCGACTAGTAAACGAAAAAAGTCGGACGATCTGTCGTCCGATTTTCGGATCATGTGTACGTGGTATTAGTAAGGAGTATTCTGTGAGTGCAAGGACTGTGGCATATGTGTATGTTGTATAGGTGAGTAGGCTAAAACTCTATTAAGCTACTGTATGTCTGATATTCAGCATATTTTAACTATGACCCTTTTTCGCTGTGGTACACTGTGTGCGCTGTTCTCCAGTCTAAATGGTATGGGGGGAGGTTCACAGCAGCTACATATCATATGTTTGTGTCAAATGTACTCTGTGTCTGACAGCTTGAACCATAGCTGCACATGGATGTAGGGGGGCATAAATGGTCTGTATTTCACCATTTTGCACAATGCTGTATTTCTCCTTGCTGAAAGACATGGCCTGCACAGAATGAACCCTCACTATCTGCAAAGCAATCCCCCCTATCAAGATAATCCTCTAGTCCTGGCCTTGAACACTTAATTTATGGCCTTCATCTGCAACAGCCTCTTGGACTGCGAGTCTGGATTGAAAAAGCTGTTGCTTTAACACAAAAGATGAACAAAGCAAGTAGTGACTGTGTAAATAGAGTGAGTAGTGGCTCTAAAGGATTGACTGGAGTCAATGAAAATTTTAAGTAAAGGATCACAAGGTGCAGGTGAGGAGCCCCTGAGAAACATCACGGATAAAGTGTGAGGTGGCCACAGAAAAGGGGAGCAGTGACAGTAAAATGGAGTGAAGAGCTAAGAGAAAAACTGGAGAATAAGAACAAAGCAAAAAAAAAAAAAAACCCAAGGAAGAATAACTAGGTTAGAAGGATAAAAAGAGAAGAAAAGAGCGGTACTGAAGATGAATGTGAAGTGAGAGAGAAAGGATGATGTAGGAAGACAGTATAACATTTAAAATGTGTGTGAAGCCAAGTTTTAAAATCACTATAGGTGAAATTCATCCTTACTTCCTGCCATGTTGATAATGGGTGTGACTAGTTTCAAAGATGGCACCAGCTCCTTTGTATGTGGCTCATCTCAGTGCTCTCCCTCTCCAGGCAGCATAAGATTTGCCAAGTCTGACAAACAGTCTCAGCTACAGACAGGGCAGAGACATAGTACCTTCTTGGGTGAGTCATTGCCTACGGAACCTCCTTCAGCCCTTAGCCCTGTTAAGCAAAGACAGAAGAGGGGGAAAGGATTGTGCTGCAGGCTCCAGACAGGGGATACGTTCCTCATCCCAAACAGGGTCATTGTCACAGGTACCTTTAGAGAGCTTTTCAGTTACAGTACCTACCAAACTATTTCTGACCTTGAAGGAAAGGCTCCTTACACCAGTATACAGTATGTCCAACATGGTTGAAAATATATACAGGTCCATTCAGGATTCTGGAGACAGGATTAATCAAAAAAATTGTGAATTTTCATCAGCCCACACTGATTTGGTAGTTCCACATAATGATTACGAAACAGACACACAGTGGCTGAACACTGAACTGGCAGATATGGTAAACCGCGTCAGGCAAATAAATATTGAATTAAGGGGTACCCCTGAAACAGTAACCCAGACTGCCCTCCTAGACTACCTACGCTAGATATTGCAGACCTTCATGTCTGAAGCAAAGGGTTATGAACTAATTATCTACAGGGCACATCACCTCCCCAAACCAAAATTCCTTTCTGAGTACATCCTTAGGATGTTCTGGCTAAAATACACTTTTAGTAAGTAAATAAATGTAGCACACGAACCCTTTTCTCACCTGGCTCACTTGCAAGTCAAGGCACACCGTGCTATATGCCCGTACCCTCCTGTTTGAAGAGGTTAAGCGGTGTTCACAAATTTTGGGTCTTTCAGCGAATTACCCTCTTCCACTGGTTCTCTTCCCCAGAGTATGGGGTCAAGTCTCTATTTCTTCCCCCAAAGAAAACAATGTCCAGAAGTACTTTAACTCCAACAGAGAGTTTATTTTCTATTTGCTGCGTAGTAGACAGGAACAGATGGATGAAAGAAGAAATAGTGTGAGGAATAGATCCAGGCACAACCAGTAACCTCATTGCCACTCGATCCCGAGTGGGTTTAGCTCACCCGGATGGTTCTCTCTCACAGTCCTAGCAGCCGGCGTGGAGCTCGAACAGTTCTGTCACCCTTTCCCCTCCAGGGACGAGTACAAGAAATCCTCTAACCTCAGTAGACTTTAGGAACAGGATAATGCCAATGGGCACTCTACAGGTTAGCTTCCCTGAATAAAGAATCCTTCGCTCTGACAGGTCACCAGGCCTTTCCCGAGACAGCAATGTTCCATTACTCATCTCCTCAATGGGACCGATCCTCCCCTGGCTTCCTCTCGGTCAGAGCGGGTACCCTCTCCCAGGCAACCCTGGGACTCTTCTTTCGGGGGTAGGCCCTAGCTAAAGGTGCTGGGCCTACTAGTAGAGTTGCAGGCCCCAGGCTAAAGGTGCCTGGGGCTGATCACACCCAGACATAGCCCTGGCCATGACGGCCACCAAAAGTGGGGTACGTGTCTCACTCCTACTCCTCTAACCAATGGTGTCTGCCCCTTAAGTACCCTCTCCCGGCATGCACAGCAGGTTGACCACGCCCACTGTACCGCTGCCGAGAGAGGACACCCCAAGGCGTAGTAATGCCACCCCTGGCTCAACCCTGACCTGATATGACAGCGCCACCTACAGGCCGCAGGGAACCATACACCAGGCAGCATCACATAGGCAGAATCAAATACCTAGCAATCAAAATGGTCCGAGCCTGGCTACCAGCTCAGACCAACCCCTAAATTTATGCACATAACACCCCTAAAAAGTAAAAGGGCGCTACATACACCCCCTCCTAAAATAGCCACTATCCCTAGTGTCTGCAATAAATGCACAACCCCTCAAGTCTGAGCAAGCGTGAATTTATTTCCAAAACTTATGTACAATTTGTTGAGTTGTTGTGCCTGAACTAACATAAGGAAAAGGACAAGAGAAAAGAAATAGAGAAGGAAATTATAGAGAACAAAAACACAAACATTGACACCCATTCTCAATGTCACATTTTCATATTACACTGTACATATTCCACCCCCTCCTAAATAACTACTCCACCCATTCTCCGGCAGAATTGCTTGTAGTTCACCTGCAGAGGGAAAGAAAAAAAAACACAACACACAAAATCAACATCCTAACCTCTAGAAACAGAAGCAAACCATTCCCCCTAGAAGGAATGACCGGTTTCTGTAGCATAATTTCCTGCAGAACACCACCACCTAGTGGCAGCACACATTACTACACTGGCCTTGGTGCGCATAGGCACGTATCAATATACAAAGACACCCCCTTGATCATGACGGCTTCCTGCTTTGGCCCTGACTAAATCTCCCCAGTGTTCAGTTCTTTCCTTGGGAAGAAAAAACTTTCTCCTCTGCGGGACTGTAAAGGGAGAAAAACACAAACAGTCCTCCGATTCCTCAAAGAGTAAACTCCCTCTTGAGCAGAGAGTCAAATCAGCAGTTCAAGGCAAGTTCGCCCGAAGTGGAAATAAAAAAAACAAGTTCCCACTTCAAAG
Source organism: Rana muscosa (assembly GCA_029206835.1). Classification (NCBI taxonomy): domain Eukaryota; kingdom Metazoa; phylum Chordata; class Amphibia; order Anura; family Ranidae; genus Rana; species Rana muscosa. Next base: position 70,680,667 of record CM055121.1, on the reverse strand, counting down.
ATAGTACTTGGGATCAGGGAGAACAAGGGTTTTCCACTGCTTGTCCAATGTTTCTACATAGTAAACAGCATCGTCTCTGTCCTTGCTGCAGATGACTACACGGTCTGCGTGAATGTGCCGACCATAAGTCCAGTCCTTGCGGCAGCCTTTGTAATGATCAGCCATAACAGCAGAACACTTTAAATATCGGTAGCCTCTTGGTACTTTCACCTGGTCCCATACAAAGTCAGCGTACCAACGTTCACGAGAGGCTTCAATCTCGTAAAGAAGTTCTTTAGGAACATAGGGATATTCCCAACCATAGTCAGTGGCGACCTTTTTATGCAGGAGCCGTTGAACCTGGGCTAGAGGTGGCATGGTGGCCCGATCTCCTGCTCCTGGGAAGACAATGGCGTTCGGAGACCTTCTCAATGGTGCAGGCTCCAGCAGTGGCAAAGGTGGCCGCAATGGTGCGCGGGCATCCATAACAGCAGGCACAAAGGATGCCGGAGTTGGCAAAGCGAGCGTGGGATCAGTCTCTTCCCTTTCAGTAGGGACTTCCACTCGGGGTTGTCATGGATATGCACTAATGTCTGTCTGCCATCTTACCTTTTCCTCCTCATGTCTTCATCTTAGAGGCCGGACTCTTTCACCTGGCTTCCTTTATAATCTCCTCCCAGCCTGACTCAACCCCAGGCCCTATCACAGAACACTATATTAACCTGTGCACTGCAAGCCTGCCTTGCTGATCAACGTGTTTGTTTTAGCATTGTGTGTTTGGGTTCCTGCCTGCCGTGTGCTACGTCTGTCTCTGTGTTACGATATTGGCTTGCTCCCGACTATCCCTGTCTGCTTGTGACCTTGACCTTCGGCTTGTCCTTCGTTTATCCTTGTCTGCATGTTGCCCTGACCTTGGCTTTTCCCTCACTATTCTTGTATCCTGTGCTGCTGCTTCCCCTCTCTCCTCCTTACCATACGGGGCGTGAGCTAGGGGACTCTAGGGGCCGCGACCTGGACCCAGCTGCAGCGTAACATCCTCACCACTAGAGGCTCTGGTGAAAACTTGCTGGGTCTTAGACTCCGCGCCCTGGGGAATCTCGGCTCTAGCTTCCTGTGGATCCCGGTTGTGCTCCTCTGGTCCCGCTTTCCACAACCACCCAGTATTCCATCCACAGCAGTCAGCCACAGGGTTCACTACCTTGTGGTGCACTCCTGACCTCCTACGGTGTGCATCTGTCATCTGGCCACAGGTGACCGGACAGGGGTGTAGTTTCCCCAGAGTCCATTTGCGAAACTCCACCTAAACTGCGGGGTGAAGTTGCCGTAATTCTATCCCAACCCTTATTTATGAACACTTCATCCACATCATGATCATCTCCCACATCTGAAGATGAGTCCAACTCAGAAGTATTATACTCCTCCACCGGTAGATAACTGGCGGTGGAGGCAGACACAACGTCCCTGAAAATGGAGGGTCTTTGCGGGCTGGTTGTCCACACATCCCCTGTAGCGTGGGGTGTGGGCTTCCCTTCCCTCTCAATGTCAATGTCCCTTTCCCCCCAGCCTCCTTACCTTCCCCCGACGCGGATCTCCTGGAGGTCCCTCCGGCTGAAAGATCCGTTCAGGCAGACGCTGGGGCAGGTTTCGACCGTGGCCGCGGGAGGCCTTTACGTATCCCACCAACCTCTGTTGTAACGGAGACAGCATGCGCGATGACCTCCGTTGCAAGCTCCGCAATGGTCGGGACTCCATCCTCCACATCCGTGGCAGACGGAGTGGTGCGCGAGGGCCTGGCCGTGGGAGTACTGGTTTTCTCTTCCAGAGTAGCGACGCCTGTAAGGCAGTTGACCCGGTAACCCTTTGGTTTCTTCGTCGGCTGGTCGACCTCAAAAAGGAACTCTCCACACGTAGCACACCTTCCAAAAGGCCGAAGTTGCAGCGCCAGTCCTTGGCACTTAGGACTGAGCATGCCCAGGGCCTCCGCATCCCTGCACGTATAAAGCGCGAAGCGGCCCCTAAGCTTGAGCCGAATCCCTGTACCTGTCAGGCGGGCAGCAAAAGAAACAACTTCCATGGCTGTGGTAGGTGGGAACATCCGTGGTCCCGGTGAAACAGAAATCCATGGGGCGGCAGACATGTTGCTTCTTCACCAGTTCAGTTCATACTGTCCCTTGGCGCCAAACTGCTACGTGCAACACAAGTTGGCGGGGGCTCCTCCCCCCTTTCTTTTCTTTCTGCATGTAGCTCGCGGGCTTTTCTATACTTCAGACACGCCCACGAACTACGCAGTTAGAAAATCCAGCTTAGATCTTGGCCTGTACCTCCATTTCTCTTACAAGTGACACAGTTCACTTTTTCCCCGAAATGGTCGGCCTCCACAGAATCACACCGGGCGAAAAACATAAAGTCCAGCTTCAGGGGCAGCTGAATCCCTTTTCTCGCCTGGCTCACTTGCAAGTCAAGGCACACCGTGCTATATGCCTGTACCCTCCTGTTTTAAGAGGTTAAGCGGTGTTCACAAATTTGGGGTCTTTCAGCGAATTACCCTCTTCCACTGGTTCTCTTCCCCAGAGTATGGGGTCAAGTCTCTATTTCTTCCCCCAAAGAAAACAATGTCCAGAAGTACTTTAACTCCAACAGAGAGTTTATTTTCTATTTGCTGCGTAGTAGACAGGAACAGATGGATGAAAGAAGGAATAGTGTGAGGAATAGATCCAGGCACAACCAGTAACCTCGTCACCACTCGATCCCGAGTGGGTTTAGCTCACCCGGAAAGTTCTCTCTCACAGTCCTAGCAGCCGGCGTGGAGCTCGAACAGTTCTGTCACCCTTTCCCCTCCAGGGACGGGTACAAGAAATCCTCTAACCTCAGTAGACTTTAAGAACAGGATAATGCCAATGGGCACTCTACAGGTTAGCTTCCCTGAATAAAGAATCCTTCCCTCCGACAGGTCACCAGGCCTCTCCCGAGACAGCAATCTTCCATTACTCATCTCCTCAATGGGACCGATCCTCCCCTGGCTTACTCTCGGTGAGAGCGGGTACCCTCTCCCGGGCACCCTGGGACTCTTCTTTCGGGGGTAGGCCCTAGCTAAAGGTGGTGGGCCTACTAGTAGAGTTGCAGGCCCCTGGCTAAAGGTGCCTGGGCCTGATCACACCCACGCGTACCCCTGGCCATGAGGGCCACCGAAGGTGGGGTACATGTCTCACTCCTACTCCTCTCACCAATGGCGTCTGCCCCTTAAGTATCCTTTCCCGGCATGCACAGCAGGTTGACCACGCCCACTGTACTGGTGCCGAGAGAGGACACCCCAAGGCGTAGTAATGCCACCCCTGGCTCAACCCTGACCTGATATGACAGCGCCACCTACAGGCCGCAGGGAACCATACACCAGGCAGCATCACATAGGCAGAAGCAAATACCTAGCAATCAAAATGGTCCAAGCCTGGCTACCAGCTCAGACCAGCCCCTAAATTTAGGCACATAACACCCCTAAAAAGTAAAAGAGCGCTACATAAAGAAACTGTCAGATAGAACACCCTACTCCCAAAAACGTTTCTCTATACAGATGTCTCTCAATTTACCATGCAAAGCATGAACTATATTCAACCTTTGACCAAAGTTCTTAGAAACCACAAGATTTCCTACAGGTGGGGGTACCCCACAAAGCTTTTGATTAAAGGACAGGGAAAATGATTACTGTCTCATTGCTGGATACAGGACTGAAACTTTTGAAAGTGTGGGTATCCTACCTGACTGTGGGTATAGGATAGTAGTATATATGGAGGTGTCTGTGTGTGTGTTATCTCTATTGGTTGAACTGGATGGATGAGTGTCTTTTTTCAACCAGATTAACTATGTAACTATATGATGATGCTTCTGTTCCCAAAAAACAAGCACCTGATAAAATCCAATCTGATTGGGCTTGATATTGACTCTTCTTTACTAAGCTTTGGAAGAGCTTCATGTTAAATGCTCATTGGGCACACTAGAAAGAACTGTGATACCGTTTAGTGACCTAAGGTGCAACTCAGGCTTAGGCAACCGTAATGCCTAAGATTTTTCCAAGTTGTTTGTTATTGTTAACTGTTTCTTCTCTGTTAAGTAATCAGCTCTTGATATCTCAAACTCTACCTTCTTTTTCTCAAGATATTCAATTTAAAGCATATCAACACACTAAATCTAAAATATTCTACATAATAGACCCAATCACCCACAAGAAACTATTAGCCTTCATAAATGCTCTATAAGTACTAAGACACAGGAAACAGCATATAAACTGATGACACACTGGTACAATACCCCGGCCAAGATGCATGGATGGAGCCCTCAGATTCAAGCTGTCTGCTGGAGGTGTCACCAAGGCGTGGGCACATTGCTCCACATTTGGTGGCAGTGCCCGCGGATCACTCAGTTTTGGGATGAGGTTAAGTCGTTAATCTTACAAATCACAGAAACACAAATTTTGCTGAACGCGGCCACTTACATGCTCAATGCGGCTAAGTCCTTGATCCCACTGTACTGGAGATCACAGAGGGCTCCGTCCATTGCTGAATGGCTGAAAAGGGTGTCGGATGTCTATGAAATGGAGGAAACTCTGACTCAAGCCACCGATGCCGTCGAGAAATTTTGCACTACCTGGCAACCTTGGCTGATATTCAAATACTCCGCTACTTACGCAGAAATCGTATCTGACCCACCTACCGATACCCCCCGTATGGGGGCAGAGTAGGGGTACTCTGAATGCCCCCCGTTTCTGTCTCTCTACACTGGCATGCAGCGACACCTCTGAAGTGGAATCCTTTCTTTTTCCTCTACCTTTTTACCTTTTTTTTTTTTTCTGGCCAGGGCCCTGGCCAACCCCCTATCTTCTCCTAAGTTATTATTATTATTTTTTTTAGTTTTCCTATACTATCCACTATGTTATTTATCTTATTGTTGAGAATACGGATGCTATTGATAATTGTTGCCAGTCGACCACGACATAGATCACTCGTAAGCACTTCCAATATCTCATGATGCCCACCACCTTCGGTAGCTCCAGTTACGCGTGGGTTGGTATTTTTATTGATGCCTTACTTGTCCTACATGCTATCTAGTCGCCCTGAGATTTAAATAGTGGTCACCGTGATTTTATTTCACTATGATTTGCTTTCAGTATGCACAAACTTATCCTAAATGCAGTTGCATCTGCGAAAGTCATGCTGTATATTCAGGGCCAGATTAAGAACATCATGGGCCTGGTGCTGAGGATTTTGTTGGGCCTTTTATAAATAAATAAATATGCAAACTATTTTTTTGTTATAACAAATTAAATTAAAGAGAGAGAGGGAGGATGAGAAAGAGAGAGAGAGAGGATGAGAGAGGGGTGAGGGGTAAGAGAGGGAGGATGAGAGAGAAAGGGGGGATGAGAGAGAGAGAGGATGCGCATGAGCATGCGTGGGAATGACATCAACGCAGCCCAGCCAAGGCAAGTGACCGAAGGCACAGAGCCCAGAAGTAAGACCGGGTGAAGATGGAAGCGCCCAGGACCCGCCGGATTGATCACAGTGCAGCACTGGAGGGCTCAGTCTGACAATTTAAGTGTACCCTAATGTGCTAATATGCTGTACATATTTGTACACTATGGCATAACCTACCTCAGGGCCTCTAAAAAGTAGTAATGTTAGCGAAGTTTACTACCGCTTTATTATCACAGGATCCCAGGAGCCTCTCATGGGGGCCCCTACTGACCCGGTGGCCCTTGGTCAGTGCCTAAGTGCATAGTTGCCAACATTTCAAAAATATTTTTAAGGGGCACTTTTTTCACCAGTGCTATATTTAGAGTAGCTGAGATCCCCTATGTTCCTCTATACATCACAGTAGTAATCACAAAATGAAATGAGTACTAATAATGGGGCAGAACAAATATGAGGACTGAGAAGATTTCCTTTAGTTGAACTAACAAAAGTGTGCCCATTCTAGAGCTGGTAACATTAAGGATATTCAGTATAATTTTAAAGAACTGTTTTTGTGGGTAAGAGGCTTAGGGGAGGAGTATGGACGGTATAAAACTGGGAAGTTTGTGCAGGTGATGGAGAGGAATGTGGAGGGTCTAACAGTGGGCACTATGTACAGGAGAGGAGTGTGGAGGGTATGGCAGAAGGCACTATGTATAGGAGAGGAGTTTGAAGGGTATGACAGTGGGCAGCATGCACAGCAGAGGAGTGTGGAGGGTATGACAGAGGGTGGCATGTACCGGAGAGGAGTGTGGAGGGTATGAAAGTGGGCAGTATGTACAGAAGAGGAGTGTGGAGAGTATGACAGTGGGCAGTATGTACAGGAAAGGAATGTGGAGGGTATGATGGGGGCGGTATGTGCAGGAGAGGAATGTGGAGTGAAAGATAGTTGGCAGTATGTACAGGAGAGGAGTGTGAAGGGTAAGGTTAGGTTACAGTATGTACAGGAGAGGAGTGTGGAGGGTAAGGTTGGGTTACAGTATGTACAGGAGAGGAGTGTGGATGGTATGAGAGTGGGCAGTATGTACAGGAGAGGAATGTGGAGGGTATAATGGGGGCAGTATGTACAGGAGAGGAGTGTGGAGGGTATGATAGTGGGCAGTATGCACAGGAGAGGAGTGTGGAGGGTATGACAGCCGGCACTATGTACAATAGAGGAGTTTATGAATGTGGGCACTGGCAGTATGTACAGGAGAGGAGTGTGGAGGGTATGACAGTGAGCAGTATGTACAGGAGAGGAGTGTAGACGGTATGATACTGAGTAGTATGTACATTAAATGAGTGTGGAGGGTAAGACAGTGAGCAGTATGTACAGGAGAAGAGTGTGGAGGGTATGACAGTGGGCAGTATGTACAGGAGAGGAGTGGGGGGTATGACAATAGACAGTATGTACAGGAGAGGAATATGGAGGGTATGAGAGCGAGCAGTATGTACAGGAGAGGAGTGTGAAGGGTATGACAGCCAGCACTATGTACAATAGAGGAGTTTATGAAAGTGGGCAGTATGTACAGGAGAGGAGTGTGGACGGTATGATACTGAGCAGTATGTACATGAGATGAGTGTGGAGGGTAAGACAGTGAGCAGTATGTAAAGAAGAAGAGTGGGGAGGATATGACAGTGGGCAGTATGTACAGGATAGAGGTGTGGAGGGTATGACAGTGGGCACTATGTATAGAAGAGAAGTGTAGAGGATATGACAGTGGGCACTATGTATAGGAGAGAAGTGTGGAGGGTATGACAGTGGACACTATGTATAGGAGAGGAGCGTGGAGGGTATGACAGTGAGCAGTATGCACAGGAGAGGAGTGTGGAGGGTAAAACAGTGAGCAGTATGTAAAGAAGAAGAGTGGGGAGGATATGACAGTGAGCAGTATGTACAGGATAGAGGTGTGGAGGGTATGACAGTGGGCACTATGTAAAGAAGAGAAGTGTAGAGGGTATGACAGTGGGCACTATGTATAGGAGAGAAGTGTGGAGGGTATGACAGTGAAAACAATATGTACAGCAGAGGAGTGTGGAGGGTATGATGGTGGGCACTTTGTATAGGAGAGAAGTGTATGACAGCGGGCACTATGTACAGGAGAGGAGTGTGCAGGGTATGACAGCGGGCACTATGTATAGGAGAGAATTGAGGAGGGTATGACAGTGAGCAGTATGTACAGGAGAGAAGTGTGGAGAGTATGTACAGGTGAGGAGGATGAAGGAATCTGGGAAGGAAAAATGTAAAGGTTTGTGGAAGGATGTTTAGGGACTGCGTAGTGGTTAAGTGGGCCATACATGGTTTGAAATTACGCTAATTCAGCAGAGACCAGCCATAGTCGATCTATGTATGGGCTAGCTGGTTTTACACAAGTCAATCTATTATCTGACTTGAGTACAACCAGCCTGTCAGGTTTTTCCCAAAACAATCAGTGCTGCCAGCTATAGTTAGCAACACTGATCATTATATTCACAGGCAGAACACAATAACACTGCAGGAGTGATTCCCCCATGCACAGGTCAGCAGGTGAGAGGGTGTGTGGGGACAGGCTGGGGAGAAATACTAGTCAGTGGCTGGGTAGGTCCTGGCTAGTATCAGAGCCAGATACACACAGGTTACATACGCCACGATCGTTGGAGCGAGAACAATAATTCTAGCACTAGACCTCCTCTGTAACTCTTAACATGTAACCTGTAAAAAAAATTAAAGCATCGCTTAGTATACAAAAACAAATCGTGCTAACTTTAGTGTTTTTTTTTTTATTATTATTATTAATGAAACAGATTCTTTCCAAAAAAAACACGTTTGAAAAATGTCTGCGCAAATAGTGTGTAACATAAAAAGTTGCAAAGACCACCATTTTATTCAATAGGGTGTCTGCTAAAACAATATATATAATGTTTGAGGGTTCTGAGTAATTTTCTAGCAAAAAACAAATGATGATTTTTACATGTAGGAGAGAAGTGTCAGAATTGGCCTGGGTGGCAAGGGGTTAACTACTATAAGACCCCTTTTACACTGAGGGCGTTTTGCAGGCGCTATAGCGTTAAAAATAGTGCCTGCAATCCGCCTTTAAACAGCTGCTCTATTCACTTCAGTGTGAAAGCCCGAGGGCTTTCACACTGGAGCGGTGCGCTGGCAGGGCGTCAGAAAAAGTCCTGCCAGCAACTTCTTTGGAGCGCATTAGGAGCGGTGAACTCACCGCTCCTAATGCGCTCCTGCCCATTGAAAGCAATGGGCAGCACCGCCATGCCGCCGCAATACGCTGCAGTAGCAGCGCATCTGGGGCGGTTTTAACCCTTTCTAGGTCGCTAGCGGGGGTTAAAAGTGCCCCGCTAGCAGCCGAAATGTGCCGCAAATCCGACAGTAAAATAGCAGCGTTTTACCGCTATTTTACCGCCCACGCTCGGGGCGGCGTAGTGTGAAAGCAGTCTTAGTAATATCAAATAATTATTAAAAGCACGGTGAGCTCATCCTCTCAGTCTGCTGCAGAGTGTGTCAGCTTGTATTTAAACTGTCCGCTCTGTATATAGCTTCTGACAGGCTGCGCAAGCAGCCCTGTATCTCCGGAACCATAAATGATAGCAGCCCCATATTTCGCCCAGTAGTGGAGTCTCTGTGGTCCCTGGTCGCCGAGCTACAGTCTTCAAAGTCAATCTTTTTTTTGGGGGGGGGGGCAAATGGGCCTATCTTGAGGAAGGGGCCTGGAGCTGCAGCTCCAATAGCCCCTATGTTAATCCGGCCCTGTGTATATTTCACTTCTGTCTGTTCTTAATAAACTTGAAATGTAAAAAAAAAAAAAAAGAAACTATTAGCCTAGGTTCACACATATGCAATCTCAGACATCACATGTGATTGGTACCTGCACTGCAGGTGCCAATCACATGCGATGTCTGTGTGATGCGAGTTCAGTCATACAGTTGTATGGCTGAACTCGCATTAGATTTGCAGAAAAAAAGTGCAGGGACTTTTTTTCCCCTGCACTGAAATCGTATTGCATGGGTGTTCTCAATTGCTGTGCAAGTTCACAGTTCGCACTGCGATCTGTGAACCGATCTGTGGGTGTCATTAACATTGTATTGAAACCCGCATCGGTTCGCAGAGGGCAGTGTGAACTGCCTGCGGGAGAGATGCGATGCGGGAACCGGCGCTGTAATCGCACTGGTTCCCGCATTGCATATGTGTGAACCTAGGCTTAAATGCTCAAAGTAATTCCAATTTGTTTAGTAGCTACTAATTGTATAACCTTTGCCTTGATTTTGATTGATTTTTTTATTTTTTTATCTTCAGTATGCTGGGGGGTGCAGGGATAACCTTTGCCTTGATCCCTGTACCCCCCAGCTTACTGATAAAAAAAAAAATCAATATGCTACAACTTTACTCCCGGACACAAGAGCAATGGCAACCTTTGTCTCACCCATTCTCCCAGCTCAAAATTATACTTACTTTGGAAGAGCTTCATTTTAAACGCACACTAGAAGGAACTGTGATACCGTTTAGTAAACTAAGGTGCAGCCCAGGCTGTACATATTTCCTAAGATTTTTCCAAGTTGTTTCTTATTGTTAACTGATTTTTCTCTGTTAAGTAATCAGCTCTTGATATCTCAAACTCTACGGCCTCGTACACATGACCGATTTTCTCGTCGTAAAAAACACGTCGTTTTTTTCGACGAGATTCTTGTTAAGCTTGTCGATTTTCTCGTCAAGCTTTCTATGCGTACACACTGTCATTTCCCAATTTCCTCGTTGTTCTCTGCGCTCACGTCCAGCACGTACGACGGCACTATAAAGGGGAAGATCTTTTTTCTTGGCGCCACCCCTTGGGCTGCTTTTGCTGATCTCGTGTTACCGCGTGTGAAGTAAAAGTTTGGGAAGAGACGATTCGCGCTTTTCAGTCTTCGTACTTTTCAGATCGTTTTCTGCCGTTCAGTTTGTGCTTGTGGGTTCGTATCTTGACTTTCAGGGCGTCTAGGCAGGTCGTATCTGTTTTACAGTGCATTCTTGCCTGTTCGTTTCTGATTTTCAGTTCGTTATTCATAGGCCTTGCTGTTCTAAAGTGCGTTCTGTTCTGTACGTTCTGATTAGACGACCGTTTCCTAGCCATGTCGCCTGGACGTTCTCGTCGTCGAGTTCGTGCTGTGCGTGCGCTTGGTGTTGGTCTGCTTGTTTTGGACCAAGACCAGTCCATGAATGGTGTGAGGAGGAGTTCATGGACCAAGAATTGGTTGCTCCAGCGGGACCAATTCTGCCACATGCCTCTGCTGCGGGAGATCGTCGAGAATAATCCTGAGGACTACAGGAATTTTCTGAGGATGTCTGACCCCGTTTTTCAGGAACTGTTGGCTTTGGTGTCCCCCTATATTACCAGGAAGGACACCGTTATGCGGGAAGCCATCAGTGCTGAGCAGAGGCTCATCGTCACGTTGCGTTACCTGGCGACAGGGAGAAGTCTTCAGGACTTGAAGTTCACCACAGGCATCTCCCCCCAGGCTCTGGGCCTCATAATCCCAGACACCTGTTCTGCCATCATCCAAGTCCTGCAGGAGGACTATATTAGGGTAAGTTTGCTCCCTTAACATCACATTTTAGGTATTACATGTCTGCTAATGTATTGTATTTCTTTCATCCTTCCCTAATTACCATGATTGTAATATGCTGAGAATGTCCCCTTTGTCCCCATGCATGTTGGAAGCTTTAGATTGCCCCTTTTTTCTCCTCCCTAAATATTTCCCTTCACTTACTTTTCCAGCAGGGGCGCCTGTTGCTCCAAATGTTGGGGGGTACAAACCCCAATTTAGGAAATAAACTTCCTCCTTTTTTGCTCTGTTGCCTAATAAACGCCCCCAGTTGTCCCCTCCAATGCAGCCATTTTGTTCCCTCAAATGCAGCTATTTAGTCCCCTCTAATGCAGCCAGTTTCCCCCCAGCCCTGCACTTACCTTCTTGTGGTCAGCGCCATCCTTCTTCTGTCCTTGATGTCTTCTCCTTCCCTTCATGTTGCATCAGCCAATCATGTTACCATTAAACAGACTTGGTGAACATGATTGGCAGAGCAGCCTGTCAGTGTTTACACAAGGAATGCCCCCCTCCTTGCGTCCCCGATTTTTCTTTGAGGAAGCCAATTACATCCCTCAGGTTGTAATTTGCAAGACTATTTTAATACCTGTTTCTTCTCTGCAATTTTAACCCCCTAAATGCCGCAATGATTCATATGTCGGTCGCTTTACAAGAGGCCATCCACCTGAATAGTGTGCGGCATAGACAATACATAGGTTCATGCAACGCATGAACCTATGTATTGTTCTGAGTGATGGGCACAGGAGAGAGGGGACAGTGCTCCAGCGCCCACTCTGGACGCACCGCCACTGCAATGCTATCCTGTGGCCAAACACATCTCCCCCCCCCCCAAAATAATTTAGAAATGGCCCATCAGAGGGGGTGATGAATATGATAAATGAGCCTTCCATTATCCTTTTTTTACACACCTTAATAAACGTATAATTAGATTGATGTTGGTCTCTAATTTTTTGGGATAGAATTTCCTTGTAATGTATGACTTTGTTTTTCTAATATTATTTCATCTTGTTTCAATCCACAGCTTCCTTCCACGCCACAGGAATGGCAGACTGTGGCATCGGAGTTTGCCACACGGTGGGACTTCCCCAACTGCGGTGGTGCCATAGACGGGAAGCACGTCCGCATCGTGCCGCCACCCCGTTCTGGGTCCTACTACTACAACTACAAGGGGTTTCATAGCATTGTGCTGATGGTGGTGGTGTCAGCACGGTATGAATTCCTCTATGTTGATGTAGGAAAGAATGGCCGGATGTCCGATGGGGGATCCTTCATCCAGACGGAGTTTGCCCTCCGTCTCCAGAGTGACGACCTTGCATTGCCACCGGATGCAGGGAATATTGAAGGACTCCCCTTTGTTTTCTTGGCTGATGAAGCCTTCGGACTCGGACGGCATCTTATGAGGCCATTTCCACAGAGGACCCTGACCCCAGAGAAGAGTGTGTTCAATTACCGGCTGGCCAGGGGCCGAAGAGTCGTTGAAAATGCCTTCGGCATAATGGCCAGCCGGTTCCGCCTTTTTATGACTTCCATCCACTTGGCGGACTACAAAATAAACTATGTAGTGTTATGCTGCTGTGTGCTACACAACTTTCTGAGCCAAAAATCAAATTCCTATATGGCCTCAGTTTTGCCAGAGGCTGGACTTTCCCCTGCAAATCCCCTTCCGGGCCTGGAATCTGCCCGTCTTGGCTTGCCCCCCCAAAATGTGGTTCGGGACAAATACATGGAGTATTTCACGGGTAGGGGGGCAATTCCTATGCCAGCCTATGTCTAAGTATCCCAATAAAAATCTTGTTTAAACCTTTAATTATTTGTTCTTTCCTGTCTCCTAGTTTGTCTTTGTGCATTTGTAGTGGCAAGTGTATTTTACTTTAGTAAATAACAACCATTTCACTATGTTACCTTACAAAAGAACCAAATAAGCTTAGAGGGTATTATAAAAAGAAGCTACACGTTGTTTGTGGTCAAATATTTTACTCTGTGCACATTCTCTTCATTTTTTTTTTTTTTTTTTTTACTTTGGGGTTGGCCTGGCCACAACCCGGCAATTTTTGGCTTATGAAAATACAAAAATATCAGTTGCATTTCAAAAATTACAACATTGGATACCTCTGAGCAATCGGAGACATTCACTTACACAAACTATGTCTCTATGTGCCCGTCCTAATATGGGGTCCTGCCACCCCTTGCCCAGCCAAAAATTGAATATGCACACATTTTTTATTTTTTTCATATAGGAAGTTTACAATCCTGATCCCTATTGTCAACATGTGCTATCTGCCATCAGAGGTGATCAATGGACGTGTTTTGGGGGTGCATCCCCTTCCTCAGTTCACCGACTTTTGATACGAGGAAGGGGTTGCACCCACAAAAGACGTACATGGATATCCCCTGATGGCAGATAGCACATGTTCACACACTGTGTGCATATTCAATTTTTGGCTGGTTTGTTACTCAAAAAATTTGAAAAAATTATAAAAACAAACATGTAAAAACAAATGTGTTTGGATGGCTTATTGAATTCTCCCCAAAACATCGAGAATGTCTTTAAATGTTTGTTCCATCACATGGATTCTTTGTTTAATTAGGTCCAGTTCCGTGCTACATTCCATCACTTGCTGGATGAGGCGGAGGGCACTGTCAGCAGAGAACCGTGTGCTATCCTTCACAACATTTACATCCCCTAAAAACCCCCCCAAAAAATTAATAAAACTCTGCAGGCCTACCTCGCTTACCTTAAGCTGTGGTGTCAGATACTGACCTGTTGTGGTGACCAGATCCACAATGTCATCCACCTCTCCTTCCTGCACTTCTCCTTCCTCCACCTCAACTTCCTGCACATCTTTCGGTTGTGGGTCTTTGGGAGTTTGGTGTTGTTTGGAAGTTGTGGGGTGCATGTGCTCCCTGGAGTGTCCTTCTCCCAGTCTTCTCTCCCCTATGAGAATAAAACCAAAGGTCTATTTATCACACTGTAAATCTCCTTGTTAAACTAAAAACAGGCTAAATTGTTTGGAAGTGGGGTACAAGTGTGTGTTTGTGCGGAATTTAAAGAAGAATGCATTATTTATGACCCCAAATATGTTTAGTATTCACATTTGGATGTAATTTTTTGGACATGTAGGCACCACAAAAAATCTCTGATGCACCTGTGTGGGACACCCAAAAAAGGCGGGTCTGTTGGCCCACACTATAGTGCTCCAAAGTACAGATGTGGAAGCAGCTGCTGAGTGTCCTCTCCTTTACACTGATTAAAGTTTGCATTTAATTCTCTTTACAAACACATCATCTAGACTTAAAAATTATCCACAATACTTGATCAAAAATGGCAGATGTCTAATTACTTTTGTGGCTCTTAAATAAGCCAAAACCGCGGATAGTGGCCGAACGAAGTGTCGGTAACGTAACGAACGATTACTGTGCCCAACCTAGTTCAAAATATTACATTTTGGAAAGGAGTCCAATATGATAAAAAAAAAAAAACATGTCAGTTTCTAAAAATATTAATAGCAGAAACGTTGTCATTTTACTTACTTTTAGCGAGCATCCTCTTTATGATCCTCAACTGGTCTGGCTCCCTCAGTTTGAGGTCTGACCACCTCTTTCTGAGCTGCTCATTTGAGCGTTTCACCCCGAACTTCGCCCTCAGACTCTTCACAACTTTAGTGAGGATTTTGGCCTTCCTTCTATTTGGTTTGCTATACGGCCCATGCTTGGCATCATAATCAGCCTTGACCAAGATGTCCACCATCTCCGCCATCTCCGCCAAAGACATATTCGATGCCTTGAATCTCCTCCTTGATCGTGACGTGTCCTCGGTCTCCGGGCTTGTCTCCTCGCTAGTTGCGGAATTATCAGACACCTGCTGTAACTCCGCCATATCTGTCTGCACGCCGAAAGAGAAGGGGCGGGGAAAAGATGTAAGTTAGAACGTCATGGGCGGGCGACGTGTGCGGAGCGACGTGTTCGAATTTTGACGCATGCGTGGTGTGTATATAGCAAACACACATGTGACTATAGTACGTTCGGTGTGCGGAGAGAGGAGTTCAAGTGACGGACGTGCGAACGAAGGTATGTGATTTTGTGACTTGTAAAAATTGTTGGCCTATACTGTCTTGAGATTGTTGGAGGATATATATGGTGACTAGGATGTTAAGGAGGTTAGACTGTTTGCCTCACATTATTTAAATATAATTAATTTTACTTGCAGATACAATATGAATGTCTTTATTAGCGACAAAGAGTTCCTGGCGGAATTTATTGACCGGGTAAGGGAGCTGCCGGCTCTGTGGGAGACGAAAAACCCCATCCATAAAAAAAAGGGGTGAGAAAAGCAGCGCTGGAGAAGCTGCTCCCATTTGTGCATACCAAGGTGCCCACAGCCACAGCAAAACAAGTGGACACTAAAATTGGGAGCTTGAGAGGTACCTACAGGACTGAACGCTCTAAGGTGCTGGCTTCTCAGAGGTCAGGAGCAGCAGCAGATGATGTTTATGTCCCGATTTTGTGGTACTACAACAGGATGTCCTTCCTGGATGACCACATTGAGACAAGGCCATCACTCTCCACTCTTCCCCCCAGACTTCCCTGCAGCCAACCTGAGCCTTCTCTGGAGCAAGAGGAGGCAGCCATCCTGGATGATCCTGATTTGTCCATCTGGAGCCAGGTATAGTATTAACTGAAAATGTATTGGGATAAAATTAATGTTTCCCAAATATGTCAGGATGAGAAACATACATTATTTTGTATTCCACAAGTGAAATCAAGATCTGTAGACATTATTCTGCACTTAATTGTGTGGTAAATAGTCAAGCTGATGTAGTGGTAAATTTAAAGCAAGGATTTATGCATTTACATTCTAATTGCTTCCATCAGGATTACAAAGTTTGATGCAAAGATTAAACCAACATATTAAACTATGTTCCTTTTTCATACACAGGATGAAATCAGCCAGGAGGAGGGTCTGGAAACTGTCAGGCAGGAGGAGGAAGGGCCCAGTGGCAGCCAGGAGGTGGCAGGGCCCAGTGGCAGCCAGGAGGTGATAGGGCCCAGTGGCAGCCAGGAGGTGGCAGGGCCCAGTGGCAGCCAGGAGGTGGCAGGGCCCAGTGGCAGACAGGAGGTGGCAGGGCAAAGGAGAAGCACCAGATCCCAGGTGCCTCCCATCCGGCTTCACAAAAGAGGCAGGAGGGACAGGACCACCAGTGAGGCAGCAATGGCCCTTATTAAAGAGGCCCATGCCACCCTCAAGGAGCCCACATCCCCTGAAGAGGCCATTGCCGGCCTAGTGGAGGCTAAGTTCAAGGTGATGAGCATGGAGCAACGCCTCCTATGCGAGCCCCTGCTCATCACCTTGCTCAACAAGGGGGTGATGGAGAAAATTACACCCAATACCGCCATATGTGAGGTGGCCCAACTGACCCAACCTCAACCTCCACCTCCACCTTCCTCTTCTGCCCCACCCCCTTCTGCTACACCTCCACCTTCTGCCCCACCCCCTTCTGCTACACCTCCACCTTCTGCCCCACCCCCTTCTGCTACACCTCCACCTTCTGCCCCACCCCCTTCTGCTACACCTCCACCTTCTGCCCCACCCCCTTTTGCTACACCTCCACATTCTGCCCCACCCCCTTCTGCTACACCTCCACCTTCTGCCCCACCCCCTTCTGCTACACCTTCTTCTTCTGCCCCACCCCCTTCTGCTACACCTCCACCTTCTTCTTCTGCCCCACCCCCTTCTGCTACACCTCCACCTTCTTCTTCTGCCCCACCCCCTTCTGCTACACCTCCACCTCCTCCTCCTGACAGGAGTACCCCTCCAGTGGGCCAGCCTCCAGCCAAACGAAGAAGGAAGGCTGCAGGAAAGGCTGCAGGAAAGGCTTCAGGAAAGGCTTCAGGAAAGGCTGCAGGGAAGGTTGCCAGGAAGAAGAGGAAGTGATGGCCTTGCTTCATTGTGGTCGGACAGAAGGCAGCCTGTTGTAGTACCACACACTTGGGACATATATCTCACCTGCTGCTGTTCCTGACCTCTGGGAGGCCAGCATCAGATTGTGTTCAGAAATGGGGGGCCTTCTCAAGCTCCCAATTTTAGTGTCCACACAGGGTTGCTGTGTGCTCTGGGGTCCCTGGGATGCACAAATGGCAGCAGCTTCTCCAGCGCTGCCTTCTCTTTATTTAATTTATAAACATGAATAAATGTGTTTTTTGTTTAAGTTCATACTTGACTATGTGTATTTTTAAATAAACAAAATCAAGCTTTGGAGTAAGCAGATACATTTGACTGACAATAAAAGGCACAGATATCACCCCCCCCAAAAGAATAACTAAATCTGATTAGCACAAAAACATGGTGTGAAATTTAAATAATATAGATTCCAAAATTAAATGGGAGATCGCTATCAAAACATTGAGAAATTAGAATTAACATCATTTTGAAAAATCAAACCATTTAAATTATTCCTAAAAACTTGCACGATATAATACACATAAATCTTATAAAGAGCAGCATGAAAAAGGTTAAAAATAAGGCAGAACTCTGTGTGAATATCAGCAGCAAAAGAAGGTCACTCGTTTTGATTAATGTAACATTCTAACGAAGATTTCAATGCAGAACATTTAAACAATGAAATATTTATGAGCGTGACGAATATGCTCTCTCCATTATGAAGGCTTGTTTTACCAGAAGATGCGCTCCCGTCTCATAGTTGCTTGTGAGCATGCGCGCTTTTGGAAGAGTCGTAAAAGCATACACACGAACCATTTTCTCGTCACAAAACAGGCCGACGAGAAACACGACGAGGAAATCTGGAATCCTGACGAGAAAATAGAGAGCAGGTTCTCTATTTTCTCGTCGAGATTCTCGGCAAGTTTCTCGTCGTAAAACCATACACACGAACGTTTTTCTAGACAAAAAACTCTTGCGGCACTTTTCTTGACTGTTTTGGACGAGAAAATCGGTCGTGTGTACGAGGCCTACCTCTTTTTTCTCAAGATGTTCAATTTAAAGCGTAGGAACACACTAAGGCTTAATGTACATGGGATGTTTTAAAACCTTTCCTGAACATTTGACTTGACATAAATTAACCAACATTAAAAAACTTCAGTTTTGCCACGTTTGCTTGCCGCGTTTAGCCGCATTTGCGTTTAGAAGCTTTTTTTTTTTTTTAAATATTCAAAAATGTATCTCCATTAAAAACGCCTGTAAATGAAATGTGGCTAAATGTGAGTTACGAGTTTACATGCATTTACAAGCTGTTACAGGCATTTGGCGTTTCAAATGCCTCTGAACATTCGTCCTGAATGCATTTTTTTGCTTTCTATAAAATGCTTTTAAACTCAACTGCCTAGAAACTACTATAAACAACCCTGTGTACATGTACTGATAAGATAACATAGAGGAGAGTTCAGGGGCAGCTGAAAAAAACGCCCAACTACTCCTAAACATCCGTTTACCAGCAGCAGCAGCCTTGTTTTTACAACTGCTCCTGAATGATTAAACTTAACAGATAGTAACCCAGTTTAAAAAAAGGTCAGTTTTACCGCGTTTACGTGCCGTGTTTAGCTGCGTTTTGCCGCGTTTTGAGTTTAGAAGCGTTTCAAAAATGGCCAAGAACGCCTATAAAAGAAACGCTGCAGAAGAACATGAGAAGGTGGCTAACGATACTCCTCATTTATTTTAAGGGAGGGAAGAAGAAAGGGGGGTGGAGAATGTTTTCCTTTTTTTTTTCTTTCTCTCTCTTTTTCTCTTCCCCTTTTGGGGGGGATCCGAAAACTTGTATAATTTAGAAGGGAACACGACAATTAGAAATAAGAAGACACATATAAAAAAAACCCTAAAACATAATTTTTTTAATTTATTTTTTTCCCCTCAATAAGGGAGGTAAATCTGAATCACGGATAAATAAGTAGAAGAAGACACATAGGAAACACAATAAATACCACATTTATATAGCACCAGGAATATACATATATTAATATATCCTTTTATAGTCACAAACACTTTTTCCTCGCTTCCCCTGTGCCCCCCTTTTTTACAGTTTTTTTTTTTTTTTATCTGGGGAGGAATCGGAGAAACCACCATCTAGTAAGGGAAGGTATCATGGAGCTACCTTTAAGTGTCAAGACATGTTAAAGTGGTTGTAAACCCACTTTCTTTCTCGTACATCACGGGACACAGAGCGACATAGTCATTACTAATGGGTTATATAGATACCGTCAGGTGCTGGCACTGGCAACTTCCAAAACCGGAAGTACCCTCCCCTATATAAGCCCCTCCCATCCGGGAGCACCTCAGTTTTTTGCCAGTGTCTAAGGTGTTGGCCAAGAAGAAACATGTGTTTTTCACTGAGCTTGCGTACAGGTTCTTTTGGGCCTCAGTAAGCTATTCCGGATCCGACCAAAAAAGCTTCATAGCTAAACGGTCGGTACCCGGGCCTTGCAGAGAAGAGCAAGGTTTTGCCTGTAATGCTTCTCTTAGGAGAGCTGGACCCTGGGATCCAGAGCTCTGGTCATACCCACGACCAAGATGTTTTCTGTGCAGGGTGCTATACAGGTCCAGGGGAGTGGAATCCTTGGGAACCCGGTCCCTGAAGGTTTGATTACAATGCCTGCCGTGATAGGTGAAGTTTGGGCTTTTGTGGACCAAACAAAGTCCTGCGGCGGGGAACAGGTAAGTGGGGGCCCCCAGGAACTTGGTTCTATTGGGGGACCCCCAAGCCTAATTTGTCTTTCTGTCTGTTACCTAACGGTATTCCCGCTAATATTCTGTGTATGCCTGTTACTACTGAGAAAATGTAAAAATTTTAATAGTAGGCAAGAAAAAAAAAAAAAAAAATGTAAGACCGCGGTACCTGTGTTAGACACTAGAGGCCGCTATGGTTCTTTTTCTTGTAATGTGGATTTTTTTCTTCCAGAATCAAATCCAGGCAGTTGGTATGTTCTCTGCTGGGAAGCTGTCTCCTCTGCCCTGTTGCTGCGCTCATCCATCCCCGGGCCCTGCAGCAAAGGGACCCTGGCTCCCATCTAGCTCCTTGTTGTTTTCAAAAAAGGCGCCGAAGGCGCACGTGCCCGCGCGCGTGCACGTGCCTCTATTCATAGAGGCGATCTGGAAAAAGGGGCGGAGCGGGTGGATGACGCTCAGGTGTGCGCCGCGGCGCTACTGCGCATGTGCGGGCGTCCAGCGTGTTTTGAAGCACATTATAGCTGGCTGTTGAAGTGCACAGACAGAGCTAGCAACAATATAAAGGCACATAGAGGCGGTTGATGCAGGCATCCCCTAGAAAGGCACTTTAGTAGACACCAACTGTGATATAGCAGCAATTGTGCTAGACTATTCTCAGTAAAAGTGGTGTATTACGGCTGGAATACCTCAGCTTTAGGCTTAGGAATATGCCGTCCAGAAGCTCCGGAACTGAATCTTCCAGGAAGCGAAGGGGGTCTCATCGGGCTCTGAGGATCTTGGGCATACTTCTGCTGCACCAGTCTCCCCTGAAGTTCAGAGGTAAGTGACCGTAGAGACCCCGCAGGGGTACTTGGTACTGTGGCTGTCCTCAGTTCACCTGCTCCTGTGTATGTAACAGAGGAGGTTTTTTCCTCAGCTCTGGGAGGATTAGAGAGAGATTGTCAACATTGATCGCTGCCTCCCTGTCAGGGAAAGCACGCCGATCTCCATCTCCTCCTTCAAAGTGCCTGTTAGCAGAGCAACAGTCCCATACAGGGATCGACCTGCCTGAAGGGGATCAGGATAAGGTTGATTCTGTTATAGAGGAGTCAACAGTGGGGGAACCTTTTCTCAGCATCTCAAGCTGAAAGATTATGGGTTCAGTCTCTGACTAACATGGTCCGATCAGCATTTAAAAATGCACCTTGCGGAACCATCAACCACTACTGTATCCTCGTTGGGGTCGCTAGAAGCCCCCAGACTGTCTGTTCTTTTCCACTTCACCCTTTACTGAAAGGGCTTATTTACCAGGATTGGGAACGTCCTGAGAAAATATTTATTCCCCCAAGAGATTTCCGGTGGTCTATCCCATGGAGGATAAGTTCATCAAAAAAAAAAAAAATGGAAGGTCCCTACAGTGGACGCAGCCATCTCTTGTATGTATAAATCACTGACATGTCCAGTGGATAATGTCCAAATGTTCAAGAACCCAATAGATAAAAGATTGGAGTCCTTATGAAAGTCTGCTTCTTTCTACAGCAAGCTTGGTGACACAACCAGCAGTAGCAGCTATTGGGGTCTGCTAAGCAGTAAAGGATCAGTTGAAACAGGTCTTGAGGGACTTGACAGATCAGCAGGCTTTGCCCTAGCTGATCTACCTAGAGCCTTAGGCTTTGCGGTTGACGCCATAAGGATTCAGTCCATCAGGCCTCCCGCCTTACGCTGTCTATAGTACATATGCGTAGGCTTCTATGGCTCAAAAACTGGTCTGCTGAAGCTCCCTGTAAAGAATGGCTGGTTAGCGTCCCATTTCATGGTGAACGCTTATTCAGGGAAAACCTGGACAAATATATCCAGAAAATTTCCAGCGGTAAAAATACGCTCTTGCCGGTTAAAAACAGAGTTAGAGGTCCCTCTTTAAGAGGCCTGCTTCTCCAGTCCCTGGGGCATCGGCTGTGTAACAGTTCCGACGGCCTCCTCGGTCAATTCCCGGGGGGTAAAAAACAGGGACAATAGCAGGGTAATGAGAAACCCTGGGTCAGGGGAGGTACAAAACCTCCCCCAAAGTTAAATTCATTGAAGGGTTGCCCCCACTCAGTCGGGTGGGGGGAGGACTCCAGTTGTTCGCAAGAGACCTGGCGGGACACGATCAAGACAGATAGGTGCTCTCCGCAGTATGTTTGGGATACAGTTTGGAGTTAAAAGACTCTCCTCCTTCCCATTTTTGAGGTCAAACGTGCCAAGGGATCCCCGGAAGATAGAGTCCCTCTTGTTGGCACTAGAACAACTATTGCTCCAAGGAGTAATTATGGAGGTTCCCCTGTAAGAATGAGGGTTTGGGTTTTACTCAAACCTCTTTACAGTCCCGAAGCAAACGCGGACGGGAGGCCCAAAATAATTCTAAAAAGGGCTATACAAATTCCTGTATATCAGGACTTTCCGATGGAGTCGATCCGATCGGTGGCCACTGCCCTACAAGGGGAGGATTGGTTAGCCGCGATCGACATCAAAGATGCTTATTTGCACATTCCCATCTTTCCAGTCCACCAAAAATTTCTACGCTTTGCAGTAGAAGGGCGCCATTTTCAGTTCAGAGCCTTACCCTTCGGTTTGGCCACAGCACCACGAGTGTTTACAAAAATTCTGGCCCTTTATTGGCCAATCTAAGAACACAAGGTGTAATGATAATGGCATATCTAGATGACGTGTTGCTGATAGACCACTCAGTGAAAAAACTAGACGTGGTCGTTCACAAGACAATCAAGTATCTGGAATCTCACGGTTGGATTATCAACCGAGACAAGTTAGCCCTAAAAACCAGTCAAAAGTCTGGAATACTTGGGGCTAAGGTTGGATTCAGGCCAGAGAAAAATATTCTTGCCTCGAGGAAAGGTGTTGTCTTTGAAAGATTTGATCCACTTAGTGGGTACAAAAAAGACAGCCGTCCATACGCCTGTGCATAAGGCTGCTGGGAAAAATGGTGGCATCATTCGAAGCAGTACCCTACGGTCAATTCCATTCAAGGAATTTGCAGGGGGCCATACTGTCAGCCTGGAACAAAAAAGTTCAGGCCCTAGACTTACAATGTCCTTGTCCTCTTCCGTTCGCAAGAGCCTCCGTTAGTGGTTGGTTCCCCAGAATCTGGAAAAAGGGAAATCTTTCAGTCTGATTTCTTGGAAGGTGGTCACTACAGATGCCAGCCTTATAGGCTGGGGAGCAGTACTGGAGCAATAGTCTCTCCAGGGCAGATGGTCGGATGCAGAAAAGGCCCTGCCCATCAATCTCTTAGAGATACGAGCAGCCCGGTATGCCCTAGTAGCATGGACATCCAAACTCCAAGGGTCCCCTGTCAGAATTCAATCATCAGGGGGGCACCAGGAGTCGTGCAGCCCAGAGGGAAGTAAATTACATCCTGAAATGGGCAGAAAAATATGTCCCAGCCATATCTGCGGTATTCATTCCAGGAGTGGAGAATTGGAAGGCGGACTTTCTAAGTCGCCAACAATTATGCCCAGGGGAATGGTCCCTTCATCCCGAGGTTTTCCGGACAATATGTCAGCGGTGGGGAACACCAGATGTAGATCTGCTAGCATCCAGATTCAATACAAAAGTGGACAGGTTTGTCTCTTGGACAAGGGATCCCCTAGCTTGCGGCTCGGATGCCCTAGTGTTCCCTTGGGATCAGTTCAAGCTGATATATGCATTCCCACCGCCACAATTGTTACCTCGATTACTCCGCAGAATCAGGGTAGAAAAGAAACCAGTGATTCTGGTGGCTCCAGCGTGGCCCCGAAGAGCATGGTACGCGGAGATTGTAAAGATGTCTGTGGGGAGTCCTTGGACCCTCCCACATCGTCCGGACCTGCTTTCGCAAGGACCGATATACCACCCTTCCTTACCAGCCCTAGGTTTGACGGCCTGGCTATTGAAGCCCACATTCTAAAAAAGAGAGGGCTCTCTAATGCTGTGGTATCTACCATGATCAATGCCAGGAAGCCGGTATCCAGGCAGATCTACTATAGAATCTGGAAGGCGTACATCGCCTGGTGTGAGGCCAAGAAATGGCATCCACGTAAATACGTAATAGGTAGGATTCTGGACTTCCTACAATGGGCTGTAGATAGGAAGCTTGCCTTGAGTACTATCAAGGGTCAGATTTCGGCCTTGTCAATATTTTTTCAAAGGCCCTTGGCTTCGCATTCACTAGTCAAAGCCTTTATACAAGGAGTGATGCGTATTAGTCCTCCGGTTAATATTCCCATATGTCCATGGGATCTAAACTTGGTTCCGTCGGTTCTACAGAAACAACCATTTGAACCATTACAGCATATTTCCCTGGTTCTTCTTACCAGGAAATTGATTTTTCTAGTAGCCATTTGTTCGGCTAAAAGAGTGTCGGAATTAGCAGCTATGTCCTGTAAGGAGCCATATCTGGTTATCCATAAGGATAGAGTAGTGTTACGCCCTCATCCAGCCTTTCTTCCTAAGGTGGTATTGAGGTTTCATTTGAACCAAGATGTGGTTCTTCCTTCTTTTTTCCCCAAACCTACTTCGGTAGAGGAAAAGTTATTGCATTCTTTGGATGTAGTAAGAGCAGTTAAAGCTTATCTAAAAGCCACTGCTCAGATTCGCAGAACGGATACTTTGTTTATTCTGCCGGAAGGCCCCAGAAAGGGTCAGGCAGCGTCGAAATCTACTTTAGCCAAGTGGATTCGACAGGTCATAATACAAGCCTATGGCTTGAGAAGGAGACCGCCTCCGTTCAAAGTTAGAGCGCACTCCACGAGAGCAGTTGGAACTTCATGGGCAGTGCATCACCAGGCCTCCCTGGCTCAAATCTGTAAGGCCGCAACATGGTCTTCAGTTCACACGTTTACTAGGTTCTACCAGGTGGACGTTAGAAGTCAGGAGGATGTCGCCTTTGGGCGCAGTGTGTTGCAGGCCGCAAAAGATCCTCATGTCTGATAGCGCTCAGCTTATATATGGTGTATCCCCCCCCTCATTGGGCATTGCTTTAGGACATCCCATTAGTAATGACTATGTCGCTCTGTGTCCCGTGATGTACGAGAAAGAAAATAGGATTTTTATAACAGCTTACCTGTAAAATCCTTTTCTTAGGAGTACATCACGGGACACAGAGCTCCCGCCCCTCTTTGGGGACACTTATTGCTTTGCTACAAAACTGAGGTGCTCCCGGATGGGAGGGGCTTATATAGGGGAGGGTACTTCCGGTTTTGGAAGTTGCCAGTGCCAGCACCTGACGGTATCTATATAACCCATTAGTAATGACTATGTCGCTCTGTGTCCCGTGATGTACTCCTAAGAAAAGGATTTTACAGGTAAGCTGTTATAAAAATCCTATTTTTTTCAACTTGCACCTACAGGTAAGCCTAGATTAAGGCTTACCTGTAGGTGCAAGAAATATCTCCTAAACCTACACGGTTTAGGAGATATTTACTAAAAATGACAGGCGCCGCTGTCTACGGCACATGCGCGCCGTAGACAACGGCGCATTCATGGGGTTAATCCCATTCACAAAATCGGCTACTTCCCAGCAATCGCTGGGCGTAGCCGAATGTGACATCTCTCGCGCGCATGCGCAGAGTGACGTCTCCGCCGCTCCGGCCAATCACAGCGCCGGAGCGGCACTGTGATTGGCTGGTGTGGCAATACCCGAAAGTAACCTTCCGGCTATCGCCGCAGCGATGGATGCGGCTGAAGAGGGAGACGAGGACGGCTTTGGGGGCCCCGACCTAAGGTAAGTGATGCATAATGAGCTATTATGCTAGTCATATTAGCTCATTATGCCTTTCTCTTCAAGGTTGTTATAAAAAAAAAATATTTTTACCGGGTTTACAACCACTTTAAATGTTAAATGTTATATGTAAAGGAAAGATTTAATAAAGAAAGATTAAACAAAAAAAACAAAACGCTGCTAAACGCGGATTACGGCGTTTTGCCACGTTTAGCGCCTGAAACGTGGAAATCGTCTGCGTCTGAACCCATTTTTTTGCTTTCAAAGAAACGGTGTTAAACGCAACTGCCTAAAAACGGCAATAAACGAGACTGTGTACATGGTCACTTGGATAACATTGAATGAGTTCAGGGGCAGTTGAAAAAAGCATCTGAATGTACGTTTAGCAGTGTCCCGTGTACATGGGGCCTTAATCTAAAATATTCTACATAATACACCCAACCACCAACAAGAAACTATTAAATGCTCAAGGTATTTGCAATTTGTTTAGTAGCTATCTAACTGTATAACCTTTGCCTTGATTTTGATTGATTTTTTATTTTTTTATCTTCAGTAAGCTGGGGGGTGCAGGTATAACATTTGCTTTGATCCTGCACCCCCCAGCTTACTGAGGATAAAAAAAAAAATCAAAGGGGGTGATTTACTAAAGACCTGCGCCTGTGGTGCAGTGGAGAAATTGGAGCAATTGCACAAAAACGGGACTCAAAACATTTATCAAAAATTATGGTGCACTTATATGCACCAAACCATATTTACATAGGAAGCGCTATTGCGCACTTGCGCAATCTTTTGCGCCTACCATTAGCAAGCGCAGCCAACATTTTTGCCTGAATACTGTAGATAACTTTACTAGTTTACCATCTTCTGTTACCAGGCTAAAAAGTATGTATATAATATTGTTTAAATGCACAAATTCTGTCCAGAACATGTAGATCTGTCTTCATGCCTTTTCAGGCCTGGTTCACACTGGGGCGACAAACGCTCCGACATTGGGAGCTCATGTCGCATGACGTGTGAAAATCAATGTTTCCCTATGGGAGCCGTCTTAACTGGTCCGACACATGTCGGTCCGACTTTGAGAATGCTCCCTGTACTACTTTGGTCCGACTTTGATCCGACTTCAGCCCATTGACTATCATTGAAGTCGGATCAAAGTCGGACCGCAGTCTTGCATGATCCGACTTTGGCATGCGACTTGTGCTGTACTGCTCTTGAGGGGGAACTCCAGGCCAAATTTTAAATAAAAAACCGGCATGGGTTCCCCCTCCAGGAGCATACCAGGCCCTTAGGTCTGGTCTGGATTTGAAGGGGCGCCCCTACGCCGAAAAAACGGCGTGGGGGTCCCCTCAAAATCCAAACCAGACCCTTATCCGAGCACGCAACCTGGCAGGCCGCACCAGGCTGCATGCCCTCAACATGGGGGGGTTTGGTGCTCTGGGGCAGGGGGGCGACCTGCGGCCCCCCCACCCCAGAGCACCCTGCCCCCATGTTGATGAGGACAGGGCCTCTTCCCGACAACCCTGGCCGTTGGTTGTCGGGGTCTGCGGGCGGGGGGCTTTTTTGGAATCCGGGAGCCCCCTTCAATAAGGGGGCCCCCGGATCCCGGGCCCCCCACCCTATGTGATTGAGTATGGGGTACATCGTACCCCTACCCATTCACCTGGTGGAAAAAAATTGCAATAAAAAAACCACACAACTTTTTAAAGTATTTTATTGCACAGCTCCGGGGGTCTTCTTCCGACTTCGGGGGTCTCCGGTGTCGTCGCCGCGCTCTCCGGTTCTTTCTTCTGCCAGGCCTCCGCTAACTTCTTTTTAGCTCTTTTGCTAGCGGAGGCCCGGTCTTCTCTGTCGCCTTCTTCTTCTCCCGCTCTCCGGTTCTTCACCCGCTCTCCGGTTCTTTCTTCCGCCGGGCCTCCGCTAACTTCTTTTTAGCTCTTTTGCTAACGGAGGCCCGGTCTTCTCCGTCGTCTCGTCCGGCTCTCCGTTGTCCTTCTGCCGGCCCATCCACTAACTTCTTTAGCTCTTTTGCTAGTGGAGGAGCCGGTCTTCCCGTCGTCGCCGTCGGCGTCTTCTTCCCTCTTCTCCTCCTCGATGTTGACGCGTCGCTTCCTCCCGCTGTAATACTGGCTCTCCGCTCCGCTCCGCATTAATATAGGCTTCTCATGACGTCACAGTCACATGTTCCGGGGCACATGGCCCCGGAGCATGTGACTGTGACGTCATGGGAACATGTGACTGTGACGTCATGAGAAGCCTATATTAATGCGGAGCGGAGCGGAGAGCCAGTATTACAGCGGGAGGAAGCGACGCGTCAACATCGAGGAGGAGAAGAGGGAAGAAGACGCCGACGGCGACGACGGGAAGACCGGCTCCTCCACTAGCAAAAGAGCTAAAGAAGTTAGTGGAGGGGCCGGCAGAAGGACAACGGAGAGCCGGACGAGACAACGGAGAAGACCAGGCCTCCGTTAGCAAAAGAGCTAAAAAGAAGTTAGCGGAGGCCCGGCGGAAGAAAGAACCGGAGAGCGGGAGAAGAACCGGAGAGCGGGAGAAGAAGAAGGCGACGGAGAAGACCGGGCCTCCGCTAGCAAAAGAGCTAAAAAGAAGTTAGCGGAGGCCCGGCAGAAGAAAGAACCGGAGAGCTGCGCGACGACACCGGAGACCCCCGAAGTCGGAAGAAGACCCCCGGAGCTGTGCAATAAATTACTTTAAAAAGCTGTGTGGTTTTTTTATTGCAATTTTTTTCCACCAGGTGAATGGGTAGGGGTACGATGTACCCCATACTCAATCACATAGGGTGGGGGGCCTGGGATCCGGGGGCCCCCTTATTGAAGGGGACTCCCGGATTCCGTTAAGCCCCCCGCCCGCAGACCCCGACAACCAACGGCCAGGGTTGTCGGGAAGAGGCCCTGTCCTCATCAACATGGGGGCAGGGTGCTCTGGGGTGGTGGGCCGCAGGTCGCCCCCCTGCCCCAGAGCACCAAACCCCCCCATGTTGAGGGCATGCGGCCTGGTACGGTTCAGGAGGGAGGGGGGGCCGCTCTCTCGTCCCCCCCTCTTCCCCTGCGGCCAGCCAGGTTGTGTGCTCGGATAAGGGTTTGGATTTTGGGGGGACCCCCACGTCGTTTTTTCGGCGTAGGGGCGCCCCTTCAAGACCAGACCCAAGGGCCTGGTATGCCTCTGGAGGGGGAACCCATGCCGGTTTTTTATTTAAAATTTGGCCTGGAGTTCCCCCTCAAGATTCATACCAAACACAGTGCCTGATATTGGCGGGGATCCAAGTTGGATCCCCGTTCATTGAAAGTCGGACATATGTCGGCTTCATGTCGCAGGGCAAAGTCGGATCCAAAGTAGGACAGATGTCGTGTCGCACTAGTGTGAACCCAGCCTTACACCCTTCTTTCAGCTACTCAACTGCACATGTGCATTGACAAAGCACACCATTTTATGCTCACCTGTCAGGGTGCACACGCTTTAGCTTGTTAAATATGTGTGTTGCACACGAGCGCATCTGCGTTCTCCAGAGTGTACAACTGCTTATACATTGGGCTTGTGCTTATTGTAATGCATGTTAATGAGCTTTTCCTTATCACATGGAGAATATCGTTTCCACTTTTTTTTTTTTTCATTCAAGTTTTAGTTTATTATCTGAATAGAGTCAGTACAATTTTTACAGAAAAATTATTCCTTTCATTCATTTCTTTTTGAAACAACTCAATATTCATTCTAGAGATCTTCCTCCTATCAACAACTGTGCAGATGTTTCCTGGACTTGTATTTGTGCATTTTATGGTGATAGTCTATAATCATTGGTGGAGCCAAAACTTCCATGAAAAAATCTTCTCAACACATGTCTGTGTATTGTGCATTCTGGACAATTCTTTCCCCATACACTGTGCAATCTGATTGGATGACGTTTTTAATCAGCTATCTGAGTAGCTAAATTTCCTAAATGAAGTTAGATAAACTAAGGGATGAATATTGTAGTGCGCATGTGCGAATTAATAAGCAGCACCTGAGAACGTTCATTGCTCAGGTGCGCGTATTCCCGCCATAACCCATCTCCTTTGTTATATAAGGGGGCATGTGGTTTGTGTTAATTTGCCTAAAGTGAGGCCACCTTGTTGTGTGTATACTTTGTTATCCAGGCAGCGATTTTATTATTGCTTAGAGTTTAGATTGTTTTTAGTAACTATTCTAAATATCTGCGAATCACAGTTACTTCACTAATAATGGTTTACTAAAATGTTTTCAGCGGTTACCTATTTTGACCTTAAATTTCTTACAAATTGTAGTGTGATCCACACAAGACAGGGAGGTCTATGTATGTATTACATGTATGTAGTTGGAGGGATGTGTGTAGAATGACTTGCCTTTTTATTTTGTATACTCACTTAGCTGTATGAAAGTTTATGCAATTGTCTTGATTTTGTTATCTATGTGCTAAAGACTTGTCTGTCCTGAGTGTTCGCTCTTTTCTATGTTGAATGTTTCTGTGCATAGGAAACCTTCACATGATTTTTCTAACCGCTGAGTAATTACTTTCACAGTGCTGTTTATTTGCCTTTTATTTTATCTTTTCTTTTTTTTTTTTTTTTTTGGTAAGCTTTTACTGTGTTTTTCAAATAAAGTTGTAAAATGCTTTGCAGTGCTTTTTCTGTGTGATTCGGTCTTTTTTCATGATAAAGGTGAACTCAGATATCAATCCCTATAGCATGTGTTCATTTATTTGCAAACAGATCAGATATTCCGTTTTTAAAGTGGAGTTCCACCCAAAAATGGAACTTTCACTTTAAGGCCCTGTTCACACCTATGCGAATTACACCGCATCCAATTCACATAACAATATAAAATACATTGATTGTAATGAGGCTGGTTCCTTCACATATGTGTGATGCATTTGCACTGTGCATTGCCCAAAAAACGTGTGCGTTTTCTAGGCATTGCGGTGCGGCTCAGGTGCAAATTCAGGCCCATTATCTTCTATGGGCACGCATCTGATTCGCAGATGTGTTCAGTTCTCAACAGGATTTCTCTCCTTGCTCACTACACTTCTCCCCTCTCCCTCCCCTATTTTTTAGGCGGAACTCCGCTTTAGCCCTGGTTCACACTGGTGCGTTTTGGCATGTCAAAACGGCAAAATTTTCCCCAAATTGCCGGGAATGGCACTGTCCTAATTGTTGCGACGCTGCATATGCGGCGCTGCACGGATTTCAAAAAGTAGTTTCTATACTACTTTTTGGCCAGTGATTTACATTGACATCTCTGCAGACACCTGCACAGATGTCTCTGTAATCGCAGCCAAAATCGGGACTGACAGGCAGGAGTGAAATCGTGTGAGTTCAGCTGAACTCGCACAGCTTCACTCCCGCAGCCCAGTGTGAACCTGGGCTAAAGTTTGAAACAATAAGACTTTCCGTGTTTTTTGTTATCTTGGGTTTACATTGAGGGGGGTTTGCATGCCACAGATTGTACATGAAATGCTTGTATTGGTTGCAGTCTCCAATGTTTTGAGGAATAAAAAAGCCAACAAAAAAGCAAACTACTTTTTGATTATTAATTCTGCAACTCCAGTTTATATTTAGAAAAATAATCAAGAACTTTTCATGCACAAACATATGCGCAAAATATGTAGTATGTGAATGTTTGTGGGTGAATGCTCAATTTCTATTCAGATGATGCACGACCCCTGGAAATATGACTACTTCCTGGTTCATTGTTTGGCTTTCGTCCAATCAGCTTTTTCCAGGAAGGTAATTGATACTGCTGCCAGCATGCCTTGCCAAACCTTCTCTGAGGAGGAGCTCTATGTTATTTGCAGTGTGAGTGTGACGTGCATCCACGAGGGGGGGTAATTTGACTATGTTTAGCTGTGTGTACATTCACATTTTTGTTGGGTGTGCATTATCTAAATACACATTTTTCTGTACATACTTACACTCAATCTATCTGTCTCTCTCTCGTTATTAATACATGTAAATTTTGTTTAGAAGGTTTACTCTAGGCACATACAGACTGCCCACCGTGTATATATGTTGCTACTTTGACATTATATACCATTATGGCAGCAGCTAGCTGCCGTCACCCTGGTATATTTTTAAACAGTGGCCGATTCTGTTTCACATAAAAGTGGTCCCAGTGGCATATTCACCACAGGATCACTCTTATGGGCAGAAGGAGAGGTGCCACCTGTTTCCGGTCATTTTCCTCACTTACCAGAGAGATCAGCAGCGGCAGAAACAATCTGTTCTGGTGTAGTGATGGGCAGGAAATCAAGTGAGGGCAAGATGGCCCCCACTCAACTCTATGCCCTTGGAGGACTGGAGCAGCGTCAATCGTCACTTCTGCCTGCGGCCTTAAAGGGCCCATTTTTTTTTTACGAATATATATATATATATATATATATATATATATATATATATATATATATATATAATTTTTTCATTGCTTTCAAGTGTAAATGTGAGATCTGAGGTCTTTTGGATGTTAGAGGCCCTGTCCTGCTTATTTCCATTACAAGGGATTTTTACATTCCTTGTAATAGGAATAAAAGGGTTTCCCAAAAATAAACTCAAAGCGGAATTCCTCCCAAAAATGTTTTGGGGGAAATCAGCAGCTACAAATACTGCAGCTGCTGACTTTTAATATTAGGGCACTTACCTGTCCAGGGTTCCAGAGATGTCCTCACCCGAGCCAATTTTTCAATTCTTCTATTTGCTCTTGGGTGCTGGCTTCACCATCTTGGCTACGGTAAACCATCAGTGAAGCCTTTCAGCTTCACAGCCAGATACCTACTGCGCATGCACAGAGCACAGAGCACTTTGTGAATGGGCTGGTGGCAGAAGAAGGAGGAGGGGCGGAACATCTAAATGAGATTCTCGCAAGGTGGCAAATGTGGCATCAGAGGGGGGGGGAGGCAAACAAGCAGAGCTTCACCTTTCAACTTAAAGGGGTTTAAAGTAGGGCTGTTACTGATTAAAATTTTCGTGTTCGATTAATCGTTTTTTTTTAAATCGATTAATCGACTAATTTTGATTAATTATAACGCACATACAGATCCAACTACTTTTAGCTGATCTCCTTGCAGACTGATTCCCAGTGCAGCTACCAACCACTGGAAACATGATTAGCAGGATACAAAAAAAACACACAAAGGCAGCGCTCGATGGGAATAGCATTAAAACTTTTATAGTCTTCAAGTAGGTAACAAAATAAATATTGCACCGAAGATAAAATCGATGTAGCTACATAAACTGTAAAAATGGTGCGAGTAATACCAAACGGTAGCAAAAGCAGTCATAAAAACATGTAGCTAAGTATGATACTGGTATAAAAATGTGTACAACGATACCACTGCTGAATCCAGATGAGGAGGGGTTAACATCAGTCCGTCGGCATGTAGATGTCCCATGAAGGGAACTATCAGAACTCCCAGTGGATGGCTGTAGAATTCCAGGTTGATAGAGGGAAGTGTAACAGCCCTTGCGTGTGGCAGATAGTAAGGTCCCGCCGGCATGCAGATATGAAGGCACAGCAAAGGAGCCCTTCAGATGGACACGGCAAGCCCCACTGGTGTCTGTAGCGTCACCGGATCTCCGACGGAACTCCCTGAAGACCCGGAATTTTGATCGATCAAAAGAATGTTGATCAATCAAAAAACTTAATCGATTAATCGAGGAATTAATAGTTAATTTTCACAGCCCTAGTTTAAAGTTATTTTTTTTTCCACCTTAAGGTGAAAAAAAATCTGGCAATGACGGCCCCCCCCATTTACTTACCTGACCCCTCGAAAGTCCTACGCCGTGAACGCGCAGGCTTCTTGGCTCATTCATTGGATGATTGATAGCAGCGCAGCCATTGGCTTGCGCTGCTGTCAATCACATCCAATGACACGGCGCACCGGGGGGCGGGGCCAAGTGATACAGTGAGCAACTATAGCCGCTGGCTGTATCACGGGAGCGCGCCCGCAAGAACCAACTCCCTCAGGAGGGAGCTTCCCATGAAGGTGGAAAGTTCTTGCGGGGAGGAGCTGAGACAGCCGCCGAGGGACCCCGGAAGACCAGGATCGGGGCCACTCTGTGCAAAACGAGCCGCACAGTGGAGGTAAGTATAACATGTTTGTTATTTAAAAACAAAAATATCCTTTACAACCCCTTTAATCTTTTCTGTCCATTTAACAGGCGTAGTACTGCTTGTGGTTCCAGCTGGGAGAAATCCATCTTCAGGTCCTCCTCTTGGATGCATTTCTGGAAAGTGGATACGTTGTGGCACAAGGCAAGAACTGGCTTAAAGGATCTGCATAAACACCCTGGAATGGCAGAGGTGGTGTGGAAGGAGCCCAACAACCTCACTATCCCTGTCCTCTATGAAGCTGGTGGGGGTGCAGCATAGTAATTTCTCTCCATCAAGAGTCTGCCAAGGATATTGGAGTCCCCCCCATACTTTCTAAACATGTGCGTTCCCTGTCTTCTCAATTCTGCTAAAATTAATAAATGCAATTTCATTGTACTGATCAGTGAGGCGTGGTCACATCTTAATTATTTATTGTGGGCTGGAACATTGGTTCATCAGATTTTTTTAATTTTTAAAAATATTCTTCATTTATATTTCAAAGAAGGTACAAGTGATATGTGACAGGAGGGTCACTTTGGACACAGGGTGAGCCAGGAAATAATGGACATTAAGAAATATATCTTGGGCTACCTAAAATAGGTCTGTAATATTTATCCACCATATCCCCAAGGATAGCTGTAAAGGACTATTTACTGTTTCTGAACTCAACAGGTTAATTGAGAGATACTGAGGTGTTCAGCCTCAATCACCTGTCTGCCTATTGTAATGCTAATCCCAGCTTCTAAAAGACCTGTTCATTGTTTGTGGTGATTTACATTCTATTGTCCATTGTGGTTTAGGGGAATTAAGCCTATAATTATAGGTTGTGGAACTAGCAGCAGAGGGGTTAATTGAAGAGATGTTGATGAATCACCTGCATACTTGTGTGTATTGGGTCTGTTATGTTGTGGGTGGAGCTGGACCATTGTTCATTTTAGGTTAATGCAGTATTGGATGGTTAGGTTATAAAAGTTACAATGTTTTTCTCATTAAATTCATTCGATGCTAGGAAGATACAGAGTGCGTCTCGTTCTTCCAGAAGGATTAATTCCTATGGGAAGTGGTCGCCTGGCTGCGGAGGGTCGATAGTGGTTGTGTGTTCAGAGAGGGAATATTCTAAACGGCGTTACCCCCTTTCGTATTTGGGGTGCCGTTACATTGGTTGGCAGCAGTGGGATTTTCCCTCCAGTTCCTTGGACACTCCAAGCCACCACAGTGAATGACCAGCTATGCAGCCTGCAGGAAAGCCACACTGAAGGACCTACTTGAGAGCCGTGGAGGGACCAGTGGGACAAAGAATGGGGCCACCTTGATCAGGGAGCTGGCCGAGATGGATCAGAGGGATGGTGAGGCAGGACCCCGGTCAGTTGAAGACTTGTTTCAGCAACGAGTTCGACAGCGGTTGGCATTGTACGGTGCTAGCCCATCAGAGACCGCCATACAGGAAGCCATTAGAGAAATCGAGCGGCAGGATGAGTGGCTACATGAGCAGAGAATGGCGGAAATACGGCAATCGGAGACAACACCTAAAGAAGCAGCACCAACTGAAAGGAGAGGAGAGATACAGATACCAGCCGACATGGAAAAGGAATTCAGAAGGAGGTTGCGAGAGATGCAGATACAGCATAGAGGACCAGTATCAGAGGAGGTCCTGCTGGGATGGTCTTATTCAATCCGCTGCGAACTCTGGAAGAAAGCGCTAGCTCTCGAGCAGCAACACCAGGGAAAAGTTCTCCCCTCCATCCATGTAAGGTACTGGTCGCAGTATGAAGTACGAATGCTGTTATTGGGGGAACAACCGAAGCAGGAGTGTACAGCTGAGTTAAGCAGGCTGATCCGGGCAGAGATGCGGTTGGACGAGAGCTACAGAGCCCTCCGGTGGTATGTAGCCCAAGAGTGCCAGTGGTCAGCGGATGACAGCCCCACGGAAGGCTTTGACTATAATGGCCTGGGATTGTTGTATTGGAGGCTGTCCGAAGACCCTGACTTTGGGAGTGATCGGGAGTGGCGTTTGGAGGAAATAATGGAGCACAGAGAGCAAAGACTGAATGTCTCGGAAGGGCACTGGGCACAGGAAGATTTGGAGTTTCTGGCCGTTCAGGAATGGGAGCTGGAGATTGCCTACAAACAGCTGCTAGACTCTGCTCAGCAGCAGGGTGGGGCTCCCTTTGCCTGGGACTATCAGGAAATACCAGTTGACAACTATGAAATCCTGGCTGAAGAATCGGCAGTGGAAAATCTGAAGATTGCCATCCCTAAAGCCGAAGTGGATGATATGGAGTTCCAGGGAGCTAGCCTGGCTGAAGAATCGGCAGTGGAAAATCTGAAGATTGCCATCCCTAAAGCCGAAGTGGATGATATGGAGTTCCAGGAAGCTAGCCTGGCTGAAGAATCGGCAGTGGAAAATCTGAAGATTGCCATCCCTAAAGCTGAAGTGGATGATATGGAGTTCCAGGGAGCTAGGGCAGTTGGCTGATCTTCCCAGCTACAGATTACAGAAAGGAATGGACTTAAGGGACTGTTCAGAGGATGTTATGGATTATGCATCGCCTGCCCAAGTACTGGCAGCAGGACAGAGTACTGCAGACCCCTGCTCTACACCCGTGGCAGTTTTGGAGGCCCGAGATGAGAAGGTGATGGTTCCTGTTTCCCAGGGGATTTCAGAGATGAAGGGGGGAGAAGCAGCCCTTTTCCCTCCCCAACAGTTAGCCAGAGCAGATGGGGTGGAGTCCCTAGCAGAAGTGCTGGCAACAGGGCAGAGTGCTAGCAACCTCTGCCCAGCACCGGAAACAACTGTGGAGTTTCAGGGAGCCGGGGCAGTTGGCCCATCTCTCCAGCAACAAGCTGAGGTGGTAAAACTTTTACCCCCGGCTGAATCACTGGCAGCAGGGCAGAATGCTACTGGCCGCTGCACACAACTGCCACTTGAGTGGATATCGGTGGATGGGACTACAGTCTCCACTCACAGCAACCCAGCGGAAGAGCTGGCAACAGAGCAGAGTGCCGCGGGCCTCTGTTCTCAACTAACAGAAGAGGGAGTTCCTGTGGTACTGGATGGGACTTCGGTCCTCACTGACACAACCCCAGAAAATGGTGTGACACTGGGACAGGAGGATGTCAGCCTTGCTTTGCAAGCACTGGGGGATTTTCACCTACCACAAGTGGATGGGACTTCTGTCTCCACTTGTGTACCTCGGGGATGCTGGGCAGTCGGCCCGGATCCCCAGCGGCATGAAAGACTGAGCCCAGTCACCCTGTCTTCTCCCCAGCGGCGGGTATGTTCTCTGGGAGAGGCAGAGGTTGGCTGGGTAAGTGATGCTCTGTTTGGAGCAATTTATTTGGGGTACTGTGTGGATACCGGCATTAGAAGAATGGACCTATGAACTAACTTCGGAGTCAACCCGTCTGGGGTCACCTCCTTTGTTAGTCTCCTGCCGAAAGGGGAGATGTGTGACAGGAGGGTCACTTTGGACACAGGGTGAGCCAGGAAATAATGGACATTAAGAAATATATCTTGGGCTACCTAAAATGGGTCTGTAATATTTATCCACCATATCCCCAAGGATAGCTGTAAAGGACTATTTACTGTTTCTGAACTCAACAGGTTAATTGAGAGATACTGAGGTGTTCAGCCTCAATCACCTGTCTGCCTATTGTAATGCTAATCCCAGCTTCTTAAAGACCTGTTCATTGTTTGTGGTGATTTACATTCTATTGTCCATTGTGGTTTAGGGGAATTAAGCCTATAATTATAGGTTGTGGAACTAGCAGCAGACGGGTTAATTGAAGAGATGTTGATGAATCACCTGCATACTTGTGTGTATTGGGTCTGTTATGTTGTGGGTGGAGCTGGACCATTGTTCATTTTAGGTTAATGCAGTATTGGATGGTTATAAAAGTTACAATGTTTTTCTCATTAAATGCATTCGATGCTAGGAAGATACAGAGTGCGTCTCGTTCTTCCAGAAGGATTAATTCCTATGGGAAGTGGTCGCCTGGCTGTGGAGGGTCGATAGTGGTTGTGTGTTCAGAGAGGGAATATTCTAAACAGCGTTACCCCCTTTCGTATTTGGGGTGCCGTTACATGATACATTACACATCTTCCATGACATATCTATACATGGTACATTTCTCGTCCAATCACTTTCATTAATCCCATTTTTTAAACACATATCTCACCTCTACTCTTCAGTGTCAGTAGATTAGGCCCCTTTCACACTGAGGCGTTTTTACCGCGTTTTTTGCGGTAAAAATGCCTGAAATAATCCTGCCCCATCATTCTCAATGTGAAAGCCCTGAGGGATTTCACACTGAGGCGTTTTGCTGGCTGTGCGTTGGAAAAAATCCTGCAAACAGCTTTTTTGGAGCATCTTTAGGGCGCTAAAAATAGCGCTGTAAAAATGCCTATACCCATTGAAATGAATAACGCGTTAAAAATGTGGTCAAACGCATAGGCGTTAGCGCTATTTTTACCGCGAACGCGGTAAAAACGCGGTAAAATCATGGGAAAAAATCTCATAATTTTTTTGCGTTTTTTCAAGGCCTCAGTGTGAAAGGGGCCTTACATTCCATGTATTCCTGTGTATGGACTTCCAAAAGGACCCCTCTATCTGTGTTGAGTATCTCTGTCCTTTAAATCTCTCTGCGTTACTTATTCTTCCCTTGCATGTTTAAATTTCCCCCTCCCCCCCCCCCCCTCCAAAGCAGAACCAAGAAACCAAAAATCAGGTTAATCAGATTTCTGAACATTGTCGTAATGACAAAATTAATATATACTGAGCTAAACTGTACCAAAGTAACACTGGCCATATGGTGTGGAACCTGGTCAGATTGCTGACTAGATGTAAACGTCATACAATCAGATTGCACAGTGTATCGGGAAAGAAATGTCCAGAATGCAGAATACACAGACATGTGTTGAGAAGATGTTTTCATGGAAGTTTTGGCTCCACCAATGATTATAGACTATCACCATAAAATGCACAATTACAAGTCCAGTAAACATCTGCACAGTTGTTGATAGGAGGAAGATCTCTAGAATGATTATTGAGTTGTTTCAAAAAGAAATGAATGAAAGGAATAAAAGTGGGAGGAATATTCTCCATGTGATAAGGAAAAGCTCATTAACATGCATTACAATGAGCACAAGAGTCTGTTCTCCCTATTCAGTGCTCATCAACCCTGTCAGGCCAGGTTTGCAAGATAACTGAACTACATGACAGGTGATATCATTTGCTGCTCAGTGATTGCCGTATTCTAGTCTGCATCTCCCCCGAGGTAATACATAAAACCTGGCCTGTTAGTGGGTCCTGAGGACTGGGTTGATAACCACTGCACTGGTATAGAGAAGATGTGTGTGCATGCTCAATAGAAACACGCAACCATTGATTTCACTTATGTGTAGTGCGATAGCTGCCGATGTCATCCAATCAGATTGGTTGCTCAGAGAAATGAGTGGATTTAGATGTCATCCAATCAGATTGGACAGTGTATGTGGATATTAATTGTTTAGAGAAATTAGTAAATTTAGATGTCATCCAATCAGATTGGTTGCTCAGAGGAATGAGTGGATTTAGATGTCATCCAATCAGATTGGTTGCTCAGAGAAATGAGTGGATTTAGATGTCATCCAATCAGATTGGACAGTGTATGTGAATATTAATTGTTTAGAGAAATTAGTAGATTTAGATGTCATCCAATCAGATTGGTTTCTCAGAGAAATGAGTGGATTTAGATGTCATCCAATCAGATAGGTCGCTCAGAGAAATGAGTGGATTTAGATGTCACCCAATCAGATTGGTTGCTCAGAGAAATGAGTGGATTTAGATGTCATCCAATCAGATTGGTTGCTCAGAGAAATTAGTGGATTTAGATGTCATCCAATCAGATTGCACAATGTATGTGGAAATTAATTGTTTAGAGAAATTAGTGGATTTAGATGTCATCCAATCAGATTGGACAGTGTATGAAGAAATGGGTTGATTTAGATGTCATCCAATCAGATTGGACAGTGTATGTGGATATTAATTGTTTAGAGAAATGGGTGGGTTTAAATGTCATCCAATCAGATTGCACAGTGTATCGGGAAAGAATTGTCCAGAATGCACAATACACAGACATGTGTTGAGAAGATGTTTTCATGGAAGTTTTGGCTCCACCAATGATTATAGACTATTACCATAAAATGCACAATTACAAGTCCAGGAAACATCTGCATAGTTGTTGATAGGAGGAAGATCTCTAGAATGATTATTGAGTTGTTTAAAAAATAAGTGAATGAAAGGAATACAAGTGGAAACAATATTCTCCATGTGATAAGGAAAAGCTCATTAACATGCATTTAAATGAGCACAAGCCCAATGTCTGTTTCATATTTAAGAATGTGTATGCGCCCGTACGCGCAACAATTCCGCGAATCCGGCGCAAGTCAACTGCATGCGCCATGTCGCAATAATTATTCCTGCCCGTGCAAATACGCCAACATTTTCTTAACCACTTAACGACCGCCCACCGCCGATTTACGTCGGCAGAATGGCACGGACAGGCAGAATCACGTAGATCTACGTGATCGCCTTTGTGCAGTTGGGGGGTCCATCCGGACCCCCCTTCACTGCAGTGAGCGGCCGTTAAGTGTTCGGGAGCGATCAGGCATGAGGGGGCGGCCGCTCGATTCCGCCCCCCCCTCGCGATCGCTCCCGGCCAATGAAATTGCTTCCTCCTGCCTGAAATGTAAACACAGGCTGGAGGAAGTGATGTCATCTCCCTCGCCGCGGTCTTTTCGTTCCCGGCGCCGAGGAGTGAAGACAGAGGTTAGTGCTCCAACAGTCCACTGACACGTAGGTACACATAGGCACACAAATCACCCCCCAGTCACCCCCAGGTCACCCCAAAGCCCCCAATCACAGTGTCACTGATTGCAGTGATCATTTATTTTACTGATCACTGCATTTAGTGTCATCTGTGATTGTAAAAAGTTGCAGGGCAGTTAGGATTAGGCCCCTTTAGGTCCAGGGTAGCCCCCTAACCCCCCCTAATAAAGGTTTAACCCCTTGATCACCCCCCAGGTAACCCTTTCACCCCCTAACTTCAGCGTCACTAAGCGATTGTTTTTCCGATCGCTGTATTCGTGTCGCTGGTGTTTTAGATAGGCAGTTATTTTTTTTTAGGTTCGCCGCAGGTTTTTATTAGTGTCAGGTACCCCCATATTTAACCTAATAAAGGTTTTAACCCCCTGATTGCCCCTAGTTAACCCTTTCACCAGTGATCACCATATAAAGGTTACCGGTGACGCTGGTTGATTAGTTTGCTTTTTATAGCATCAGGGCACCCGCCGTATATAACCCAATAAAGGTTTAACCCCCCTGATCGCCCGGCGGGTGAGATCAATTAGGTTTTAGCGCCAGAGAGGGTCTGCGTCGCCCCAGGCAGTGTTAGGTTAGTGCCAGTAACGCTAACACCCACGCGCAAAGCATACACCCCCCTTAGTGGTATAGTATCTGATCAGATCTATACTAGCATCCCCAGCGGTTTAGGGTTCCCAAAAACGCAGTGTTAGCGGGATCAGCCCAGATACCTGCTAGCGCCTGCGTTTAGCCCCTCCGCCCAGCCCAGCCCACCCAAGTGCAGTATCGATCGATCACTGTCACTTACCAAACACAACACACATAACTGCAGCGTTCGCAGAGACAGGCCTGATCCCTGCGATCGCTAACAGTTTTTTTGTAGCGTTTGATATATTTGCTGACGACAGTCAGGTGCTTTTTTTCCTGTGAATCTTACTAGTGTACCCCTAAATTTAGAGCCCAAAATGGCAAGACGAAGGTACACTAGTAAAGAGGCCTACGAGATTCTGAGCATGACAGATAGTGAAGAGGAGGTCACGTATCTGTCAGATTCAGGCTCAGAATATCTTCCCGTAGAAGACAGTGACGTCAGCGGCCCCACGTCAGATAGCTCTGACGACGAAGTTGAGGTCCCTGCTAAGGTCAGGTGTACCCGATCCCGATCTTCTGAGGTTGTTGAGGAGCAAGAACCGCAGGTCTCTCGTATCATGGAGCAGAGTAGTACTAGCGCCGCTATTCCTTCTGGTGAACTGGCAAGCACCAGCGGCCTAGTACAGCCTGGACATACATCCAGCACTGCAGTAACACTTGGTGACGTGGCGAGTCCCATAAGTGCAGTTCAAGCTGGCGAGGTGGCAAGCACAAGTAGTGTCCCGCTGCCACCAAGAAGACAAAGGCAGGCCCGTCGTGCCCATACTGCCCTTCCTGCAGAATTCGCCTATCCTGATTGGGTCCCCACCACTTCTGCAGAACCCGTACTTCCCCCATTCACTGCCCAACCCGGTATTCAGGTGGAAACAGCTGATTTTATTCCAATTGATTTTTATTCGCTGTTTTTCACGGAAGATCTCTATAGATCTATTGTGGACCAGAGTAATTTATATGCTGGTCAATTTATCGCCGCTAACCCCCAGTTGCCTAAAATTGCCAGAAATTGGAAACCAATTACGGTTTCCGAATTTAAGACCTTTCTGGGCCTTTCCCTCAACATGGGCACACATAAATTTCCGTCATTGCGTGCTTATTGGTCCACGCACCCAATTGACCACATGCCTGTGTTCTCTGCCTCCATGTCCAGGGCACGATACGAGCAGATTTTGCGGTTCATGCACTTCAACGACAATGAACTTTGTCGTCCACGTGGGGACCCTGAATACGACCGGCTCTATAAAATTCGGCCCCTCATAAACCACTTCAACGAACGTTTTGCAGCCTTGTTTACTCCTGATCAAGTTGTCTGCGTTGATGAGTCCCTGATTAAATTTTCTGGCCGCTTGTCTTTCAAGCAGTACCTTCCCAGCAAGCGTGCCAGATACGGGGTCAAGCTCTACAAGTTCTGTGACAGGGCAACAGGCTATGTAGTGAACTTTACGGTTTATGAGGGAAAAGATAGTCAGATTGAGTCGGTCAACTGCCCGGATTACATAGGGAGCGCTGGCAAGATAGTGTGGAACTTGGTGTCACCCTTATTCGGAAAGGGGTACCACTTGTATGTGGACAATTATTACACGAGCGTGCCACTGTTTAGTCACTTGTTTGATCATCAGATTGGAGCATGTGGCACCGTGCGACCTAATCGCCGGGGCTTTCCCCAGCGGCTTGTAGATGCCCGTCTTAGGCTGGGGGAGAGAGCCTGCTTGAAGTGTAATAACTTGCTCGCTATGAAGTGGAGGGACAATAAGAATGTTTTCCTTCTTACCTCCCTTCATGCAGACACGACAGTCCAAATTCGTACGGCGACTGGTGTTGTGGAGAAACCCCTCTGTGTCCACGAATATAACCAAAATATGGGAGGGGTGGACCTCAACGACCAGTTGATGGCGCCGTATCTAATTGACCGTAAGGCGAGACGCTGGTACAAAAAAGTGTCTCTATCATTATTCCAATTGGCTTTGCTGAACGCTCATGTGCTATACAGAGCTTCAGGCGGGACGTTATCTCTTCTAAAATTCCAGAATGAGATAGTCACAGAACTCCTGTATCCAGGCGGTTCTGCACCTCACCATCCCCAACCAAATGCAGTAAGCCGGCTGCATGAGAGGCATTATTCGTATGTCCTCCCGAGTACCCCTACCCAAAGCCACCCCCAAAAAAGATGTCGTGTCTGTAGCAAGCGCGGATTTAGGCGTGACACCCGTAGTTTTTGTCCACTCTGTCCTGACAAGCCTGGTCTTTGCCAAGGTGAATGTTTTGAACGCTACCACTCAAAAGTGAAGTTTTAGCGTAGGGTACAGCATTTCACAGACAAGGACACACTTACACAGGGTCTCCCAAGATGCCATTACATTTTGAGAGACCCGAACCATTACAGTTGTAAAGTTACAAAAAAAAGTGTAAAAAAGAAAAAAAAAACGTAAAAAACAAAACACAAAAAAAATATAAAATAAAAAAACCAAAAATAGTTGTCGTTTTATTGTTCTCTCTCTCTCTATTTTCTCTCTATTGTTCTGCTCTTTTTTACTGTATTCTATTCTGCAATGTTTTATCATGCTTGCTTTTCAGGTATGTAATTTTTTGTTTTCAGGTGCGCCATTCAACTGCAGCGCGGAATTATTTATCTTGACAGCAACAGCGTTTGCTCCCACGATACATAAAGCCGTGACTCCAGTGCTGTAGGAGGTGATTTCACCACCACAGTTAAAAAAAAGAGCATATATGCCGAAGCATGGGGGCAGCAGGGGCGGAGGAGCGATTTTGCTCCTAATGCCGCGTACATACGGTCGAAATTCCGACGGAGGCCTGCCCGTGGAAAATTCCGACCGTGT
Organism: Rana muscosa; assembly: GCA_029206835.1. Taxonomy (NCBI): domain Eukaryota; kingdom Metazoa; phylum Chordata; class Amphibia; order Anura; family Ranidae; genus Rana; species Rana muscosa. The sequence continues at coordinate 70,636,790 of CM055121.1, read as the reverse complement.
GTACGCGGCATAACTTTTTTGCGGGAGGATGCCCCCATGCTTCGGCATATATATATTTTAGGCACAGGTTGCGTTAAAACATTTTTTTATTTTTTACTAGGTTTTGTTTTGGTATTTGCTTTGCAGGTATGGCATGGTAAGGTCTTACTGTTGTACTGTAATGTTACTTTGTTTTAATGTTAACCACCATTTGCTTAGCAGGTACACCATTCAGTTGCAGCGCGGATCTATTTATCTTGACAGCAACAGCGTTTGCTCCCACGATACATAAAGCCGTGACTCCAACGCTGTAGGAGGTGATTTCACCACCACAGTTAAAAAAAAGAGCATATATGCCGAAGCATGGGGGCAGCAGGGGCGGAGGAGCGATTTTGCTCCTAATGCCGCGTATATACGGTCGAAATTCCAACGGAGGCTTGCCCGTGGAAAAGTCCGACCGTGTGTACGCGGCATAACCTTTTATGCCGCGTACATACGGTCGAAATTCCGACGAAGGCTTGACCGTGTGTACGCGGCATAACTTTTTTGCGGGAGGATGCCCCCATGCTTCGGCATATATGCCCATCATTAGAAGTGGGTGGATGAAGGGAGGTATTCTAATGGTGGGCATACCCACCAATCAATCTCTTTTTTTCGTTCAGCCAATAGGCTGTATGAAAAAAAAAGATTACAATACATGTCCAACAAGGACCAGCAACGTACTGGTATGTTGCTGGACTTTGAATGTTTATACCAGAATGATGCCTGCGGGTTTAGGTATCATCTTGGTATCATTCTTTTCAGCCAGCAGCCGGCTTTCATGTAAAAGCAATTCTAGCAGATAATTAGCCTCTAGACTGCTTTTACAAGCAGTGGGAGGGAATGTCCCCCCCCCGGATATAAAAAGCGCCATTGGGAAATTGGGAAAGCATTTTATCACACCGATCTTGGTGTGGTCAGATGCTTTGAGGGCAGAGGAAAGATCTAGAGTCTAACCCCCCAATTTTTTTCAAAAAAAGAGTACCTGTCACTACTTATTGCTATCATAGGGGATATTTACATTCCCTGAGATAACGATAAAAATGGTAAAAAAATAAAATATGGAAGGCACAGTTTAAAAATAAAATAAAAAAGCCAAATAAATAATAAAAAAAAAAAAAAAAAAGCACCGCTGTCCCCCCCTGCTCTTCCGCAAAGGCGAACGCAAGCGTCGGTCTAGCGTCATATGTAAACAGCAATTGCATCATGCATGTGAGGTATCACTGCGAAGGTCAGATCGAGGGCAGTCATTTTAGCAGTAGACCTCCTCTGTAAATCTAACGTGGTAACCTGTAAAGGCTTTTAAATGCTTTTAAAAATGAATGTAGTTTGTCGCCGCTGCGCGTTTGTGCGCAATTTTAAAGCATGTCGTGTTCGGTATCCATGTACTCGGCCTATGATCATCTTTTTTATTTCATCAAACATTTGGGCAATATAGTGTTTTTTAGTGCATTAAAAATAAAAAAAGTGTGTTTTTCCCCCAAAAAATGCGTTTGAAAAATCGCTGCGCAAATACTGTGTGGAAAAAAAAATGCAACACCCACTATTTTAATCTGTAGGGCCTTTGCTTTAAAAAAATATATAATGTTTGGGGGTTCAACATAATTTTCTTGCAAAAAAAAAAATTTTTTCATGTAAACAAAAAGTGTCAGAAAGGGCTTTGTCTTCAAGTGGTTAGAAGAGTGGATGATGTGTGACATAAGCTTCCTAATGTTGTGCATAAAATGCCAGGACAGTTCAAAACCCCCCCAAATGACCCCATTTTGTAAAGTAGACACCTCAATCTATTTGCTGAGAGGCATGTTGAGCCCATTGAATATTTTTTTTTTTGTCCCAAGTGATTGAATAATGACCAAAAAAAAAAAAAAATGTACAAAAAGTTGTCACTAAATTATATATTGCTCAAACATGCCATGGGCATATGTGGAATTACACCCCAAAATACATTCTGTTGCTTCTCCTGAGTACGGGGATACCACATGTGTGGGACTTTTTGGGAGCCTAGTCGCGTACGGGACCCCAAAAACCAAGCACCGCCTTCAGGATTTCTATGGGTGTAAATTTTTGATTTCACTCCTCACTGCCTATCACAGTTTCGGAGGCCATGGAATGCCCAGATGGCACAAAACCCCCCCAAATGGCCCCATTTTGGAAAGTAGACACCCCAAGCTATTTGCTGAGAGGTATGTTGAGTATTTTGCAGATCTCGCTTTTTTGTCACAAAGTTTTGAAAATGTAAAAAAAGAAAAAAAAAAAGAAAAAAAAATGTCTTTCTTAATTTTCAAAAACAAATGAGAGCTGTAAAATACTCACCATGCCTCTCAGCAAATAGCTTGGGGTGTCTACTTTCCAAAATGGGGTCATTTGGGGGGGTTTTGTGCCATCTTGGCATTTTATGGCCTTCAAAACTGTGATAGGTAGTGAGGAGCGAAATCAAAAATTTATGCCCTTAGAAACCTTGAAGGCGGTGCTTGGTTTTTGGGGTCCCGTACGCGGCTAGGCTCCCAAAAAGTCCCACACATGTGGTATCCCCGTACTCAGGAGAAGCAGCAGAATGTATTTTGGGGTGAAATTTCACATATGCCCATGGCATGTGTGAGCAATATATCATTTAGTGACAACTTTGTGCAAAAAAAAAAAGTTTGTCATATTCCCGCAACCTGTGGCAAAATATAAAATATTCCATGGACTCAACATGCCTCTCAGCAAATAGCTTGGGGTGTCTACTTTCCAAAATGGGGTCATTTGGGGGGATTTTGTGCTATTTTGGCATTTTATGGCCTTCGAAACTGTGATAGGTAGTGAGGAGTGAAATCAAAAATTTACGCCCTTAGAAATCCTGAAGGCGGTGCTTGGTTTTTGGGGCCCTGTACGCGGCTAGGCTCCCAAAAAGTCCCACACATGTGGTATCCCCGTACTCAGGAAAAGCAGCAGAATGTATTTTGGGGTGCAATTCCACATATAACCATGGCATGTGTGAGCAATATATCATTTAGTGACAACTTTTTGTACATTTTTTTTTTCTTTTTGTCATTATTCAATCATTTGGGACAAAAAAAAAATATTCAATGGGGTCAACATGCCTCTCAGCAAATAGCTTGGGGTGTCTACTTTCCAAAATGGGGTCATTTGGGGGGTTTTGTGCCATCTTGGCATTTTATGGCCTTCAAAACTGTGATAGGTAGTGAGGAGTGAAATCAAAAATTTATGCCCTTAGAAACCTTGAAGGCGGTGCTTGGTTTTTGGGGTCCCGTACGTGGCTAGGCTCCCAAAAAGTCCCACACATGTGGTATCCCCGTACTCAGGAGAAGCAGCAGAATGTATTTTGGGGTGTAATTTCACATATGCCCATGGCATGTGTGAGCAATATATCATTTAGTGACAACTTTGTGCAAAAAAAAAAAAAGTTTGTCATATTCCCGCAACTTGTGGCAAAATATAAAATATTCCATGGACTGAACATGCCTCTCAGTAAATAGCTTGGGGTGTCTACTTTCCAAAATGGGGTCATTTGGGGGGGTTTGTGCTATTTTGGCATTTTATGGCCTTCGAAACTGTGATAGGTAGTGAGGAGTGAAATCAAAAATTTGCGCCCTTAGAAATCCTGAAGGCGGTGCTTGGTTTCCGGGGTCCCGTACGTGGCTAGGCTCCTAAAAAGTCCCACACATGTGGTATCCCCGTACTCAGGAGAAGCAGCAGAATGTATTTTGGGGTGCAATTCCACATATAACCATGGCATGTGTGAGCAATATATCATTTAGTGACAACTTTTTGTAATTTTTTTTTTTTTGTCATTATTCAATCACTTGGGACAAAAAAAAAATATTCAATGGGCTCAACATGCCTCTCAGCAATTTCCTTGGGGTGTCTACTTTCCAAAATGGGGTCATTTGGGGGGGTTTTGTACTGCCCTGCCATTTTAGCACCTCAAGAAATGAGATAGGCAGTCATAAATTTAAAGCTGTGTAAATTTCAGAAAATGTACCCTAGTTTGTAAACGCTATAACTTTTGCGCAAACCAATAAATATACGCTTATTGACATTTTTTTTTACTAAAGACATGTGGCTGAATACATTTTGGCCTAAATGTATGACTAAAATTGAGTTTATTCGATTTTTCTTATAACAAAATGTAGAAAATATCATTTTTTTTCAAAATTTTCGGTCTTTTTCTGTTTATATCGCAAAAAATAAAAATCGCAGAGGCAATCAAATACCATTAAAAGAAAGCTCTATTTGTGGGAAGAAAAGGACGCAAATTTCATTTGGGTACAACATTGCATGTCCGCACAATTTACAGTTAAAGCAGCGCAGTGCCGAATCCCAAAAACAGGCCTGGTCCTAATGGCCCGAAATGGTCCGGGGCTTAAGTGGTTAAATCAGCCCCAATGTGTTACAACTTTCCTCCCTTTCACAAGAGCAACTGCAACCTTTGTCTCACCCATTCCCTCAGCTCAAAATAATACTTACAGATGAGTCTCTCCCAAATCTCAAAGCCCCTAGAGCTGAATGTTTCCTATTTGAATACTACAAACAGTTTTATAAGATTCGGGCCCTCACATCTTGCAGATGCATTAATAATGCCGCTGAGTTAAGCTCTTTTCCTAAGGAGATGCTGCAAGTTATGGTTATTATTCCAAACCCCCACATAGATGCCTTGTCCCCCCTTAGTTATATAGACCATTATCCTTTTTGAATGTGGATATTAAATTGTATGCTAAAATAATTCCTTGTAGACGGGCATACTACCTAACCTGATCTCTGCGGATCAGGTGGGCTTTGTCAAGGGGCAATAAGCCCCTTGTCACAGTTTAGCCTGCAATTTCCTGCCTGTGGAATTTTTACTTACAGTGGTTCTGCTAGGCCTGTGATTTTACTCAATCAATGGGGTGAACAGTGCTGATCAGCAGACATAAATAGAATCCTCAGAAGCGGAGCAAAGACTTTTTATTAAGTTGAAAATAAAGGTAATCACCAAGGTATACAGCAGTCTGTTGATGGTCATACAGAGACTTGGAAGCTGGCAGTACCTGGAGGCTGGAGCCGCATGGATGACACAGGGGCTAAGGGAAACCCAGCGCAGAGCCGTGGAACAGAGGGAATACAGGAGCGCCACTGGTGGGGCCAAGGTTCCAATGAAGGGGGAACCGAATCTGAAGGCACAGGAACTGTTGGGGCTGGTGTGCAGCGGCCTCTCAGACTGTGTACGATGCCCAGAAGTGACATCACAGCGCCGACTGGAGACACTACATGTTTCTGGGACACGCCTCTTCTTCAGGTTAAATCTAATAACCTGAAGAAGGGGCATGTCCCTGAAACATGTAGTGTCTCCAGTCGGCGTTGTGTGATCCTCCTTGCTCCTTTGGCATCAGCAGCCCTTTATCCGCAACAGCAGCAGGGTTTGCCCGTAGTCTTTGGATTCCTTTGGCTGACTTCCGCTAGGCTGTGACGTCACTTCCGGGCATCATACACAGTCTAAGCGGCCGCTGCACACCGGCCCCAATAGTTCCTGTGCCTGCAGATTTGGTTCCCCCTTCATAGGACCCCTGGCTCCACAGTTCTGGATGGGCCACCCACCAGTGGCACTCCTGTATTCCCTATTCCACAGCTCTGCGCTGGGTTTCCCTGAGCCCCTGTGTCATCTATGCGGCTTCAGCCTCCAGGTACTGCCAGCTTTCAATCCAAGTCTCTGTATGACCACCAACAGACTGCTGTATACCTTGGTTATCATCTTTATTTTCAACTTAATATTAAAGTCTTAGCTCCGCTTCTGAGAATTCTATTTATGTCTGCTGATCAGCGCTGTTCACCCCTTTGATTGTTTTTTCTGCCCTCATTTGTCTATGAGTTTTGGACAGCAGCGGCCATAGCTATTCTTAATATTTTTGGTCTTTTACTTGTTTTTTTGTCTGTGCGCCTGGACTTTTGTTTTTACTGTGATTCTTTTCACATGTGTTGTTTGTCTTCTGTGTTCAACTATGGGTGTCGCCTGCTATACTGTGGGTTTATATTCCTTTCCCTTCTATCATGTCCTGGCCCGCCTCCTAATTTTCTTCCCTATATAAGACATGCTATGTGCACCCTAGGCAACTTCCTTTTTCTCTGTGCTTGCGTTCGCCAAGTATTATTTGTATTGAGTGTCTGACTTCCCATGTACAGGCCCCCGGCTCTGTCTACCGCTTGTGCTTGTCTGCCACCCACCCTGACCTCAACTTATTTCCTGGATCTTCTTCTGTCTCTTGTTGTTAGTACTCTGCACATGTGAGTGGTCTTTGCATCTTCAGCTGGATGTACCTGGGGGCCGCCACCAGATTTCAGTTTGTTGCAATCCATCCCCACTATCAGGGGCCCTGGTTTAGAAGCAGGCTGGGGCTTAGACTCTGCGCCCTGGGGAACACTGAGTTTGCATTCTACAGGGACTCATTACCACTAAAACCTGACACCCCTAATGGGACGAGGAGGTTAATAAATTTGATCAAACAAGCTGATGTCACTGGGATGCCTTCTCTGCTTCTGTCATTGGACAGAAAGGGCATTCAACAGAGTTCACTAGCTATTAATCAGAATGGGTCTTGAAAAGTTTGGGTTTGCTGCTCTAACCCTATAGCCAGTTATGTCTCTATTCCAAAGATTTCATGAGAGTGTATATCAATGGACTGTTGTCAATGGAATGTAAGTGAAGGGAGCTGTTTTAAGCTCCCCGAGCTCATGGGAATGTGGCAGAGGGGAAGTTTCTAGTCCCCCCCTCTCACACCTGGCAGATAATTAGGTATATTATTAAGGTAAGGGAGGCTAGGAACCAATAACAGGGCATAGGTCGGGTCACATGGCAAGTAAGAAAATTCTGGAAGTTTGGGAGAGGTATTTAAGGCAGAGCAGCAAGCTGCCTGTGACCTGAGGATCAGGCAACCCCTTACCTTTGAACTCCTGTGTTTCCCTGCGCATTCCTGTGACAGTCATGGAGAACCTGCTTCGCCGCATCCTTGAAAGAGCTGGAACTGAAGATGGGGAATCTTGGCTACAGCACTGCCTTTCCATGCCCCCAGCACCAGAGCTCCGGGACCTGGCTTACACCCCTGCTGGAGACCAAGCGGTGTCAGCTGCCACCGCATCTTCATCCGCAGCCGCCGCAGCATCTGCATCCTCAGCCGCCTCTACTAGCATCCCTCCCCGCCCAGCGGACTCTGAAGCTGCGTTCACATGGGGAGCAGAGGTAGGCTCAGTCAGCATTCCCATTGGCGGCAGGGCAGAGGAGGCATCCATCGAGGTTCCTGCTCCTGCCGCCAATGGACGTGACCCGGACGTACTGCCAGAGAAGAGGAGGAGGTCCCTTAGAAGCTCATCCACGGCTTCAAGCAAACGGACATCAGCCAGCAAGAGCAGCCATAGAGGAGTGTCTGGCAAGGGACAGCTCTCATCGCGCCATGGTACTCCTACAGCGCCCTCCAGTGGCCAGTCCTCTCTTCACATGTCTTTTTCTCCACAGGTTTCATCCCAGGTTATTCCTGCATCATTCACCCGCACAGAAAAATCCGGGCTGCTGGCTGGGAATGGCAGTAGCACAGGACAGGCTACCTCAAGCTCCAGCACTCATGCATCACTGGAGGCGCAGCAGATACCTGTGGTGTGCTCTCAGATGACTGCTACGGGTCCAGGTAATGACACTTTTACTCAGTTACAATTATTAACCTCTTTGACTGCTTCCCTGTCATCTATTATTGCAGGTATGACACCTAATATGTCAGTTAGTCAGAAGGTTGCTAGCTCTGCTGCTTCAGTATGGGCCAGCCCTGAGGTTGCACGGGGCAGTAAGGGGGGGTGGCAGTGTGCCCACTAGTATGGCAAGTCCGTCACAGTCAGGGAATGGCTTGAATATCCCGCCTAATGTCCCAGAGATCTGTGCTAGGGGGGCCTTGCCATGTACGCTATCCCCATTGGGTTACCATTTGACTCCAAGTATAAAGGAAAAGATTGTCAAGGGGGAGTTTGTGGACTTGCTGTCGCTGCTCCCTTCCTCAAGAGAAGCTTTGTTTAAAAATGACAAAAAAGATGAGAAAGGGGATGAGGATAGGCGTAGGCCGGTGTCCAGGAGCTTCAATAACTGGCTACAAGCTTTTTTGATCTATTCCAGTATTATTTGTGAAAGGTACCCTGAGAAGAGTGTGGGATTGTTGCAGCATCTGGACATTGTTCTGGAAGCCTATAAAAATTTTGGGGGCGTTTCCTGGTTCGTCTATGACGAGTCATTCCGACAAAAATTGTCGGTGCATCCAAGTTTGACATGGGGCTCAAAGGATATTGGCTTATGGCTAAATCTTTTTCTGCCCCAGAGAGCGTTCAATCCCAAACCACAGCTGCAGGTCGTAGCACCAGTCAGTGCATACAGGAGGGGAATTTGTTTCTCATTCAATGACTCTCAGTGCAAATTCCCAGGCTCCTGCAGGTATAGACATGAATGTGCGTTTTGCGCAGGAGCGCATCCTGTTACCAAATGCTTTAAATAAATGGCCGTGGCAAACCAGCCACAGCTTAGAGAACCCTTTTCAAAAGGCCCAGTCGCCGGTGAAGTTGCTAAACATGTTCCCGTGGCTGCAAGTCTACACAGACAGGCGGATGGCCCTTCTTCTCTTTGAAGGGTTCAACGAGGGTTTCATGCTCCAATCCCTTTAAAGGTCAAGGTTGTGTGGTAGGAAAACATTTAAAATCAGCTTTAGAGTTCCCTGAAGTGGTTAGAGAAAAAATTTGTAAAGAGCTTCAGGCTGGTAGGATCTCGGGCCCTTTTTTGCACCCTCCTTTTCTAAACTTTAGAATTTCCCCCCTTGGGCTTGTTCCAAAGAAAGAGCATGGGTCATTCAGGTTAATCCACCATCTGTCAGCTCCTAAGGGGGATTCTTTGAATGATCAGATTAGTACTGAGATGGCATCCGTACATTATTCTACGTTTGAGGATGCGTTAGTGAAGATTCGCTTGTTAGGGCAAGGAGCCTTTCTTGCTAAAGCTGATGTCCAATCTGCTTTTCGTTTATTACCCATTAATCCTGTATCTTTTAACTCATTAGGTTTCGTTTTTGATAATTGTTTTTTCTTTGATCGTTGTCTCCCCATGGGTTGCTCGCTCTCCTGCAATTACTTTGAGACCTTTGCCACTTTCCTGGAATGGGTAGTACAGGAGCACTCTGGCTCATCCTTTCTGTTGCACTATCTAGACGATTTCCTTTTTTTGGGTAGTTCTGTCGCTGATTGTTCAAACGTCCTAAATTCTTTTCTTGTGATTTGTGGATCCTTTAATATCCCTTGGCACAAGAAAAAACCCTGGCTCCTACAACACGTTTAGTCTTTTTAGGGATCACTATTGATACCGAAGCAATGGAGTTTGAACTACCGGCGGCTAAAATTATTCAACTACAAGGTATCCTTTACACAATGATTAGACGACGTAAGTCCATTTTGAAGGAGGTTCAAAAATTGCTCGGCCTGCTGGCATTTGCATCCAGAATCCTGCCTGTCGGGAGAATATTCTCTCGGAGGCTCTATTTAGCCATTTCTGGATTCAAATCCCCTTCCTCCCATATTAGAATCTCTTCGGAAATTAGGGAGGACCTGTTGGTATGGTCGCAATTCTTGGAGAAGTTTAACGGTAGAGCAATTTTTCAATCAGAATTTGTAACTGACCAAGATTTTTGTTTGTTCACGGACGCAGCGGGCTCGGTGGGGTTTTCAGCCTTGTGGAGAACCCACTGGTGCGCTTCGTTATGGCACCCTTGTTGGCGACAAAAAGGTCACCTGAAGAACATCGTGATCTTAGAGCTGTTCCCCATCTTGGTGGCCTTAGAGATCTGGGGTGAGTATTTTGCTAATAAAAGGCTTCTCTTCAGTACTGACAATAAAGGGGTGCTTTTTGCGGTAAACTGCTTATCGTCCAAATCACCTCCTGTCATCTCCCTCATTCGCTACCTTGTATTTAAATGCTTGAGCTTAAATGTGTGGATCAAGGCTCGTTACCTACCAGGTAAGTTGAATGACATCGCAGACTCTCTCTCACATTTGCAGATGGAGAGATTCAAGGTGCTTTTCCCAGCCGCAGACGAGACAGGGATCCCGTGTCCGGCCCACCTATGGGAGCTAATTTAGACTTGGTTCGTACGAACATTCTGAAATCCATCTCTCCCGCTACTCTGGCAGCGTACTCCTCAGCCTGGCGGGTGTGGTTATCTCATCTAGGTTCCCTGGGTGAGCAGCAGTCTGCTTTTTCGGAACAGCTGGTTTTGTCCTTTTTGAATGGGTTACTGGCTAGAGAGGTGTCATGGTCCCAGGTTAATAAAACTTTGGCAGGAATTTCTTTTTTTGGGAAGCTAAACCATCACCCCCCATGTTCTTCTTTCTTCTCTGTACAACGGACTCTAAAGGGTTATAAACAAGGTTCATCTCATCCTGACAATAGAATGGCGGTGACGCCGGGTATCCTTGCCAAACTGTGTTCAGCGGTTGATTTGGTATGTTTTTAACGCTATGAGGCTGCCCTTTTTCGGGCGTTTTTTTCTCTATTATTTTTCGGAGCTTTTCGGATTTCAGAAATAGTGGCTCCTAATAAGAAGTCTGAGTCAGGCCTTCATTTAACGCATGTTTCTTTAGACGGTTCGAAGCTTAACCTTTTTATCCCACGATCAAAGACGGACCAGTTTGGCAAGGGTGTTTGGTTGACGTTGCAGTCATTTCCTGACTCTCCCATCTGCCCTGTTAGCCTAGTGGGGCAGTTTCTACGGGTCAGAGGTTCAGAAAACGGGTCATTATTTATTCATGAGAATGGCCTTCCTTTGTCCGTTTATCAGTTTAACTCGGTTCTGCACAAATGCTTGGTCTCGCTAAACATGGGCAAGTTGCCACTCTCATCCCACTCCTTTCGGATAGGGGCTGCTACGGAAGCCGCCAGGCTGGGGTTAGATGTGGTTAGTATTAAGCGCATCGGTAGATGGCAGTCTGATGCTTACAAATTGTACATACGTCCTCACTGTCTTTTTTAAATCTACAGGTCAGGCGTTATCCGTCTGGATCTTAGGTCATTTGTTTATATTCTGGGCCGAAAGGAGAGCTTTGCGAAGAGTCTATACCGGAAGCTTGAATTTTGATCCCACATTGGTGAACATTTGTTGGCATGGCAGGAGGGGTATGGTATGTAATAATTTGTTTGAAGAGTTAAGTTTTCTGTTTCGAACCCTGCCAGTTCCTGATGTTTTGATTATCCACCTTGGGGGGAACGATATAGGGCATACTAAGTCCCTTGATTTAATTTTTCAAATAAAATGGGATCTGCTTCAGTTCAGGCTGTCCTTCCCCGGAGTATGTTTGATTTTTTCAGAGATTGCTCCGAGATTGGTATGGTTGAACTCCCCGCTTGAAAAGGTTAGAAAGAGAGTGAATAGGGCCCTAGCGAAGTTCTTGCCCACCATTGGGGGTCTGTCCTTCCGTCACGTAGACTTAGAAGGGGGGTCAGTTGGCCTATTCAGACCAGACGGGGTGCATCTTTCAGACGTTGGGCTTGACATTTTCAATAATGATCTTCAGTCTATGGTGGAGTTGGCCGCGAGGCAGGGTGGTTGGGCCGGCCTTGTTCTTTAAAGGTTGAAAAACAAGTCCGGCTAGTGGAGTTAGTAGACGTTAATTCCAACCTGAGTCGTAGTGGCTGGGTTGATGAAAGTATGGTGGTTTAAGTAAAGAAGTGATGTATTGTATTTTGATATCTAGTAATGGTTATTGGTTAAATAAATATGATTAAAAAAAATAATAATAAATACCAGTAATAAAGGCCTGCGGCCAAGTTTAACCCACTTTTTTGTCTCGGAGGTCATTATTTATAATTATTCTGCATACAGTCCCATGTAAGTGAAGGGAGCTGTTTTAAGCTCCCCGAGCTCATGGGAATGTGGCAGAGGGGAAGTTTCTAGTCCCCCCCTCTCACACCTGGCAGATAATTAGGTATATTATTAAGGTAAGGGAGGCTAGGAACCAATAACAGGGCATAGGTCGGGTCACATGGTAAGTAAGAAAATTCTGGAAGTTTGGGAGAGGTATTTAAGGCAGAGCAGCAAGCTGCCTGTGACCTGAGGATCAGGCAACCCCTTACCTTTGAATTCCCCGCCCCCCCTCCCTTGTCGCGGCCTTATATTATTACGTGGTACCCCCTCTTGGTTTTCCTTTGCTAACGAGAGGGGTTAGTAGACGTTAATTCCAACCTGAGTCGTAGTGGCTGGGTTGGTGAAAGTATTGTGGTTTAAGTAAAGAAGTGATGTATTGTATTTTGATATCTAGTAATGGTTATTGGTTAAATAAATATGATTAAAAAAAAACAATAATAAATACCAGTAATAAAGGCCTGCGGCCAAGTTTAACCCACTTTTTTGTCTCGGAGGTCATTATTTATAATTATTCTGCATACAGTCCCATTTGAGATATCTAATGGTAAAAGACAGAGATTTCCCCTTTCAGCCAACATTTATGTTAAGATTATGGAATCCCTTGTTCAATTAGAGCACTAATCTGTCAATGTAATAAGCCTGTCATGTTATCCCACAACAGAAACTTGTTTTACAATCGTACTACCCTTATTTCTAGGAATCCACTGCCATTAGGTCTTAAATCTTGGAGTAACATTACACGCTAAATCAACTCAATTATTTACTGTTAGAAATTATATAAACACCAAATTTCAACACCTTTCCACCTTTGAACATACTACCACAGGGCACATCGTGGCATTTTTCTTTAATCATAGAGATGACAGGATCACATATGGCTGCCCTGGCTGTATTGCACATCAAAATAACTTTAAATTTAATTGTATTTATAGTAACCATAGAGCTGTAATTGCTCATCTACTGCAGAGATAATTAACATTACCAGACAATAGGAAAATACTACTCCCCCAGATCTAAGAGAGGACATCACAGTGTTCTATAAAAAGTGTGCTAGCTATGAAAAATAAAATGTTTAAGTTTCTTAAAGCTTGGCTAGTGTGGTTACTGAAACCTAGATGTGCATTGTGATTGTGAGCATGCAATAAACTGGTGACTCTCTTTTTTTCTTTGGTGGCTTACCTTTCACCTATTTAGCATAGTGTGTTAGACATGAGACTGTCTCTTGCAATAAACTGTCAGGGTTATATATTAACTTCTTGAAACTCTGTTTATTTACAACTTTTTGAGAAAGATATACAGTATCTCACAAAAGTGAATACACCCCTCACATTTTTGTAAATAGTTTATTCTATCTTTTCATGTGACAACACTGAAGAAATGGCACTTTGCTACAATTTAAAGTGGAGCTCCACCCTAATTTTTCACTTCTGCGGATCGGATTCCTCCCCCCCCTCCGGTGTCACAATTGACACCTTTCAGGGGGGAGGGGGGTGAAGATACCTGTCTAAGACAGGTATTTTCACCCACATCCGGGAGTCCTCTCTCCGGGAATCTGCGGGAGTTACGTCACTTCCTGCAGACTTCCCTTGGTGTTCTGGGAGACACTCGGCTCCCAGAACACAGGAGCACCAATCAGAACGGCGCAGCGCAACTCGCGCATGCGCCGTAGGGAACCGGGCATGAAGCCGCAGGGCTTCACTTCCTGGTTCCCTCAGCGAGGATGGCGGAGGGAGCAGCAGAGCGACGAGCGGTCGCTCTGCCTCTGCTGCGGACGTCGCTGGACTCCAGGACAGGTAAGTGTCCATATATTAAAAGCCAGCAGCTGCTGTAGCTGTAGCTGTAGCTGCTGGCTTTTAATATTTTTTTTCCGGCGGAGCTCCGCTTTAAAGTAGTGAGTGTAAAGTTTGTATAACAGTGTAAATTTGCTGTCCCTTCAAAATAACTTAACACAGCCATTAAAGTGGTTGTAAACTCTATAAAACCACTTTTACCTACAGGTAAGCCTATATTAAGGTGCTGGAAATATCTCCTAAACCTACACGGTTTAGGAGATATTTACCATATACACATGCACCGGCGTCATTGGCGCATGCGCACTTTACAGAGGGCACGATCTATATGTTGTAATATATTGGCCGGTTTATGTAGGATATTATATTATTATATATGTGTACACATACAATACAATATAGTATCCTACATATATCGGCCAACATATTACAACAGCCGTGACTGGCGGGTCCCGAACGCATGCGTGGGAGTGACGTCACGCGGCTTCGGCCAGTCACAGAGCCGGAGTTCGCTGCCTCGGAAGGAAGGGGGTGAAGATGGACGCTTCCAGCCAGCGGGGACAGCGGTGTCATCGAAGACTTTGTTTTCAGGTAAGTGAAACATAATGGGCTACTATGCGATGCATAGTAGCCTATTATGCTTTACCTTTGCAGGGAAATAAAAAGAAAGTAAAACCCATCAGGGTTTACTTCCTCTTTAATGTCTAAACCGCTGGCAACAAAAGTGAGTACACCCCTAAGTGAAAATATCCAAATTGGGTTTATTTAGCCATTTTCCCTCCCCGATGTCATGTGACTCATTAGTGTTACAAGGTCTCAGGTGTGAATGGGGAGCAGGTGTGTTAACCACTTCCATACTGGGCACAGCATAGCTTCCTGCCCAGACCAATTTTCAGCTTTCGGCACTGTTGCACTTTGAATGACAATTGCGCGGTTGTGCTACACTGTACCCAAACTAAATTTTTATCATTTTGTTCCCACACATAGAGCTTTCTTTTGGTGGTATTTGATCACCTCTGCGATTTTTATTTTCTGGTAAAATAATTTAAAAAAGACCGAAAATTTTGAAAAAAAAGCATTTTTTTTTTATTTCAGTTACAAAACTTTGTAAATAAGTACGTTTTCTCCTTCACTGATGGGCACTGATGGGGCTGCACTGACGGGCACTGATAAGGTGGCACTGATGGGCACCGATGAGGCAGCACGGATGGGCACCGATAGGCGGCGCGGATGGGCACCGATAGGCAGCGCGGATGGGCACCGATAGGCGGAGCGGATGGGCACAGATAGGTGGAGCGGATGGGCACAGATAGGCGGCGCGGATGGGCACAGATAGGTGGCACGGATGGGCACAGATGGGCACAGATAAGCGGCACGGATAGGCAGCACGGATGGGCACCGATAGGCAACACGGATGGGCACTGATAGATGGCATGGATGGGCACTGATAGGTGGCACTGTAATGTGTTAATGGATGCCAATCAGTGCCAAACAATAATGCCTGCCAATCAATGATGCCCATTGTGGGCACTGATTGACATCCATTAGGGGCACTGATTGGCATCCATTAGGGGCACTGATTGCCATCCCTGGTGGTCTAGGGAGGCATACCTGGTAATGGACATCCCTGGTGGTCCAGTGGCATCCCTGGTGGTCCAGTGGCATCCCTGGTGGTCCAGTGTGGGCATCCTCGGGGGGGCTGTGCTGATAATTGATCAGCACGAACCCCCCCTGTCAGAGGAGCAGCCGATCGGCTCTCCTCTACTCGCGTCTGACAGACGCGAGTGAGGAAAAGCCGATTACCGGCTTTTCCTGTTTACATCGTGATCAGCCGTGATTGGACACGGATGATCATGTGGTAAAGAGTCTCCGTCGAAGACTCTTTACCTAGATTGGTGTTGCGGGGTGTCAGACTGACACCCTGCAACAACGATCGCCGCGATGCGCGCTCCCGGGGGCGCGCAGCGGCTTAAAATCCTGAGGGCATCATATGACGTCCAGTCAGGGTTTTAAAACCACTTTGCCGCTGTCAATCCGCTATAGGGCGGGCGGCAAGTGGTTAAATTTGGTGTTATCACTCTCTCACTCTCTCATACTGGTCAATGGAAGTACAACATAGCCCCTCATGGCAAAGAACTCTTTGAGGATCTGAAAAAATGAATTGTTGCTCTACATAAAGATGGTCTAGGCCAGGGGTCTCCAAACCCTGGCCCGCGGGCCACATCCGGCCCGCTTGGGTGTTTTATCCGGCCCGCAGCTTACAGGTCCTGTAGTGTAAATAAAGCCGCCATGCTAACCACACAGTTTTTTTTTTTACATTTTTGCGGCACCTCCCCTCTTCCCGCCCGCTGTTTAAAATTAGAATCCTCCACGAGTGACGTCACAGGCGCGGCGCCTCCCCTCTTCCCGCCCGCTGTTTGAATTGACGATCCTCCATGAGTGTAGCAGCGGGCGGGAGACGGGAGTTGCAGAAGAGCTGCAGAAGAGCTGGTACGGAGGTAAGAGGCGGAGCCAACACTGATGGGCACCCTGCAGGGGAGATTGCTGTGCTGATGGGGATGCTGATGGGGAAATTGCTGAGGACAGTGCTGATGGGGACAGTGCTGATGGGGATATTTCTGGGGACAATGCTGTGCTGATGGGGATATTTCTGGGGACACTGCTGATGGGGACATTGCTGGGGACAGTGCTGATGGGGATATTTCTGGGGACAATGCTGTGCTGATGGGGATATTTCTGGGGACACTGCTGATGGGGACATTGCTGGGGACAGTGCTGATGGGGACATTGCTGGGGACAGTGCTTATGGGGATATTTCTGGGGACATTGCTGTGCTGATGGGAACATTGCTGGGGACACCACGAATGGGGACACCAGTGTCCCCATCAGCGTTGTCCCCATCAGCACTGTCCCCTTCATCAGCGTCCCCATCATCAGCGGTGTCCCCATCAGCACTGTCCCCTTCATCAGCGTCCCCATCATCAGCGGTGTCCCCATCATCGGTGTCCCCATCATCAGTGTCCCCATCAGCGGTGTCCCCATCAGCGGTGTCCCCATCAGCACAGCAATGTCCCCATCAGCGGCGTCCCCATCAGCAGCGTCCCTATCAGCGGTGTCCCCATCAGCGATGATGGGCACGATGCTAATGGGGACACTGCTGATGGGGACACCGCTGATGGGGACATTGCTGTGCTGATGGGGACATTGCTGTGCTGATGGGGACATTGCTGTTCTGATGGGGATATTGCTTTTCTGATGTGGACATTGCTATGCTGATGGGGACATTGCTGTGGACACTGCTGATGGGGGCATTGCTGTTCTGATGGGGGCATTGCTGTTCTGATGGGGGAATTGCTGTGCTGATGGGGACATTGCTGTGCTGATGGGGACATGGCTGTTCTGATGGGAACATGGCTGTGCTGATGGGGACATGGCTGTGCTGATGGGGACATGGCTGTTCTGATGGGGACATTGCTGTGCTGATAGGGACATTGCTGTTCTGATGGGGATATTGCTGTGCTGATGGGGACATTGCTGTGGACACTGCTGATGGGGACATTGCTGTTCTGATGGGGACATTGCTGTTCTGATGGGGACATGGCTGTTCTGATGGGGACATGGCTGTGCTGATGGGGACATGGCTGTGCTCATGGGGACATTGCTGTGCTGATGGGGACATTGCTGTGCTGATGGGAATATTGCTTTTCTGATGGGGACATTGCTGTGCTGATGGGGACATTGCTGTGGACACTGCTGATGGGGACATTGCTGTGCTGATTGGGACATTGCTATGCTGATGGGGATATTGCTGTGCTGATGGGAACATTGCTGTTCTGATGGGGACATGGCTGTTCTGATGGGGACATGGCTGTTCTGATGGGGACATGGCTGTGCTGATGGGGACATTGCTGTGCTGATGGGGACATTGCTGGGGACACTGCTGATGGGGAAACCGAGGCCCAAATTTATTTTGAATGTCTTTGCGTTGTTTTGCTAAAGTTTTTTCTCTTTTGTTCTCAGTCATATCATGCTGATTACAAAAACGATCCATGTAAAATATATACATTTAATACATAACTAATTTTTTTTTTCGGCCCCCGAATACTTGTAAAATCTACAATGTGGCCCTCGTGTTGAAAAGTTTGGAGACCCCTGGTCTAGGCTATAAGAAGATTGCCAAGACCCTAAAACTGAGCTGCAGCACAGTGACCAAGACCATACAGCGGTTTAACAGGACATGTTCCACTCAAAACAGGCCTCACCATGGTCGACCAAAGAAGTTGAGTGCACGTGCTCAGCGTCATATCCAGAGGTTGTCTTTGGGAAATAGTCATATGAGTGCTGCCAGCATTGCTGCAGAAGTTGAAGGGGTGGGAGGTCAGCCTGTCAGTGCTCAGGCCATAAGCTGCAGACTGCATCAAATTGGTCTGCATGACTGTCGTCCCAGAAGGAAGCCTCTTCTAAAGATGATGCACAAGAAAGCCCGCACCTGTTTGCTGAAGACAACCAGACTAAGGACATGGATTACTGGAACCATGTCCTGTGGTCTGATGAGACCAAGATAAACTTATTTGGTTCAGATGGTGTCAAGCGTGTGTGGCGGCAACCAGGTGAGAAGCACAAAGACAACTGTGTCTTGCCTACAGTTGAGCATAGTGGTGGGAGTGTCATGGTCTGGGGCTGCATGAGTGCTTCTGGCACTGGGGAGCTACAGTTCATTGAGGGAAAAATTAATGTCAACATGAACTGTGACATACTGAAGCAGAGCATGATCCCTCCCTTCGGAGACTGGGCCGCCCGGCAGTATTCCAACATGATAACGACCCCAAACACACCCCCAAGACGACCACTGCCTTGCTAAAGAAGCTGAGGGTAAAGGTGATGGACTGGCCAAGCATGTCTCCAGACCTAAACCTTATTGAGCATCTGTGGGGCATCCTCAAACGAAAGGTGGAGGAGCGCAAGGTCTCTAACATCCACCAGCTCCGTGATGTCGTCATGGAGGAGTGGAAGAGGACTCCAGTGGCAACCTGTGAAGCTCTGGTGAACTTTATGCCCAAGAGGGTTAATGCAGCGCTGGAAAATAATGGTGGCCACACAAAATATCTACAATTTGGGCCCAATTTGGACATTTTCACAGTATACTCACTTTTGTTGCCAGCGGTTTAGACATTAATGGCTGTGCTGAGTTTTTTTGAGGAGACATCAAATTTACACTATTATACAACATACACTACTTTACTAGCAAAGTGTAATTTCTTCAGTGTTGTCACATGAAAAGATATATTAAAATTTACAAAAATGTGAGGGGTGAACTCACTTTTGTGAGATACTGTATATTACTTGCATTATACTGTTTTTTGATAAATCAGTCTTAACGATATACCATTACGCTTGTAAGTCTGGCACACCTGGATAAAGCTTCCTATTGTAATGACATGTTGCCTTTTTATCCCTCTTGGAACCAAATAAAAACCTACGAGAGTAGAATGTTGAGAAGGAGGTGGTGTATGAGGCCTGGGCTTTTATAGCTAAATGCATGCCAGAATCCTACAGTACTCCTGACGGTAAACAAGAAGTGCCCTTATTGCTTGTTATAGAGATGTAGAGGTGCATTCAAAATCACTAATTTCATATACAGGTTCTGCATATTGCCTGCATAGGCAAACTATATTGCTTGTGCTTTAGGGTGATAGAACAAACTCTTGCTGGAAATAACTAGGGGCTTTTAGGTATTTGGATAAGCCAATCCCCTCCCTAATATAGATGTCTTAGAGCAGCCATAGGGGTTGATTTACTAAAACTGGAGAGTGTAAAATCTGGTACAACTTGTCATAGAAATCAGCTTCCAAGTTTTTTATTGTCAAAGCTTAACCACTTGCCGACCGCTTCACGCATATATACGTTGGCAGAATGGCTTGGCTGGGCAAAGCAACATACCCCTACGTCGCTTTAAATTTTCCATCGTGCGGGCGCGCGCATGCCGCCGCGAGCTCCGTGACAGTGCCCGCGGGACCCGCGGACTCGATGTCCGCCAGTGTCCTGCGATCGTGTCACGGATTTGCAGAACAGGGGGATGCCTGTGTAAACAAGGCATTTCTGTGTTCTGCCTTGTGACAGGACACTGATCTACTGCTCCCTGTCATCGGGAGCAGTGATCAATGTCATGTCACAGGTAGCCCAGGTAGCCCAGCCCCGACACAGTTAGAATCACTCCCTAGGACACACTTAACCCCTTCCTCGCCCCCTAGTGGTTAACCCCTTCCCTGCCAGTGTCATTTACACAGTAATCAGTGAATTTTTATAGCACTGATCGCTGTATAAATGACAATGGCCCCAAAATAGCGTCAAAAGTGTCCGATGTGTCCGATGTGTCCGCCATAATGTCGCAGTCACGATAAAAATCGCAGATTGCCGCCATTACTAGTAAAAAAATAAATTACTAATTAACCCCTTGAGACCCGGGCCATTGACGAATGACGGCCTCAATGCGGATCTAGAAATCCGGGAGGCCGTCATTATACGGCCTCGGGTATTCTGGCCACTAGGGGGCGCGCGCTCGCCCGGCGCATCACTGAGATGCCGTGCGCGTGCCTGGCGGCCGCGATGTCCGCCAGGTACCCGCGATCGGCGTGTACACAGAGCAGGGATGTGGATCTCTGTGTGTAAACACAGAGATCCACGTCCTGTCAGGGAGAGGGACCGATGCTGTGTCATTGTACATAGGGACACAGCTCGGTCACCTCCCCCAGTCAGTCCCCTCCCCCACACAGTAGTAATCACTCCTAGGGAATACATTTAACCCCTTCCTCACCCCCTAGTGTTAACCCCTTCCCTGCCAGTGTCATTTTTACAGTAACCAGTGCATTTTTATAGTGTCCGATGTGTCCGCCATAATGTCGCAGTCACAATAAAAATCGCTGATCGCCACCATTACTAGTAAAAAAAATATTAATAAAACTATGCCCTATTTTGTAGACGCTATAACTTTTGCGCAAACCAATCAATAAACGCTTATTGCGATTTTTTTACCAAAAATATGTAGAAGAATACGTATCGGACTAAACTATCGGACTAAACTGAGGGAAAAAAATATTAAAAAATAAAAATTGGGATATTATTATAGCAAAAAATAAAAAATATTGTGTTTTTTTCAAAATCGTCGCTCTTTTTTTGTTTATAGCGCAAAAAAAAAAAACGCAGAGATGATCAAATACCACCAAAAGAAAGCTCTACTTGTGGAAAAAAAAGGACGTCAATTTTGTTTGGGAGCCACGTCGCACGACTGCGCAATTGTCATTCAAATCGTGACAGCGCTGAAAGCTGAAAATTGGCCTGGGCAGGAAGGGGGTTTAAGTGCCCAGTAAGCAAGTGGTTAAAATGCCATAAAACTATCCCCTATTTTGTAGACGCTATAACATTTGCGCAAACCAATTAATATACGCTTATTGCGATTTTTTTTTTTACCAAAAATATGTAGAAGAATACATATCGGCCTAAACTAAGAAAGAAAGCAAAAAGTAAAAAAAAAAATATTTTTTCAAAATTGTCGCTCTTTTTTTGTTTATATTGCGCAAAAAATAAAAACCGCAGAGGTGATCAAATACCATCAAAAGAAAGCTCTATTTGTGTGAAAAAAAGGACATAAATTTTGTTTAAATTAAAGTTAAAGCGGTGTCGAATCGCCACAAATGGCCTGGTCATTTAGCAGCCAATTATTCCGGGGCTGAAGTGGTTAAAGAGGAAGTAAGGCTTACATATAGGTAGTGTAAATATCTCCTAAACTTGCACTGTTTAGGAGATATTTACAATACATGCAGCCAGTTCCTTCCGAACCCTGTGGCGTGAACGGCGGCTCCCGCACACATGCACAGGAGTGACGTCATTGCTGCTCAGGCCAGTCATAGTGCCGGAGCCTGCGAACCCAGAAGCAAGACGGGTGAGGATAGAAGCGGCTGCAGCGCTGACATCGCAGTGGTGGAACAGCTTTGTTTTAAGGTAAGTTTCACATAGTGTGCTAGTACCGTATATACTCGAGTATAAGCCGACCCGAATATAAGCCGAGCCACCTAATTTTACCACAAAAAACTGGGAAAACGTATTGACTCGAGTATAAGCCTAGGGTGTCCATCTGCATGCCTCTCTGTGCCTCACTGTGTCCATGTGCATGCCTCACTGTGCCCAACTGCCCATGCCTCACTGTCCATGACTAGACAGACGTTTAACATGGGAGTCTATGATTGGCCGGTACAGGGTCCCCAAAGTCACCAGAGAAATGACCGTTTAACATGGGAGTCTATGGAAGGGGTGCCCGGGTTTGAAAAATCGGTTCTCCCCGGCCGTAAGTCCCCCGGACAAGAAACTTTGCACATTAGAGGAAGAGTGGGGCTATATGTGTGCCAAGTTTGGGGTCCAGGGGGCCTACGGCCGGCCGGTACCGGCTCCCCAAAGTCCGGGAGATCAGGCGCAAAAAGGTGACTCGAGTATAAGCCGAGGGGGGCATTTTCAGCACAAAAAATTGTGCTTAAAAACTCGGCTTATACTTGAGTATATACGGTATGTATTGGAAGTTACTATACTGTTTAGGAAAAGATTAGGGCCAGTTAGAAATCTCTGTTTTAATTCTGATTGCGCTTTTTGAGCAGTCACTCTCTTTGCTGATTGGGAGCTTTCTTCTTTACATTTAGTGTGTGCTTTTTACTGCTGTAATGCTTCCAAGGCTTTACAGTAGTTTTAGGGGGTGGTATTTTGGGGTTTTCATTTCTTTTGAGAGCATATTTGCTTCTCTTTTATATTGATAAGGTCTTTTTAAGGTTTAAAATGCTCAAAACACAGCTCATTTACTCTTTTTAATCCTCCAGTAAAGTGTACAGAAAACCATGTGTAGCGCCCTCCTCACTCCCCTCTTTTTTCTCGTCTCGTCTTTCTCTTGTCTAGGGGTATCTTAGAGGGGAGGGAGCGGGGACACCACGCCTGGCTTCCACCACAGGTGTCAGTGCGGTATAAGCAACGTTCTTGTATTACCTTCGGGTCAGTGCTGTGCACCTGGATCCTCCCTCCAAGAGTCACCTTGAACAATGTCTCTCAGGAAATGAGCCCCACACCATTAAAGTTCAACACTCCTTTATTCTTCTCGAATGAACACAATCAGTTGAACTCCCTTGGTAGAAACAGAACAGAAAAGGAGGTGTGGATACGAATAGGCCCAGACACAATGTAGATCTCCACTTTCCTTCCTGAAAGTGGGTTACGGTCTCCGCACGAGGGGGAATTTCCTTCCAGGCGGTCTCCGACGAGAGGCTCACCTGTCACCGGCAATATGCTGCACCGGGTCTTCAAGTGAGGAGCTCCCCCCGGTCCATTGCGCCTTCCGGATTCGGGTACCCACTCCCGGGGTTCCCTAGGATCTCCTTCCCTCGCGGAACTCAGTGTTGGGCACTGAGCTCCGGACCTCCATCCGAGTACCTCACCCCAGGCTAAAGGTGCCTGGGATGGAACACGACCTCTGATCGTCCTCTAGGCCTAGGCTACCCAGAGGACCGACACGAACCACCGTCCACAAGCTGAAGGTGCTTGGGACTCCCACCTCGTGACAAAGATGGCCGGCCCCTTTATACCCTCTCCCAGCAAGCACGGCGGGTTCCCCGCCCCACCATACCGCTGCCGAGGGAGGACAAAAAGGAGGCACAGCACACAGCAATGATTCAACCCCAGCCCAGGGCGGCAGCGCCACCCACTGGGCTGCAGGGAATTGCACATCACTGATGTCTCTGCCAAGTTCAAATTTACACCCGGGAAAGTACATATTTGCTACACATGTTAGAAGAGAAGTATGTTTTTTGTTAGATGTCATACTTACCTAGGTGGCAGCGGGCCGCTGATCGCTCAGTTCTCAGTGTTCTGTGAGCAGAGAGCTGGTGACCGTGGAGCACTGGGCTGTGGAATGTGAAGTGGGGCTGGAGCGGCTGGCTCAGGCTCTCAGTGGCTCACTGAGAGGCTGAGCCAGGTGTCGGTCCATGCTTCTGGGTGGATCCCGACCATATGGTCGCGATTTTCCCCCAGCCTGGACCGGCTCTTTGATGTCAGCCAACAGCTGGCTTCAGATCGAACTTCAATTTTGTGATCCACAGAAGAAGCTTTGGCTGTACTTCTCCTGTAATTAAAAAGAATACTACATTGTAGAGACCAGCACTTAGGGTCAAAAAGAGCGGTGAGCTGTGAAACCTATTTTTGGTCAGCAAAAAGTAAATGTGCCACTGCATCAATTGAAAGAAAAAAAAACGAAGTGCAAAAACATTGGTACATAAAGCACCTCACATTCACAACACCATGTATCCCCCAATAGTAAAAATAAAAGTTAGACATACACCTGTTAGGCCTACTATCTATGATTTAAATTTTCCCACTGCTGCCCAATTTTTAATTGCTTTATCATCTGGAATCCCCTAATTCTTCAGCAAAAATACCTTTCTGTGTTCTAGGTCTCTAGTACTGTACATGTTATCCTTGTCTTTCTCATTATGAATGTCCTGCACTGGCCAATTTTACATGACTGTATCATCAGTGGTTTGTTTTTCAGTAAAATGCCCATCTTCTATTCTGTGTCTCTGGTACATTTGGGCCTAGTCTTGCTCAAACTGTCCTGCTGTTGTCCAATTTTACACTGCTGTCATCTGTGCTCTTTTAAGATTTAAAGAGCATTTGGTAGAAATCGGCCAGAAGAAAAGTTTTGTATCAGCGAGAAGAGAGACAGCCTCAGCAATCCACTGGTCAATTTCTGCTGGCCAAAGTGTTCCTATTTCTGCTTGATTGTAGATATTAACATTATGAAAATTCACAGTCAACATGATTTTTACAAGTACTACGTTGTATGATATTGATACTGAAAATGACATCAATAGTTATTTGCATATTTAGCATAGATGTTACTTACTCTACTTGATATAAAGGAATATTTGATAAGGAGGTACAGCTGGGCCCCCTGTATGGGGCCTGGGCCCCATCAGTTCAGCAGAGGGGCCTGAGCAGCTAACAAGCAGGGGGAATTGTATCGTGGACAGGAGGATGTGAAGTGCAGTGGAGGGGGGCAATTACTGGATCTGATCCCCCTGTGTGGCCTTCCCTGCAGCAGCTGAAAGCTGATGGGAGGGAGAGGAGAAACCGGCTTTCAGCTGCTGTAGCAAGAGCATCATAAGGGGATCGGTTCCAGTGATTGCCCCCCGCCCCCCCACACACTGCACTGATCACCCCCACCTGACCAGGATCCCCGTCCCCTTGCTGCCCTGGCCATCCAGCATGCCCTTTCCCCCTGCATTTTTGGCTTACCCTTCTCTCTCTTTCCTGCCGGCTGATGCAGGCGCACAGCGGGATCATTTCAGGATCTGACAGTAAATACGTAATTTTTGGATTTGACAGTAAATATGTCATATTTACTGGCCCCTTCCTTTTCTAAATGAACACAGTGAGTGATTCATCTGTTCATTCATAACTGAAGCCTGGTTAACTGTGTTTAATGTTCTTCAGTTTGTCAATGAACAGAAAGTCTCTGTACAGAGTGCTTACTGTTCATTCATCTGCAGTTCAGCTGAGGCTGAAGAAAAAGGATTCAGGATCTACGTCCTCAATTCCTTTCTCTGTCTCAAAATAAGACATCTGGGGTCTGTATAGACCATACAGCTTTTGTATCCCCCTAGCGTAACATAGACTGCCTGCACACAGCTCCAGCCAAAAAAAAATTTAAATGCTGATTCCCACTGTACATGCCACAGCGCCCATGTGAATAAGCCCCAAGACACAGAGCTTTATTTATTAATTCAATAAAGTTTTATGTTTTAGATTTAGCAGTAATGTTGTAAATTATGTTGGGGTGTCCACCAATAATGATTTTAGTGTGTTTTTGCGAAAATATTGCTTTGCTATGCTTGGGGGGGGGGGGGGGGGCTGCCTTCAGTATATGTTTCTAGAATAGCCAAATATGTGTACTTACTGAAAATACAATGCAAGTTTTGAAGGAATTGTGTAGGTAAAATATGGAATTACTGGGGATGTGAAAGGTGAAATTGATTTTGACACACACGCTTTCTAATTTAGCAGCTTAGGCAAATTTGCCCAAAAATTTAACTTTTTATTTATTTAGAATGTATTGTTTGGTTCTCTTCAGGCGTATATAACCATCAAGAACTACGGTATTTAAATCCCATTACACTCCCCCCAAAAAACATCCACAACTACCCTAATATTACTTTCCCTATTGACTCCAATGCATTTTGCAAAATATGGAAAAATGCCTCTTTAAATCCCCCAATTATTTGCAAAAAAATATTCTGAGAAATAACTTTTTATTTTTACTCATACCTAGTAATTATTTATAAGGGTTCTATATGCTCAGTAGCAAATACAACAAAATGCATTGTTAATAATAGATAAAAAAACAGAACAGTCACAACTATTCTGTTTTTTATTTATGTTTACTATGGTTATATCTCATGGTCTGTCGCTGCTATTTTTTATTTTTTATCTTTAGCGCGGTATATCACTTTGTATTGATGCAATTGTTAATAATAGCAACGTATAGGGTCAGGTTCTTTATTTTGTTAAGTTCCATTTTATTTAATGAATTTTTAGGCTAAATATTTTTTAAGCAAATTAAAGCTGTATTAAACCCAAAACCAAAAATGTTATATATTGCAGCTTACCAATCATTAGATGTGATGGCTGCATTCATTTTTTCTTTTTCCCTCTGTGTTCACCTGGTGATCTGGCCAGTAACACACCTCCTGTATTAAAGTGGTTGTAAACCCAACCACACACAACTTGCACCTACAGGTAAGCCTAGATTAAGGCTTACCTGTAGGTGCAAGAAATATCTGCTTAACCTACACGGTTAAGGAGATATGTTCAGAAAACCCTGCACCGATGTCTACGGTGCATGCGCGCCATAGACAACGGCACAGGCGCACTGAGCGTTGCCGGTTTTCTCAATGGAGACTGCCGGTTTTCTCAATGGAGAATGACGGCCCCGCGCGCATGCGTGAGACGTCATCGCCGCTTCGGCCAATCACAGCGCCGGAGCGGCGATACACTGATGGCAGTGACGGGACATCGAGGCAAGATGGCGGCAGCGGATGGGAATGAGGAGCAGTTCGGGGGCCTCGATCTCAGGTAAGTCATTCATAATGAGTTTGTATGCTATGCATACTAGCTCATTATGGCTTTCTTTTGCAGGGTTTTTTTTTCTTTTTTGAAATTTCCAGGTATACTGGTACTTTCTCTTTAAGCCTTGTACACAGCATTCGGACGACCGAGTGTCCGTTTTTTGCGGCATGCTATTCTCATGTTGAAAGGAAAGCCTGAAAACATGACCTGTTGGGGCACCTTGAGGACTGGAGTTGAGAAACACTGCTTTGGAGTGTGGGAGAACACTAATCCTGACCGCTGATGTCTGTGCCTGTGTTAACTCTAATGCCGCGTACAGACGATCGGACATTCCAACAACAACGAAACCGTGGATTTTTTTCCGAAGGATGTTGGCTCAAACTTGTCTTGCATACACACGGTCACACAAATGTTGTCGAAAACTCCGAACGTCAAGAATGCGGTGACGTACAAGACGTACGACGAGCCGAGAAAAATTTAGTTTAAAAACCAGTGTGGCTCTTCTGCTTGATTCCGAGCATACGTGGAATTTTGTGCGTAGGAATTGTGAACACACGCTCGGAATTTCCGACAACAAGTTTTGTTTTGAGAAAACCAGCTCTCAAATTTTTGTTGTCGGACATTCCGACAGCAAATGTCCGATGGAGCCTACACACAGTCGGATTTTCCAACAACAAGCTCACATTGAACATTTGTTGTCGGAAATTCCAACCGTGTACGTGGCATTAATGTGTCTGAAAGGAAGTGAATGTCTGTGGGTATGGAACTTAATTTCTATTGTTTGGACTTACCGGTAATAGGTTTCATTAAAATGTAAAATTGTACAGTTAAATTCAGTAAGTGTACTCACCACATTTGGGAAAGCAAGTAATCAATAAATCATCCTCCCTGGCTTCAAATGTTTCCAGTAATTTCAATGACTCCTCACTGCAGACAGTACGAAGGTACAAAATCCCCTTATAATCGAACAGTAAATCCTCAGGCGATGTTTTGCCAGGCCCAGGTGTAAATAACATGTGCATCAGTTGTTCCCGCTCTTTTGTTTGCTTAGTTAGTGCCATGTCTCACTCTTGCAAACAAAAGTTAGAATGGTAATTTCTTGTGCAACTACCTGTATATAAAGGCAAAAGGTGTGTTAGTACATTGTGACAAAGGGCACAATCACGTGCTCATAGTTCTACAAATTTAGGTTTAACCAGGTTTAATCATTTAGTCAAATATAAGTGCAGAAAGATTTGCTAGGGCTTATGTTATGTTTTGCAGAGATATATAGTAACCGTAAGATAAGAAAGATTATAAAAGTACAGTATGTAATTGTGGTAATAGATTCCTTAATATTCATTCTAAAATGTATTTATTCGAGTATTTTATTGCTGCAAAAAAAAAATCATAAGCTAAAAACAGTTGCACATTATTTTAGATATCAAAATCTTTTTTTAAACCTTGTTTTAGTTACAGTGCCTTGAAAAAGTATTCATACCCCTTGAAATTTTCCACATTTTGTCATGTTACAACCAGGAACGTAAATGTATTTTGTTGGAACTTTATGTGATAAACCAACCCAAAGTGGCACATAATTGTGAAGTGGAAGGAAAATTATAAATGGTTTTAATTTTTTTTTTTACAAATTAATATCTGAAAAGTGTGGCATGCATTTGTATTCAGCCCCCCGGAGTCAATACTTTGTAGAACCACCTTTCTCTGCAATTACAGCTGTAAGTCTTTTTGGGTAAATCTCTACCAGCTTTGCACATCTAAAGAGTAACATTTTTGCCCATTCTTCTTTGCAAAATAGCTCAAGCTCTGTCCGATTGGATGGAGAGTGTCTGTGAACAGCAATTTTCAAGTCTTGCCACAGATTCTCAATTGGATTTAGGTCTGGACTTTGACTGGGTCATTATAACACATGGATATGCTTTGATCTAAACCATTCCATTGTAGCTCTGTCTGTTTGTTTAAGTCGTTGTCCTGCTGGAAGGTGAACCTCCGCCCCAGTCTGAAGTCTTTTGCAGACTCTAACAGGGTTTCTTCTAAGATTGCCCTGTATTTGGCTTCATCCATCTTCCCATCAACTCTGACCAGCTTCCCTGTCCCTGCTGAAGAAAAGTATCCCAACAACATGATGCTGCCACCACCATGTTTCACGGTGGGGATGGTGTGTTCAGTGTTAGTTTTCCACCACACATAGCATTTTACTTTTAGGCCAAAAAGTTCAATTTTGGTCTCATCTGACCAGAACACCTTCTTCCACTTCCACATGTTTACTGTGCACCCACATGGCTTCTCGCAAACTGCAAACGGGACTTATTATTGCTTTTTTTCAACAATGGTTTTCTTTTTGCCACTCTTCTATAAAGGCCAGATTTGTAGAGTGCACGACTAATAGTTGTTCTGTGAAAAATAAGTGATAACCTCGCGCCAAACACAAAATAAAAAATTAAATTATAAATTATATAATAAAGATTAATTATAAAGAAAGCTGCACCCCTAAAAAACTAAATGGATATCCCATAAAGTGCAAAGTGAAATTGGAAGGGAGGGGGCGCTAGGGAGTAAGAAAATGTAAGCTAAGACTAGCATATATTCAATCACAATAGGTAATGAACGATTGCTAAGACAATGATATAATCATAAGTGCAGTAATTAATATGTGACTCGTAAGGACAACATCAAGTGCTGTAATTAGCTAATAATAAACAAAGCATAAGTGATAACAACTGTAGTGAACAAATGGTGTAAACATCCAATCAGTGAAGCTTGACTAATCCAGTGAAAAGTCCATAGAAAAAAATCCAGTATGTTCTTTGAAGTGACACCTTCACCAACACAGATAAATCACCCGAAGTGCTATGGATGGATGGCCGCTTACCCCAGGATGTTGACCCTCTTAACAGAAAGGGGGTCAGATAGCGCTTAATGCAAGATTCCACTTACCAATAGAGAGAATGTATTCCCGGATAGGTCTGACTCCCCAAGGTACGCTCGGTTGGAATATGCAGACAACACGAATAATGCCAAAATAGTGTAATCCCGTTTATTAAATTAAAATCAAATTAGAAAAGGAAAGCCAAATGGCAGCTTACATTGTGTGGTGCCTTAGCCCGGCACTGAGGCTGGAAGGCATGTAGAAGCCGAATGGTTCCGTCCGTCCGTTTGAAAGTCTGGCGTGCGTTCCACCTATTGCAGCGGCTAGCCAGCAGGACCGGAAGTAGATGGAAAACGTGACCAAGTACCGCCTCGAGGTACGTTTCGTTTACCACGTCATCAGCCATCAGTACGTCGAGGCGGTACTTGGTCACATTTTCCATCTACTTCCGGTCCTGCTGGCTAGCCGCTGCAATAGGTGGAACGCACGCCAGACTTTCAAACGGACGGACGGAACCATTCGGCTTCTACATGCCTTCCAGCCTCAGTGCCGGGCTAAGGCACCACACAATGTAAGCTGCCATTTGGCTTTCCTTTTCTAATTTGATTTTAATTTAATAAACGGGATTACACTATTTTGGCATTATTCGTTTTGTCTGCATATTCCAACCAAGCGTACCTTGGGGAGTCAGACGGATCCGGGAATACATTCTCTCTATTGGCAAGTGGCATCTTGCATTAAGCGCTATCTGACCCCCTTTTAGTTAAGAGGGTCAACATCCTGGGGTAAGCGGCCATCCATCCATAGCACTTCGGGTGATTTATCTGTGTTGGTGAAGGTGTCACTTCAAAGAACATACTGGATTTTTTTCTATGGACTTTTCACTGGATTAGTCAAGCTTCACTGATTGGATGTTTACACCATTTGTTCACTACAGTTGTTATCACTTATGCTTTGTTTATTATTAGCTAATTACAGCACTTGATGTTGTCCTTACTAGTCACATATTAATTACTGCACTTATGATTATATCATTGTCTTAGCAATAGTTGTTCTGTGGACAGATTCTCCCACCTGAGCTGTGGATCTCTGCAGCTCCTCCAGAGTTAGCTTGGGCCTCTTGGCTGCTTCTCTGATTAATGCACTCCTTGCCTGGCCTGTCAGTTTAGGTGGACAGCCATGTCTTTGTAGATTTGCAGTTGTGCCATACTCTTTCCATTTTCAGATGATGGATTGAACAGTGCTCCATGAGATGTTCAAAGCTTGGGATATTTTTTTAGAACCTAACCCTGCATTTAACTTCTCCACAACTTTATCCCTGACCTGTCTGGCGGGTTCCTTGGCCTTCATGATGCTGTTTGCTCAGTAAGGTTCTTTAACAAACCTCTGAGGGCTTCACAGGACAGCTGTATATATACTGAGATTAAATTACACACAGGTGGACTCTATTTACTAATTAGGTGAGTTCTGAAGGCAGTTGTTTCCACTAGAATTTAGTTGGGGGTATCAGAGCAAAGGAATACAAATGCACGCCACACTTTTCACATATTTATTTGTAAAACATTTTGAAAGCCATTTATAATTTTCCCACCACTTTACAATTATGTGCCACTTTGTGTTGGTCTATCACATAAAATCCTACTTTTTCAAGACCATGTATGTGAGCTGAACAGACTGACAGTTGGATTTTCAACTCATTATGATAGTGATTTTAGACAGGAGGTCAACGAAGAAGCAACTGGCAACTCCATAACATCAAGCATATTTATTGTAAAGCCGAAACTAGTCTGCTGCTGACTGTACTCACTGTGAAGGCTTTACAATAAATACGCTTGATGTTATGGAGTTGCCGGCTGCTTCTTTTTCTTGATGACCGTTTGTCTATTGGTGTGTGGGAGGACACCTTGGCCTGGACACCCTGACTGCAAACTTCCAAAGTAAGACTTTTTTTCCACTGTTCTGAGCCATACAATCTTTGATCTAACCCCCTGACATGCCACATTTGGCATGTAATTTTTTTTGGTAGGGAGTGGGTACCTAGTTTTGACAGGTACCCAGCTCCCACTTCCGGTCGTACCGCCTAGGCGACTCCTCCTCTCCCCCTTCCTCCCTGCAATCTTCTGGGACACGTCACAGGTATTTCTGAATTTCAGCTTTGTTACCAGAACGAGAGGTTAGAGTAAATCTTCCAAAAAAAAGTCTGTAAAATACATAGCGTATCAAAACAGGAAATCTTACAGCAATTGTACATTAGTCAACATAGAAAGCAGTTCTTGTGAGTGATAGAAAAATCACCTTATACTTTTAAACATGTACAATACATGTACAAAATAGGATCTCACATAACAACAACTAAACATCCTGGAATACTGTAAGTGTTCGATGCATGACAAATAAATGGTCAATACTTAAGTGCCGTCAATTGAACTTGATAAGTGTTATTGATGGTTGATATAACACTATTCCAATATCTCACTAATTTAGGACATTTCCAGAGCATATGGATGAAGTCACTGGGGTAAGTCTAACATTAAGGACAAATGGGGGTTTTCCGCCGACCCCATGCATGAAGCTGTACTGGGGTTCTATAAGTTTGATGTAAAATAAACAAGTGTTACAGTCTATGTGCTGTTAAAACTGACACCAAGGGGCCAGCCCCAAGTATCTGTTCCCATTTTTCATCATCAATAGGACCTACAGTATATCTCTTTCCCACTTTTCACGACAAGGCAGCAAGTCAGAGGCCTGCACATAAGTAAGCAAATGTGCATAGATCCTAGATATAATACCTTTCATTTATGGTTCTGTAAAAATATATTGTCACGTCTACCCCAACGCAGGTGATCAGACACTATAGCCGGCTACTGTGTTCTCCCCCTATAGCAGCTCCCTTTCCCATAAGGCAAGCAGGCCTACCAGTACTCGGTTGCTCCCAGGTCTTATACACAATGCTATAGTGCCTGGCTACCACGCCAGGGCAGGCGCAAACTGAGCAAAGGAAACAGGTACTTGCAGTTGGCAGACAGGTAGCATGGTTCTATGACAGCTCAGGTAAAAGGCAGGCTGAGTTCAGGGAATAGTCCAAAATCTGGTCCAAGGTTGTGATGGAGCTAATAAATTGACTATGTTATCTCTCTTCTAACCACTCAGATATTGTTATTTTCTTTCCTTCTTTATGTTTTGGTATTTGGTAAAGAGATTTAGTGCAAGTTAAATAGTTCTTATTTCAGCTACTCACATAGTTCACAGAACCATCCTTAGGAATTTTAGAGTTTAAGGAGCTAGTGCTCTTTTAACTTTTAGGGAGAGATGAGCTGACATGCACACACACATTTGGAAAAAGGCTGATATAGCCAGACACACACAAACACACACACACTAAGATATATTTATACAATCTTAATTTCAAGAATAAGAAACTTATTGATGTTTATATTGGGAGCCAGAAAGTTGATGCTATGCTAGCTAAGAATATAAGTTAGAGTATTTTCATGTGTGTGTGTTTTGGTATTCATGTAACAAGATAAGAAGTATTTTCTTTGACTAAAAATATGACAGAGGAATTCACTCCTAAAATGAGGAACAGATGTCCCCTTCACTCCACTCCGTACTCCTTGGCCTCCACCTTTTCAACCCCTCCCATCGACTAAGCTAAAATGGCGCTGGAGCTAAAGAATGTGAAGACACGTGGAAGAACAGATGTCACAGGGAAGAAGACCATATACAGATGAACCAATGATATGCACACATATGTGAGGACGTTTGCTTGTGTCACTTTGTTTATATAAGGGGCTGAGACCATGAATAAAGCCCTTTTTGAGTGATGAGGAAGAGCTCATACTGACCACTGCGTCTCAGTGTGTAATGCTTTAGCATGCATGCATTCGCATCACTTTGAATTTGGTACAGAGGCAGAATAGAGCATACATCCTGGAACTGGACCAGGGTTACATCTATTCCATTTTAGCGCATTCAACGTGGGGCTTTGGACTGTGAGCTGACAGTTAGCCGACCCAGAGTACTGCCAGCGAATTGAGGCGTGGCTGACGGAACGAAGCCTGATCAACTTTGCAACATGGTAAGAGAAGAGTGTTATATTCCTTACCTGTGTTATTCCGGCTCAGTCACCCTCGGTTTCGCTCACGGTCCGTCGGCTACTGCAGGCCACGAAAAGACGGGTAATTTCTTGTCCAAAGCCAATTTAATTAGAACCTGTCGACCTATTCTGCCGGCTGATATTTTTATGTTATGTTATATGTTCTGTTTTGACTTGAATGTGGCTATTTCAGCGGATGTCTGTATGTGTGAAGGGGGAGACACAGTTTCCTTATCAGCAGTCTTTGTACAAGGCTGGTCTTGAGAGGGTGTACAGATAATAGAGACACAGTTACCTGGTCAGCCCTTGTACTAAGATGTTGGTTTAAGATGGTGTCCGGGAATATATAGAGATACAGTTGCCTTGCCTGTCTTTGTACAAAAGCCGATTTCGAGAGGGTGTAATAGTTACACAGTTACCTGGTCAGCCCCTGTACAAAGCTCATGGTTGAAAGAGGGTGTAAATAAATTAATATAGGCACAGGGATCGTCATTTATGATTAAGAGAGAGTGCCGGGAATGTATATATAAATGAATTATAAATACACCTCACGATCATGAGTGTGGGAGAATATGAACCAGGTAGGTTTGGGGTTAAATAGCGTGTCATATTCTAACTGTGTATGTGCATTCATGTTTGTGCGTGAAGGTGAATGGGGTTAATTTTGGGACGGGACAGGAGCGAGGAGCAGGCTAGACCCCCTCCTTTTTGTTTCACTGAAAAACATTCCTAAGCCTTGCTTGTCTGCCGGGATTCCGGTCTCACCTGAAAAGAAAAATCAGTCTCCTCCCACTTTTGTGCAGGGGGGGCTACTGCTCCTTCTGTGAAGAAAAAAAAAAGGAATGGTTTTTAAACTTGCGCCTGCTGCTGTCGTTTTTTTTTTCCAGACGTTTAACTGTTTAACACCCCTTCTAGCCTACGACTGATTTTTAACCCTAAAGCCTCGTACACACGAACGAGTTTCTCAGCAAAAACCAGCAAGAAACTTGCTGGCAGAGATTTTTTGCCGAGAAATTTGTTCGTGTGTATGGTTTCTCGTCAAGAAAAGCGACAAGAATCTCGACGAGAAAATAGAGAACCTGCTCTCTATTTTCTCGTCGAGATTCTCGTCAGCCTGTTTCTCGACGAGAAAATTGTGTGTGTGTACACTTACCTTTTCGCCGGGAAGCCCGCGCATGCTCGAAATGACTTTGACGCATGCGCGGTAGCTTCCTAGGCATAGATAGGGTATACCAAGATGGCGGCGACGGCATCGAATGTGACGAGCGCATGCTCGTCGTAGTCGATGACGTCACCGCGTACGCTCCATTCAAAGAACCGCGGGTTCTTTGAATCGAGCGTGTGTACACTCGGCCGGGACAATTTTCTTGTCCAAGAATCTCGTCGAAAAAAACGACATGTTTTTTTCGACGAGAATCTCGGCCGTGTGTACGAGGCCTGAATGTAACTTCTGATTATGAAGTCTGGAGTTTTTATATTTGCAGTTTATTTTTTGTTGAGCCTTAGCTAAGTAGCTATTTAAAACTCTTCACAGGATAGAATTGCACGTTGGGGAGGGTGGTTCCTGCCCCACAGCAGAGACAGCACAGAAATAAGGGAAGGGGTTAGAATGGGACAACATCTCACTAGACCGGCAGAGGGCAGCTTGGCCTATGACCTGGTGCTACAGCAAGAAGGGGCACAAAATGTGAAAGGATGGAAAAAAATTATGAAATTTGCTGTACTATGTGAACATGGTGGTCGTTTGCAGCCGGAAGAATTGAGAGTTGTGTTAATAGAAAAGAAAGGGTTTTGACAAATAATAAATTAGTCTCGGCTGCAGAAGCCTGGTTCATGGTAGCGAAGGGGTTAATGAAAGAGGGGTGGGTGGAACAGGAAATACAGAAAAAGGAGGGATTGATGTATGTCTATCATAAAAGAAAAAGCCTGCCCCCACCCTATCATGGTGGCCCCAAGTGGGCGCGTGAGGAATGTGGGAGGTCCGGACTCCCACACCCTGACCGCCCCGGGCTCTCCCCCGAATGCAGTTGTAAGTCGGAGGACCTCCTCCGGAAGTCCCTCCCCTTGCAAACAGGCCTTCCTACTGCCTCCTCATCCTAGCCATCCCAACCCCTTTACCCTCTGTGCCCAGTATTGAATGCAGATGGCAGCTTTTACTGCCCACCGGTCGTTGCCCCAGTGATGCCCTCAATACAGCGTTCAGTAACCCAACCATCTGCTGCCTTTGCCCAACATGCTCCAGTGTCAGTACCACATCACTCTACCCCGGCTGGGGAACTAGCTCCTCCCGCAGCAGCACCACCACAACCTTAAGCCAACCTTCCTATGCCAACCCACCAAGTACAGTTTGGGACGGTCCGGACCTGCGCAACCTGATAACCTGGAATCCGGGGCCCGGCCGCCCACTGCCGGACGCTCCGCTCATGTATGCCTCCTTTACCCCCTCGCAAGCATCCACCTTAGTCCATGCCATTCTACCGTCGGATTGCACAAATCCAAAAGACATACTCGTCGGCATGGAGGGACTTTGCCAGCTTATGCGAAATAAAAGCAGGTGATGCCTATTGGCCCATCATGGAGAAACATTTTAACAATGCCCAGTTGGAGAGCAGGGTCTCATATAACTATGGGGTTGTATTTTGTGAACAGTTACAGGAATGGGCTAGAGGTAAATGAACAGATCAAGCAACTAGCATACAGGATGTGATGCAGGACCTGCTTGAGTCGGTGGAAATTTTTTACATAAGACTTACTCAGGTCTTTACTGATTTAGGATTCTCTTTGCATAACAAAGCACATTATCGCATGCTAGCAAGTGCTTTCTTAGCGGGTTTAAAAGAACCAATACAGAAGGGGCTGTTAGTGGCCCGACCAGAGTACAAGACATTAACCTTAGAAGCCCTATTGCCTGTTGCAAGAGGTCTAGAAACACAACAACCAGTCAAGGAAGTGACACCCTTAATGACTGTGACTCCCACCCCGCCGATGACTGTGACTCCCACCCCGCCGATGACTGTGACTCCCGCCCCGCCCCAGAGACCCCCTGTTGTCTGCTTTAATTGCGGGACACTGGGACACTGCAGGAGGGACTGTAGGGCTCCCAGACAGCCTAGAAGATACCCCCCCCCCCTCAAAATGACAGGAGGTATGATCAGCACCCAAACTTCAGGTATGATCAGCACCCAAACTTCAGGTATGATCAGCACCCAAACGCCAGGGCTTTTCCTC